>QLOH01000390.1:0-600000 GCA_026901365.1 Sesbania bispinosa
GTTGAGCTGCTCCAGCGCATTCAATATTGCTATTTGCTCTCTTTCTTTTTTCTTCTTTCCGTGGAGAAAACTGAGCGTATGAAGAAAACTGAATCAGGAATAGGAAGTGACCGCCGCATGCTATTCTGATAATTCGTTAGTTAATTACTTACTTACAGAGTTGTTGACGTGTCTTAGTGTTCTGTTTATGTAATGATTATTTATATTTGCGCTTAACTCTGTACTGAATATAACGCATGCATTTTTTTTTTTTTGTTTTTGTTTTGAAATTTTCATTCTACAGCACTATTATGTGATTTGTTGTTGTTTAAATAGCTTGATAGTGGCGTGATCATTATGATTGGAGCCTTTTTCACTTTGCAAATCGATGTTGTTATTATTATTTTATTGAGTATTGTGTTTATTTTGCTATTAGCGTAGTGTATGTGTATTTTGCTGGCAGTATGTAATATAAAGTGGAGTGTGGTTTTGCTGTTTATGTGTGTGGCAGTTTGTTTTGTACATTTGGAGTGTGATGTCTCCGCCAGCGGTGGTTACGGAGGAGGAAGGGGTAACATCTGCTTCTTCACAATCCTTGGACCGTTTCTCTCAGAATGGGGCTGCATTGAAAGAACGGAATTACCTAGGATTGTCTGATTGTTCATCAGTGGACAGTTGTGCTTCTACTGTCCCAAGCTTGACTGATGAGAAAAAGGGGAACCTGAATTTGAAGGCTACAGAGTTGAGGCTGGGTCTCCCTGGATCCCAATCACCCGAAAGGGATCCGGATCTTTACTCTTTAAGCTCAACAAAGCTTGATGAAAAGCCACTCTTCCCTTTGCTTCCTACAAAAGATGGAATCTGCTCGTCATCACAGAAAACTGTGGTTTCGGGCAACAAGAGAGGTTTTGCTGATACCATCGATGGGTTTCCTCAGGTGATAAGTTCGAAGTTATCCATTAGTGAAAAGTTGATGTTTCATGCTGCTTCTGAGCCTGATTCTTCTCAATTTTATTTTGTAGGGGAAGTTTACTGGTAATACAGGGATAAATGTAATGCTCTCACCTAGAGCTTCTGGAGCTCAGCCCACCACAATTAAAGAAATGCCAAGCAAGGTGTTGCAAGAACGGCCTTGTGCAGCTAAAGGAACTGTTCATAACCATACAAGTGCTTCTATTAGTGGCAGTGCCCCGGCTTCTAAGTAAGTAAAATTTGCCATCTGAAGGATCCATAATTTTTAGGATAAACTAGAGGTTGGACAAACACCTAAAATTGCAATTTCTTTGTATTTCTAGTTATGCTAATGTTTTGAATTCTCATGTATGACAGGGCACAGGTTGTTGGTTGGCCTCCTATTAGATCATTCAGGAAAAACTCCATGGCGACCACTTCCAAGAACAATGATGAAGTTGATGGAAAACCAGGTCTTGCTGCACTCTTTGTGAAGGTCAGCATGGATGGTGCTCCCTATCTTAGGAAGGTAGATCTAAGAAGCTATACAACATATCAGGAACTATCTTCTGCCCTTGAGAAGATGTTCAGCTGTTTTACCTTAGGTGAGCTGTTGCAATCATGATTTACTTAACAGTAAAATTGATATTTGCTAATGATTTATTATAAATTATTTTGATGGTTACTTCATCTTTTATTCTGAAATTTACTCTCGATACTTGTGTATAATATCAGGCCAGTGTGGAGGTCCAGGAAGAGAAATGTTGAGTGAGAGCAAGCTGAGGGACCTTCTGCATGGTTCAGAATACGTTCTAACTTATGAAGATAAAGATGGAGACTGGATGCTTGTAGGGGATGTACCATGGGAGTAAGTCATTTTAAATTCTCTATGTCCTTTGTCTGTCTTTGTCTTCTCATCATATTTTTTTTTAAGTAATAGTAGCTATTTGTTTCTGAGACTATTGAGTAAGATTCTCTAGCAAATACTATTATCTAGAAAAGGTAAGTATTCATTATTAATCAATGAATATATAATTTGTCGCCATTTGCCAAAGAGTAAAATAATTTCCAAATTCAAACATATTTGTGGGTCATCTTGGTTACTAGTTCTAGACATTTAGGCATGAGGAGATTAAGGTAATATATATTAGAGCGAGCTGTCCTGCTCCTAGTCCTAGATACAAGTGAATTGTGTTGGGAAGCCCCAAAAGGCCTATTGGTCCATATTCCTGGGTTGGGTAATTTTCTACCTAAATCAATTTGCAAATCCAAACCAACCCTGTTGATTCTAAATTGAGTTGAATCTTGCAAGTTCAGAGGTTTACCCAATTTCCATGCCTATTCCTAGACCTATTTGTAGTTTTGTAGATTAATTGCTTTTGTCTTGGGAGGCAAGGACACTTCAAAATAGTAGTTATGTCCTGACACATATTTATGTCAGATACTCATGAACACATGCACTCATTTTATGATTTTTTTCTTTAATTTTGTGAACACTTCATATCAACAAAGATGGAAATACCATAGTAATTAGATAACTGATAGCATTTTATTATATCTAAAATGACTCACTAAAATTTAAAATATTGATTCTCTCTTTTGCTTTAAGATTCATGTCTTATAATTTTTAAATTTGCAGTATCCTCATGTCCGTGTTGTATCCTATCCGTGTTTTATGTTGTATCTATTTTTTCCTTGAACAATGGGTCTAGTGATCAATCATATGCTTGATCAACCCATGCAGCTTTGATACTGATATTTTTATTTTTCAAATAATACCAAAAGTCCAAGGAATCTTGTTTTTTTAGTAACTCCTGAGTCCTAAATTTTTATTGATATTTTGTAGTTTACTGTCACCCGGAAGGGTGAGCATAAAATGTGTTGCATGCAATCGCATCGCATACCTAAGAAACTGATACCGTGCATGAAATAGTAACCAGAAAGTTTTCCTTTTCAGAAAAGAAAGTTTAGCATGCACCATATATTGGTCTTTTTGCAATCCAACTTCAGAAATTTCATGCTTGTAGACAGATTTAAAAATTTGAATAAAATACAAATTACTGAAAGTGTATTCAGAATTTTTTTTTAAATGTTGTAATATTTAGAGTATGACAGAAACCCTGGTACTGAGGTTTATGCTACAAGGAAGAGGTTAAGAAGTATTGGATTAGCATGTGTAAGGAGGATAAATGGGGAATATTGAGGAAAATGATTTGCTTCATAATAGAAAATGCCTATGTGACAGTGGATCGAGAAAGGGATATTCAGTTGGGGTAACTAACGATAAACGTCATGAGGGGGGACAGTAGGGGAAGGCAATGATTGAAGATTTGGGGCTTTTGGGCAGGAAGCATGTGCAAACCCCTCTAAGAGACAGCAGTATCTCTTTCTTTTATTCTTCGGTCTTCAAGTGATTACAGGGTTTTTCCTCTGCTGTAAGGAGTTAATCTCCATTCTCCATTCTTTTAGAAGAAATCCCAAGTTCCTATTGTAGTATTTACATTTGATGTATGCTATAGTTTTGTTCAATAGTATCGGACTAAATAACTTGTTCATGGCTCCAATGATTTTAAGTTTAATACATGGGTTTGTCTATGTAGGCATCAAGTGTTGATGCAAAATATGGTTTCTGTACCAAGAAAATGAATTGAATGACTTATGGAATATGATTTTCTTTGCTCTTGCTTGCATTAAACTTGCACTCTAAACTGCAGTTTTACATTTTGGCAGGATGTTCATTGACACTTGCAAAAGGCTGAAAATCATGAAGGGTTCTGATGCCATTGGCTTAGGTATGTATATTCAGTGATGATTCATTTTGCAGTCACTAACTCATTATACTTAATATGGACAACAATCAAAATAATTAATGGATCAGGACCTTTTGCTATACTTGAGACAGTCCCCATATCTTAGAACTAATAACCTGCCGCTGATCATGGTCCTGATGTGTTCAAATGTTATCACTGAATCTAGACAGCCGATATGTCTTGATTGCATTATGCCATGTCATGGAATAAAAACATTATGTGGGAATAATAAATATAGACTGAGAAAATTTTTTCTTGTGCCCTTTGATTTATAATATTATCTTCTTTTTTCCAAGATTGATTTTTGCCTTGGTTTTCAGTTGGTCAATCATTAAAACTAGATACTCCCAGATATATACTGGAATTTTAGGTGCAGTTTTTAATAAATTTTATTTGAAAATGCATTCTTATGCTAGCAACTCCATTATAACCTTTTGATTTTAAGTGCCACTATTCAAATCTAAACCACTCTAGTAATAATCTGTATTATAACTCCAGTTAATGTGCCTCAGTTTGCTTAAGTAGATTTTCTTTCTTCCGCAGCTCCCCGGGCCATGGAAAAGTCCAAAAGCAGGAGTTAGAGATATCCGGGACTGATGACTGCCTTTTGTCCAGTCAAGATTTTAATGCTGTGAGTAATGTGAAAAGCAAAGGATGGTGACTAATTCCCTGGCACTGGTGGTTAAACGTACTTCTGGTGTTATTTGTTTTTATGTCCCTGAAAGTTTGTCTTGATCCATGTTTGTTATATTTGTTACCACTATAATATCTTATAAAGCTACCTCTGAAGATTAGTATTTGTGGAGTCTGTAATCATTATAGGAGCCTGTTTGTCTGGATGAATTCAATATCTGCTACAGCATACTCACTGTCCTAACATTATTCCTCATCCCCTATACCCTTTCTTTCCTTCAAATCTTGAATTAGCATATTTGGTGCCCACTTTCTTTTTGAATCGAATTGTTCCTGCAGTAGGTAGGTTATTGTCCATGCCCAATATGAATGAGAATTTCTTTAGGTGCGCAAAAAATTAAAGTTTTAGCATAAAATTTTAGTTAATGGGAGGCACTTTTGATTGCATATTTCTTCTTGTTGGGGAACAGTTACCGAATTTTTATATATCAAGGCCAATATGTCATTTATTTGTGTTATCCATGGATTATTGGTGCACCATATATAGTATATCGACCCACATATGGAGAAATTTAACTATTCAACTGTTGTGACCTAAATCTCACAGTATAACTCAAGCCTTTTGATAAGGAGATACTGGCTAGTGGCTACGCTCACCAACCGTACCGTAAACGTTGGTTTTATTATAACATGTTGGCAAAGTGTTACTGCTTGACATCCATTACCTGACTTTACATCGATCCCAGCAAATGAGTCTATCGTGCCAAAACGGCTGCGACTGAGGTTTAGATCTTTGCAAATTACTCTGTAGACATATATCATTGTTTTGGAAGTAGATATAGATATATACTTTGGAAATGAAACAAAACTGAATTTTCTTACAGGGGTCAGGGGTAAAACTGTTTCTATCCATATTGAATGCCTTCGTCTTTCAGGAATGAAAATGTAAATGAAAATATAATTTTTATTTTTCAAGAACTAATATGAGAATTTATCTACATTATATGGAACTTAATCTGTGACCTTTCTAGCTTGCATTAGCATGGCTCCTGTGTGAACAAATACATTCTCGTAATGGGGGAAGTAAGCATCGGACAATGGTTGAAAGTTCTCACTTACATGACATGATATTATGTATATGCTATAGGTTGCAGGACGTCTTCTCTACAAAGCTATATCGTTATCTATTGGGTTTCCGTGGTATGCAGCAATTTAAGCATTCTCATGTCTTCGAACATTTACACAAATCAATTTAGTGTCAAATTATGAAAAAACACAAGAATTTCAATGACTCAATTCAGGTATAACCAGCTGAATACAATATAAAAAACAATTGGATTAATTACAAAAAGAGCACTCCACTTCTATCTTTTGGGCTACCATGCGATATCCAAAGGTAACTACTTAAATGGCTAATGCGAAGCAGGTCTAGAAATGAGCTAGTGTGGGCTTCCTGTTCATACTACAGTTAGGGAGTTACTTTATATAGTATATGTGTTGCTCTGTTGGTCTGATTATTATTTTTCTATAATTTGACTGCATTTGAAAAACAGGGTTGTGATGGTCATAAAGAATTTTTCTTTTTGATTTGTTAATGTTTCGAATTTACCAAATCAATATACATGTTCAGTGCAAATTTTCAAATTCACGCATGGAGTGTTTCTGTTGAATCAGTTAATTTTCATTTTAAAACCAGAATGTAAGCATTGTCCTGGTGTTGATCAATTACTTAGTGTGTTTGGTTTACTCCAAAATCACGTTTCAAACGTGGATCCAGACCAACGCTATGTTTTTTTATGCAATATCACATATATCCTGCACGGGAGGCAATCCTCTATGAGCCAGGTATAACCTCTATGGGCAGCAAAACTCTCCCTTCGAGTATTTAACACATCTGTATACTCGAACCCGATACCACTAATTAAGCTGAAACAACTCTTCACCAAATCCACGTGCTCGATAGTAGACCAACACTACGTTTGAAACATAAAACACACTTAATTTCATTCCTAGAGTAGTACAATATAGAGAGCTCGTTTAGCTTAGTGACTTACTGTATGAGACTTCACAGTGGATAGGAAAAACGGTTTGTTTCTCACTCGCTCTCTAATTCTTTGAAAGTGTCTTTTGGAAGAGTTGGTACAATTTCATTCTTTAACAAAAAATGATCTTAAGAAAATGGCACTTCTGATTTGTTTCGGGGAAGATAATGAAATTTGAACTTAAAGACCTCGTGCTACCCTAGTGGGTTAAATGCCAATCTTACAATTCCCCTTCCCCCAAGACAGCATGTTTTGCTCCAGGTTAAATGTTCTTCTGTTTGTATACGGTTTGGTCAGATTTATGGTGTTACATGAGATAACCTTTAAGAAATGTGATCAAATTTGACAAGCCATGTAAAAAATTTGTTAAATATACGCAATGGATATGTTGACTTTACTGAATCTTAATCACTATGTTTATGCAATAATTATACACCTTCTATTTTAAAGTATGATCCTAGTAATGGAAGCAATAATCTTAGATTCGGTGCACTGCTACCTTATTGCAGATTTCCTTGAGCCATTTTTAATGCATCTTATTGTATGCTATATATATAAACTTGTATTGTTGTCTTTGCGCTTCTTTGGACTTCTAATTAATACTGTTGAACTTTATGTGGTTGTCAATACTATCAGACTTTATGATTATTATTAGTTTAAACATTGTTCGTGATGCATGATGGGTTTGAATTATTCCCAAGTTAGTGCAGGGATTAATTATTGATCAAAAGCACTGAAAAATAATAAAAGTACACCGATAGTAGTTTGTCATTTCTTCTAGATTCTATGGATTTATTTGAATTTAATCATGTCCTGCTACATGGCTATATGATGAAGTTCCCTCTGAAGGAAACACAACATTTACATGAGAAAAGTTTTTGGCATTAGTGTGCATAGCTTTTTGAGGTAGATTCGTGAGGAAAATGGTAGATATTATATTACAGAAGCGAGAATTTTCTGTTACTTGGTGAAAGTGGACTTAACAAGAGTTGCATGGAGTAGGAAGATTTCCTGTTTCTGCATAAATCTTTTTTTTTTCACCAAATGTATAGCAATTTGATAATTGATCCATAAATCACACCTCTATGTGTAATTTGTTCCTTAAGTATAAAAGTAAAGAGGTTTCATAATCTCATTCAAATGCATTCATTCCAATGTGCTTGAGTTTTCCATAATTGCATGACTTTTAGATGTAAGATGTTTTAAGACTTGTGTTTGATAATTACCTCTCTCTTGCAGAAGTTTATAGCTTTGGTTAAAACCCATGCCCCCTTTTCACCTCTTGATTATTTTTTGGAAAGAGAAGAGGGGAGATTTTGGAGTATTATCTAAGAGATATAATAAGAGAAAAAAGATTGTACACTGACAGCATAAAAAGTTTTACACAGACGGTTAATCACAACCCTTGATTTATGGTATGTTTGTTGACTTTACTAATTAATATTTTAAAAGTCATATAAATGAAAAATCATGATTAAACGTCAGTGTAAAACTCTTTTCCACGGTCAGTTCATACTAATTAATCTCATATAATAATCCAAATCCAGAATCTTAAAAGAAAAGTAAGAGATATAATCCAGAATCTTAAAATGAAAGTAGTAATGTTGGTAGGTTTAATTGTAATCATTACCTAATAGTGGGGAAAAGCTGTACTGGCGAGGTTGGATATTAATTATATTATTGATTTATTGAAGTTGGACTTGGATGTCACTTGTTTGGAATATTCTTACCCAAGATGTGATATAAAGTTACACTTACAATTTCTTGGTGTGATTATTTAACCCTGTTTTAATATTGCCCCAGTTTGTGCAGCACCACCTGTTCATTAAGTCAAAACAAAAATGGAAAAAAGGGAATGATCGTAATTCTTATCCACATCATCTTGTTCAAGACTGCAAGAATCAAGATAAGATTTTTTTTCCCTTGCTAATGACAAGGGCAAGTAACCACCAGCTCTGCAATAAGAGTGTGTGGAACCAAACTTTAATTGGATGATAATAAAGTAGGACCTATTATAGTGTTCTTGCTGTGATTCATGAAATTTAATAGGCTGTGTTATTTTGTTGTGGAAATAGTGTTTTTGGTTTTTTGGTCTGTGTTATTGAAATTGCAACATCATTACTGAAAAAAAAAAAGTGAAAAGTGAAGGAAGCATTTAAGTCCTACTGTTGCAGACAGTGATTTTAGAACATCCAGGCAAGCCTATATTTGAGGCAAGATAAGATTCTGCATAGTGTTTGTCCCTGCATTTAGCATATGACTTGGTTTAATTACCTTCCATGATGAAGAGGTTTAAATTTAGTAGAAGAGAAGGGGGAAAATTCAACTCAGAAAAGTCATTGTAATTATTTTCCCCATTATATGATTCACTTTCTAATAGGGGTTTGAAGATGTTTGAGAGCCATACAAAGTGAGCAATTCAGTGGTGATCTATGTTCATATTCCTATTTTAATTTGAAAAGTTAATAAGGTGCACTTAGTGACACCAGATTTTGTTTCCTTCCATTTATTCAAAAGTAGCATAATTTAATAACAGCACTAAGTACCTGTTGGAAAGTGATAGCCTTATGTAAATGCTGGAAACAAACTATTTTTAACAAGAGAATCCTGATACAAATCATGCAATGAATTATCATATTATGACTTATGCCAAGTGGCAGTGATGAAAGCTTAAATTCCAAGTATCATAATGCAAATCACAACTTCCACCCCCAAAGTAAAAGAAACCCACTAACACTATCTGTTTCACGGGAAAAGATCTTATTAAGAACCTAGATAGTGGGGTGTTATTGGTAGGGCTTGTAGGAGTGAAAATGATAATTTAAAATCTGACAAGGTAAATTGTTGGACACATTAAGAATCTAGCTAGGTACATTCATCCATTTTCTCTCTAAGTACTATACACCTATTGAATTATTTTCTAAGCACAGAAGGAGAAATGGATTGATGATTAAACAAATAACTGTGACTTTTACCTTTCCAATTTCAGGAAAATAATAATGGCCCATAAATTTGAAATGATTGTAGCTGCTGTTTAAGACACTTCAATTCATATATCTGCTGGCAACAAATGATATATCATATATGATATATGTGCTTAGCAACAATTCACCGTTTTGGTCTCTGATAGTATATCCATTGTTTGTCCATGTTTCAAATAACAGCACAATAATGTTTCACAGTGCAAAAGACAATAAGGGAACTTGTTAGGTTGCTCCATCAATCTCTTTCAATTAAGTTAATTGAAGAAAAAGCAAAACAAACCTTATCAATTGAAATTTTGTGATCTTTCCTTATGTATATACCATTATTGCCGGTGCTCAAAACATGTTTTACTTTTGTAATGAGAATTGAAAATGATAATAGTTTAAAATAAAAATTAGGCCCTTAGGACCTGTTTGGTTTGAGGAAACATTTTCTGTTTTCATTTTCTGTTTCCTGTTTTCTGAAATTTTACAAAGTAAAAACTGAAAATGCTGAAAACAGCAAATTTTTGTTTCCAGCATTTCCAGTTTTTCCTTTGTAAAATTTCAGAAAACGGGAAACAAAAAATGGAAACAGGAAATGAAAATGCAAACCAAACATGCTATAAGTTTCTCTCTATCATTTTTAGCAAAGTATATTGATCAGATCATAAAGCGAGTTAGATACTTATCCACAAGATACATGAAGGGCAGGCTAGGTGATGCATAAACCGTAAATTAAGCTAAGGCTGGAAATCTCTCTTTCTCTACTATATACCTTTCTTCGTGTTCTTCAATTATGACTCCACGTGTTCCTTTTGCAACCACCCCATATGGAGAATGTAATGTTATTGGAAGGCATATGTCACTTGTGCTCAATTCAATTGTGATTATTATTCACAAATTAAATACACACATTTCGTTTTGAAGTGGCAGAATTCGTTGCATTGAATCGACTTGGGCATAGTTGGTTGGAGAAATTAAACTGTTCCTTATTTACATCATTCTAGTATATGCTTTCTATCTCTCTCTTCCGGAATCTATAGGACAGAACTCGTACATAGTGTCAATTAAAACGATGGGCACAGAAATACTGAAACTTATAAATGCTTGATAGTTATTGCGAGTACCTTTATCTGAACGCTCTGCTACATAAATATTTCAATTTTTTATCCCACAGTGAACAGGGGAAAGGGTAAAATGAACCAACATCTTGAGCTATTGAAGCATAGATCCTCTTGTTTTAATTTGGTGTTTAAACAGTTAAATACTTTATATATAATATATATGTGTAATGTGAGATTAATTATAATTGGTTGGTGGGGATCAGAGCATTTATGGGTCATGGCATGTGCCCCAATTATGGTAGCCACACAATCACCAATTCACCATTCACCATTCACCATCCTTTGGAGAAGCCTAAACTATATAAAATTATAAATATTCGTGTTCCTTTACATGTGAATTTAATTAAATAACAGATTAAGGGAATGTTAATTTAACAGCACTAACCGCTAATCATGTGAGGTCTAATGCAAACAAAATAAAAGGATAAGGTAAGAACGCGATTTTATCATATTTCTTCTCTTGTGTAAATTTGTTTTAGTGTCCTTGGTGCTTAGACATGTCAGGTCAAGCAATTTGTTCAGTCCTATCATTGGTGTCTGTCGTTTTTGGAGCGATCTCGCACAGTACAACTACGTTTGTGGATGATTGGATTGGATACATATATTGATTTGATGGATTCCTTCAATCTTTCATTACTTCCTAATAGTGCCAAAAATGCTTTCAACAATTTGTAACAGAATATAATTAGACTGTAAATTAAACAAAACTTTAATAATTATTTGGCCACTTTTATACAGGAGATGCATTCAATATATTAAGATTTTGTGGTTCTCAATTGTCACTTAAAATTAAACAATTAATAAAAAGTCCATTAGGGGTGTGCTGCTCAATCTTTCAGCAGCAGTTTATTCAAATCTAATCTTGAGGTTTCAAATTTCAATGCCATAAGCTGCGCTCAACTTCATTGAAATTTAAAAAAATTAAAAATTTTGGTGTTCTTAAAAAACCTTAAGACCAGTGGCAGTGGGTCAGTCATACCCATATGAGGCTGTCCAAAATTCTTAATTTTTATGGAAGGAGGCTTTCTTTTAACATTTATAAAAAATGCTAAACTCATGTCTTCGTCTTGTGTAGATGCAAACAAAATATTGAAAAAATGGTATACCCAGCTTTGTACCCTCACTACCACAGGATTATCATTATTGAGGATCCGTCCAAATCGCTTGCATGTGTTATTAGTCTATGTCAGGGGTATGGGTATTTGCAAATTGCAATATCTCTTGGACATCGTTTGAAAGATAAAATTAGAATGAGTAACAACTTTGATTTTAATTTTTATTGTAATTGAAATTTCTTCAAAACTACAAGTTTTGTATTTGAATAATATACGAAATTAAGACATAAAATAATTATAGAATACGTATTAATAAGTTATCTAGCGCATAAAAATAAACATTTAAAAATAACAATATAATTATTATCAAGAAGTGATAATTTTAAAATTTGAAAAATCATGTTTTAGTATTTGCAATTTCATATAATATTATTCAAGTTGATGAGTCTTCTACAAAATAATAAAGAAGTAAGAGAGTGTGTTTTTCACTTTTTTGATTGAACGCAGTTGAAATCATAGATGTGAAATTGGCAATGTTTAAGGTGTTAGAGAAGACTTAAAATAGTTGTTTTATAATTTTATGAAAATATTTTAAGAAATTGTGTTTTAATTTTAAATTTAAACATAAAAAATAGGCGTAATAAATCAAACCAAGGGGTTACTTAATCAGAGTAAGAGAATGGCTCATCCTTGTCTTTAATTAGAGCATCATCCTCTTACTCTAATTTTTTTTACCTCCAAATTCTATTTTTGAGCTCCCATTCCTTTTAAGATGATTGGTTAAATTCCTTTTTTTTTAAACAAAAATTTTAGGGTGAGGGGATGGTGCCCCAGTTCAAGACAGGGAAAGCCTCTGAGCTCTTTGAGCACTTACAGAAGTAGTTACATTTTACCTCATCCCAAGGGGACAAGTGGGGGTTCAAACCTGCGAATACGAGACCTTGTTTTGCTTCATTCGTTCAACCTCTGGGATTATTGGTTAAGTTCCTTTAAATACGAGTTTAAGTTTTGTATCTAAAAAAACATGAGGAGAATTAACTCGGATAAAGAAAACCCTCCAATTCCTAAGGTATGACTCTAGAAGCGTTTTAAAATTCGAGCCGGATTTGAAATAGATTAAACTGTAAAATGATTATATTTTCAAATTAATTACTCCCTCCGTTTCTTTTTATCTGTTGTTTTAGAGTCTAAAATTTGTTTCTAAATAAGTGTCATTTTCACATAGCAAGACAACAATAAATGCTAATTTTTCAACTTTATCCTCTTCCAAATTTGTTAAATGGTGGAGTATTTATTGCATATGACTAGAAAGAGTGGAGAACTTTAAATGTTTGAATGAGAGAGAAAGGGTATATTTGTAAACAATGGAGCTAAAAAGACACATTTATTGCATTCCTTAATCTATGTGAAAAAACCTTAAACGAAAGATAAAAAGAAACGGAGGGAGTATAGTTCGATTATAAATTAATTGATTAAACTAATCAGATTGTGATGTCTCGCTATCTCCTTTTAAAATGCTGCATCCTAGTTTGAAATCAATAAATTATCCACAATGAAGTCAAAAAGAAGATAGGGTAGGTTTAATGGTCACATTTGAAACCCTTTGATTTGAGTGGCATTAGTTTCAATACCAAATCCGTTTAAAAGTTGAAATGTTGTGTATAGTCAAACAAAGATGTGCGAGTATCACGATGGAGTGAGGTTAATCATCCTCCCATTATGATTTTTTATTAATATATTCAAATAATAAAAACATATAACAATTCATAATTTATATAATAATATATTTTTCTTTTTATTTCATTCTATTATATTATTAATCAATTTTCGCTTTTTTTTATTTTTCTCTATTGAAAATGTTGTTTGTTGTATAAATTCACATTTTTTTTTGTAAATCACAAATATTCTTGACCAAGAGCGATCATGTTTGAGCTAGAAATTCATATTATAATAAGATAAACATTTTAAATGGGGTTAATTATTTATTCAAATACAAAACTCAAACTCAAAATTTTATTTAAAGGAAGCGAATAATACACCACTTAAACTAATCAACCGTTTACTTATATTTAATTAAATAAAAAAAATAAGAGAATATAGATGAAAAATTAACTTTTTTATTACCTTAGAAAAATGCTGAGAAATAACTAAAAAGGGTAATGAGACTCATAAAAAAAATCTTTCATGTGTTATTTTTTCATTGTTGGAAATGAAAGGAAATAAAATGGAAGGAAATAACGTGGAAATAGCAAGTCATTTTTCCCCATTCTCACATGTCATTTGAAATTTAAAATGTGAGGAAGGAAAGTGAAAGGAAATAACGAGGAGATATATAGCAAGCCGGGAACCGCCATGAAGAAATTGCGCACGAACAGTAGGAATACACATATTTTCATACTTTGGATATTTGTTGTGATTAGTTTATTAATTATATCAACTTTTTAATTTGAATAAATAAAAGGATAAAAATGTTTTTATCAGATTCCCTCCTCATCAAACAAATCATTCTATTTTTTATCAATTTTTTTCCATTTTCTCCCTTTTTATTTACTTTTCTCATTTTCTTATATCAACGATAATATGCTAATGATGAAAAAAGATAACAAGATTTGAGACTAAAGACTTGTTTGATTTTTATTTTTAAAAAATATTTTTAGTTTTTGAAAACTCAAAAACCTAAAAAACTTTTTTCGAAGATTGTTTTTTCACTATCTATTTTAAAAACTTTCAGTTTTAAAATCCATAAAACAAGATCAATAGATGTTTTTCAATTTTCAGTTTAAATATGTCATTTACAATAAAGTAAAAACAATATAAAAGAAATTTACAAAATAGTTTTCAAAATCTAAAAAGAAAAAAGTGTTTCTAAGATGCCCAAAAATTCGCTGCATTTGTTTTTCAAAGTAATTAAGATGGTGTGTTTACCCAACTTTTCTAAAGTTGTTACTTTAAAAAGTTGAAGTTAAAAATAAGTTTTTTAATTTTAGTGTTAAAATTATTTGATAAATTGATAGTTTGAGTTTTTTTTACATAAACGTTACTTTAAAATTAGGATTTGACTCTTTTAAAGTAAGTGATTCACTTTAGAGGATAAAATAAACAGTAATAGTCTATGTTTAAAAGAACAACGATTGGGATTGCAATTATATACAAGCACATCTATAGAATTGGTAAAATGGGTTATAAAACTCGCATAAATGTAGGGCTTGGGTATCTATTTTAGAAGCTCGAATAACTCTCAGGCTTTTTAGTCCAGCCCGATAAAGTCTGCTACCCGCAAAAACCCGCAAAAAGTCGGGTAGCTCGCAAAACCCGTAAAAAAAATCGGGCTACCCGCAAAAAAAACCTGCTAAAAGGCAGGGCTTGGGCACCTATTTTAGAAGCCCGAATAACTTCCGGGTTTTTTAGCCCAGCCCGATAAAGTCCACTACCTACAAAAGCCCATAAAAAAAACTGGGCTACCTGGAAAAATCCGGCCAAAAGGTAGGGTCCGGATACCTATTTTAGAAGCTCGAATAACTTCCGGACTTTTTAGCCCAATCCAATAAAAACTACTACTAGCATCAAGTCGGGTCGAACAGGATAACCCGAATTGACAGCTCTACACATGTATAATAAATCATGATGTTATTTAAATCTCATATATTAATTTTTTAATCAATACTAATTACTACTTACTTTATCGCATAAAGTGGACATAGGTTATTTCTTTAAATTAAAAAGTTTATGAGATTGGCCTCTAAATAAACTATTTTTAAAAAAGTTCTCATCATAAAAATTTAGCTACTATTTTTTCCAAACAAAAAAATGACGTTTAACCCAATTTCTCCTTTAAAAGAAAACTCGGAAAAATTGGATCCAACACTACACAAAATTTTCCCCTTAAAAAAAATCTTTATTTTGATACGCTCTAATGTTTTGTTTATTTTCATTGATTTATCCAAGAGAGAGATGCGAGAGATAGAATTGGGAGGGAGAGAGTTGTATCATCTTGTTTGGTGAGCACCCGATAGAGAGATCAGAGGTGTTTTAGGTGGTGGGGCCCACATGTATTACAATCTCCCCATTAAAGCAAGGAAATTAGGGGTGATAAGGGGGTAAAGGTGTGTAATACCTATTTTCCCCCTGATTGGGGTGAATTATTTGCTTTTTTTTTGTTTTAAGGGTAGTCTAATCTTTTTACCTTTTTACACATCTCTCTCTTTTATTTTTCCACAATTAGGGATGTCAAAAAAAACGCGCACCCGTGGATACCCATGAATATACCCGCAATGGGTACCCGCATATTTATATAATGGGTGGGGACGGATATTATACTATCCGCCCCGCTGGTACCCGCATACTCATTAAAACATATTTTTCTATTAAATATATTTGAATATTATGAGTTTTTATCATTTTATGATGAGATATAATTTATTTTATATTATTTTTTGATGATATTGTTAGTATATTAACACATAATGGTATTATATAATGATTATTTTATATATATAGTATGATATTATAATATATTGTATAACATTTCCTCCCTTTCTTTTTATAAAATTTAAATTCTTAAACATTAATGGATACCCGTGAATACCCACGGATACCCGTTATCCGCATGGGTACCCATTAATTTTAGCGGGTATTTATACGGGTAGGCACTACCCGCCCCCCGCCCCGTTGACATCCCTATCCACAACCAAACAACTATCATAATTAATTTCTCTTCTATCTCTCTTGTTTCTCTAATACCAAACAACCTCTATTTCTACTTAATTTCTCTCTTCCTTATCTCCCTCTTTCCTATTTCTCTTCTTAAACCAAACAAAGGGTAAGAGGTCTCTTTCTTCTAATTTTTATGTATTTGAAATCATTGATTTTATTTTCAATATGCTGTTCATATCTTCAATATATTATCTCTTCACATTTCTCTCTCCTATTAATTAATTTAGTTTATACATTAGAGTCCGACATGTTGATACCAAGTGTTAAATTTTAAGAGTTATACCATTTAATAACTTTTTATAAAAATGTGAATTTGACCAATTCAACCGTTAAATTACATTATATTACCTTCATGATCATGTATACCAAATTTCAGATAATTTGGACATTCGTAGGTATGTTATCTAATAGTGGACTTTTACTTATATTTTTAAAATATATTATACGTTAAAATAAATTAGTTGATGAAGTATCAATTGGTTTTCGATTTTTATGATATTTTATAAGCTTGGTCTACTTTATAAGAACTTTCAATTCAATGATTGAATTGATCAAATTCTCATTTTATAAAAAGTTATTAAAAGATGTAACTCTTAAAGTTTGACGGATCATGACTTATATATATATATACACTTGATAAATTAGCAATTAATATTATGATGAAATGTGTATGTACTACGTACCCGTATATGTTCTTTTATTCAAGACTTCTTGAATTTTATTATTATGTTTTTATATATTTTTTCCGCTTACATGTTAGTGTTATTTAAATTTAGCTAATTGCATAAAATAATTGTGAGTACCTTAATACTAAAAATTAAAAAACAACGGGAGAGTTGACTAACTAACACCGTCCTTCTCCTTCACGTGTGCAGTTTCCAATGATACGTGCCGCGAGGCTTGACTAACGGCGTCAAATCCCTGGTGCCACATGACAAGTGGTGCGCCTGCGGTTCTTCATTTACTTGACTTCGATATTAGTGAAAGGTTTCTTAGCCCATTCACTGTCAAGCCCTCCAAGGGTCAAATGGGTTCACCTTAATTCCCTATTTCTCTTTCTCGGAAGCCTATGTTTGGTTGATGAGTAAAAATGAAAGAAAGAAAAATAAAAGAAAAAATAAAAAAAATAAGAGGATTTTTTAGTTGTTTAATTTGAGATAAAAAAGTGAAAAAAAAAAATGAGGAAAAAATAAGTATGATATATAATTACTCATTTGCCCTCATTTTTTAAAAATTATTTTTATTATTTTTATTAATTTTATTTTATTGTTTTTATTTTTATTGTTACTAGTATTTTTATTACTTTATATTTTATTTTTATTTAATTTTAAATTTTTTAAATTTTTATTACTACTGTAGGATGAAAAATAGTATCGGACTGGTAATGATATTGTGCAATTCATCAGTTTTCTTGGCAAGGATGAGTGGAAAAATTTTTTAAGGGTCCCACTCATCACTTTTCCCTACTCTCATGTTTCCAGCTTCATCCAAACAACAATGCATCCAATTTTCCTGGCCTTTTCCCATCCCCAGTTTCCTTTCTAGGCATTTTCAACCTATGCAAACATAGCGTAAGTGCCTCCAATATGCATAACTTATTTGGTTTTGTCTGAGAACATGTTTAAAATATGGATTCGGGCTAATGCTATTGTCAATAGCGTTTACTAGATCCACTTTTTAAACGTGGTTTTTGAGTAAGCCAAACACACACGTGATTAAACTCAAGTTTGAATTTCTCAACGCAACTATTACTAGCGTTATAAACATGAATTTATCACATTTCAACGCTAAACCAAATTAAATGAGCTCTAAATGCATCCACTAGGAAAAAACCGATATTCATATTCATTTTCAAACCCACTAGGATCACCCTAATGGTTGAGGGTTTTGGTAATTTAACATGGGGTTCTAAGTTCAAACCTCATTACTTTCATTGTACACCAAAAAAAATATTAACTACTATTGTAATAAATGAAATTGACTTAAATGCATTTGCATTCTCTCATGTGATATATAGAAATAAAACCCCTCCCTTAATGATTCTATTTCTAGGTCACATTATGATGACATAAAAACACTACAACAAATTTTACTTTAGGCAATACTTTATTTGTCCACATTTAAAAAATCGTTGTTAAAACGTGAAATAGACAACGATTTTAAACATGTAGAGCTCATTTATATTTGGCAAACGGTTTTAAAACTGTCAGCTAGACATAACCACGAATTTCAAGTTATTGTCGTATTTTAGGCAACACTTTTCTTGACAATGGTTGAAAAACCTTGGCTAAAACATGAAAAAAGCAATGCTTATTTAATTTTGTAAATCTTTTTTACTCAACAGTTTTAAAACCGTTGTCAAAACATAGAACAAGCAACACTTTTTAAATTGTGGTGATTTTTCCTAGTCAACTTTTATTAAATTGTTGCCAAAACATAGAATATGCAACAATTTTTAAATTTTACAGATTTTTTAGTCAACTATTATAAAATTATTGCCAAAACATGAAATAGGCAACAACTTTTTAACAGACAAGAAGAAAAAATCGTTGTTTAAACTATTAAACAATGTTAAGCTAATGTTTAAGTTTTTAAAGTTTTCATTTTATTAAAATTTTATTCTTCAAACAACCGACCATAACATAAAAAAAATTATATCTTTGATTTTAAACTAAGAGATTTTGTAAGTTTATTTTAAAATCTGTGATTCATATGATATAAATATAAAATTTGATAATATATAACAAATGTATGTGTTGGCTTGGTGGATAAAACTTAAGGTGTAAAGTTGAGGAGATGTGTTTAAAATTCGTGGCCTATTCCCTTATTTTAGGCAACAGTTTTTAAATTTATGTTGCTAAAAGAAAAAACCGTTGCGTATTATAATAGGCAACAACAGCAAAATCCACACCCATAAAATCATTGTCTAAAACCTTAGGCCACGATTTTTGCATCTTTAACCACGGTTTTCTGTTGTTGTCTAAAATAAAAAAAATGTTTTGGTGTAATCATGTGATAAATAAAAATAATTTATAGAGAATTAATTTAAAAATCACGATTCATTTTTAGAAAAAATAAATAAAATGACTAATAATGACTAGTTAGTAAAAATTTTAATTTGGAACTATTTTTAGCCCAACCTAATTTGTTAATTAGCTTACAAAGGGCTAGGTAGGTCTAATGACCCAATTTTTATTTTTCTTATAATTGATAAAGTTAAGTGAAAAATTTAATAATATATGTTATTTAAGTGTTCATTTTAAAATTAAAATTTAGGCTTAAGTATGTTTTTATCACTACAACATTTTTAGTATGTGCGAACGACAAAAAACCGTTACTGAAAGCAAAAAAAACCATTGATGAAAGTTTAGGGAACGGTTTTGCAGACGTGAAATTAGTCGTTGTTGCCTATTCCCTTAAGCAAGGGTTTTTGGAGTTTTCAGGCACAGAAAGCGTAAACGTTGCTTAAAGCATATTTGTAGTACGGTTTTCAAGAGACCTTAGGCAACGGTCTATTAGCTTAGGCTACGATTTTTAACCGTTGCCTAAAATAAATGAATAAACCACATGAAAAATATAAATTCTTAAAATGACCAAGGTAGGATTCGAACACAGCTCCTCATCTTTAAACACTAAGTTCTATCCACTAAGCTAACACATATATTTGTTAAATAAATTGACAATTTTAATATATATATATATATCATATGAACCAGAAATTTTAAAATAAACTTATAAAATCTCTTATTTAAAAATCAAAGATATAATTTTTTTATGTTAAGGTCATTGATTTGACAAATAAAATTTTAGTAAAACAAAAATTTGAAAACTTAGACATTAAATCAATATATTTTAATAGTTTAAACAATGATTTTTTCTTGTTGCTTGTTGAAAAACCGTTTCCCATTACATGTTTTGGCAACAATTTTATAATTATTGACTAAAAAATCTCCACAATTGAAAAAACGTTGCCTATTTTATGTTTTGGCAACGGTTTTACAATCGTTGACTAAAGAATCCGTAAAATTTAAAAAAAGTGTTGCCTATTCTATGTTTTGACAACAATTTAATAACCGTTCATTAGGAAAAATCACCACAATTTAAAAAATGTTGCCTATTTTATGTCATGACAACGGTTTTTAAAACCATTGACTAAGAAAGATCTACAAAATTAAATAATTGTTGCCTATTTCATGTTTTGGCTACGGTTTTTCAACCGTTGTCAAGAAAAGTGTTGCCTAAAATACGGCTACAACTTGAAAACTATTGCCAAATATAAATGAGGTCTACAGGTGTAAAATCGTTGCCTATTTCATGTTTCAGCAACGGTTTTTTAAATGTTGTCTAAAAAAGCGTTGCCTAAAGCCTAAAATATTGTAGTGTTAGTCCCTATAAATACATATTATTATGGTTTAAGTCCATAAAAGATCTTTGTTTTTCATTCATATTTAACTTTCCATTAACTTATTTGGTCTCTGCTATTAAATTTAATCTGTTGTGGCTAATGGAGTGTCACATCAGACTGTCACTAAACTTTATGGTTTTTTCGGTGAGGTAGGAAAAAAAACACAAAACAGACAAAAAAAAGAAGAAAAAAAAGATCTGGACCATTGTTATACTCTGCATACAGAACCAATTCCACCATTTGTTACCCCCTGTTTATTTTGTTGCGGCGAGTTAGAGAAAAGAGATTTTCGTGACAGAGAAATAGAAGTGAGTTACATAAACCACCTTGTTTGGTGAGATGTGTGTGTGAGAGAGAGTTTGAAGAGACTTTTCCAGTGGGGGCCACACAATTTAGTTTCACCTCAGCACAACAGAGAAACTGGGGAGAGATGGGGTGTAGTTGTGAATTTACTATGCTACCATGTGTATGTTTAAAGATTTTGGAAAAATAAATTATTAATGTATTTATATATAATTGAAGGGTAGTTTAGTCACTTTAAATTTTTACATATCTCTCTCTCATCTCTCCACATCCAAACAACTATTAAAATTAATTTCTCTTCTATCTCTCTCATATTTCTCTAATACCAGACAACCTTTATTTTTACTTTATTTCTATACTATTTCTCTCTTCACTATCTCTCTTCCATGTTTATCTCTTTTCTATTTCTTTATATAAACCCAAACAGACGGTTAGTCTCATTTCCTGCCTTGATGCTGCCCTCTGTTGGTGCTACAAACTTCGTTAGAAGTGAAAATGAGGGATCATTTTCCACATATTCTATCTGTTGGTCGATTCTTAAAGGGAGGAAGAGATGAGCATGGGGAATGAATGAAAAAGAAAAACAATAATAGTTTACGTATTGTTTGGTACAATAGAATTACGAGAGAGATACTGAAGAGAGAGTTAAGGGGTGAATGAGTTATCTACCGCACTTGGTAAGGTCAGAGAGAGATTTTCATTTGTTATCATTGTTGTGGGGCCCCAACTTTTGCAATCTTTCTATCAAGCGGAGAAACTCATATCACAAGGAGGTAGAAGAATGAAAATACAATTATACCCTTAAAAAGGTAAGAACTAAGAAGGGGTTAACACAAAATTTAAATTTAAAAGGGACTCAAAATACTAATTTTAAATTAGGAGGACTAAATCCAAATTCACTTAATTTTAGAGGGATTAAAATCATATTTTTTGGCACATGTTTAAAATTGAATGAAAGGCTTAAGGGCCGCTCAGGATGGTTGCATTTCAGTTTTTTATTTTAAAAAATTTTAAATAAAATTTTTATAGCTTAAAATAAATAATTAAAAACTTGTTTTTATAACATTTTAAAAATCATAAAAAATATTTTTTTAATTTTTGATTTTAAGTTATAAAACTTTAATTTAAATTTTTAAAAATAAAAATTGAAAACTCCCCTCCACCCTTTAGTAGTGGACACGGGTATAAGTTTATACTCATCATTCTTTCACCAAAAAAAAAAAACGTTTATACGTCATTCTTAATATTGTAAAAATAAATAAAACTGTCCATCAATAATGGACATGGCTTGGCATTAACCAAGCTGAAATCCGATTTATCCGCTCTGCATTTATTCAGAGACCCACAAATCAATAAGCAGTCAAATAGATAATACAGCTAATTAGGTTTGGTTCAGAAATAATTCATGGTTGATTTAACATATTTCTATTTTAAGAAAATTCTACTCTATAAGATTCCATTTGTTTCTCCATTTCAGAAAACTAAATAATATAACATCAAGATTTTAACTGACGAGGACAAATTAATTGAAGCCACACAATAAAAAGGAAAAATATAGCTTGCCGCTTGGAAGGTCTTGGCCTACCACAAGTATCCAATTATTGATCATGTTCTAAGCTCATATATATAGCTAGCAATAAGGCATTCATTTTTTTAGCTGTAAAAAAAAAGAAAAATTGAATAATTCAAGACATCTCAATATGGCTGACCCTATGTGCTGCTTGATTATCATCTCACAACATTATGCTGCACAATGTTCGTGGGTATACTTTTGTTGGCCGAATGAGACTGTTATTGATATTTTATGAAATATTGAAAAGTACCTTTACTTAAGTTCCCTATATTCTGTAATTGGATTGAACTTAAAAATGTGAAACGTCAGAAAATCTTCATTTTTTATTCTTTTGGCTACAATTCCATAAATAAATTAAAGTGGTGTTTATTAAAGACAAAGGGTAATTACTTTAGATAACATATGTTCGATCGAGGGGGAAAAAAGAAGTACAACACAACTGTCTCTTACTTCCCCTATTTTAGCCCCATAGAGGATGGGATGAACAAATTAAGAGGTACATAATTTATTGAGATTTGGGAAAATGATAGGGACACATCCCCCGTAGAAAAGGATAGGTGATTCTATTCAATCTCTTAAATGTCTTTTGGGCTATAGTGCTTTGCAAATATGTCATACTATTTCTTTATAACTGAATTATATAGGTTAGGAACCCGTTTTATCAGTATTTGTTTCCAAGTTTGGTTAGTTTAATTTATTTCTTATGCTTAGATTAATGTTATTAAATTTGGTTCATGTCATCAACTTTTTCGGGATATTAAGTTATTGATCACCGATTTAACTAATCATGAATTATATTGGGTGCATCACATATATACATGAGTTTAATTAGTATGCACTGACAGTGTAAAAGAGTTTTACACTGACATTTAATCATGATTCTTTGTTTATATGACTTTTAAAATATTAATTAGTAAAGTCAACAAACTTACCACAAATCAAGGGTTGTGATTAACCGTCTGTGTAAAACATTTTACACGGTCTGTGCACAATCCTTTTTCTCTATATACATTCACAAAAAAGTCATATTTTTCAAATATGAATACGTAAATACATGGGTGCAAGTTGCGCAGATACATTACAATTATATTGAGTTAAAAAATTATACTAAAATTTTCTAAAAACTTATTTTTAAGAGATAAATTGCTAGACATAAATAATGCCATATTAAATTTGTTTTTGATAAAAATTAATTCTAGATACCCTAAAAAAATTGATGCTAGAAAGTAGAGATGAGGAAGAGGAATTATTGAGTTAAATTAAATTAAAATACTTTAATTTGATCTGATGATGATGAGACCTTTACAGGGAAATCTGAGCTTTACGCAGCGAGGCAAGACCTGCCCTCATAGACCTGCCTTTTTATGAGCATAAATAAGTCAGCATTTTTCCTTAAAATGTGTTAAGCACCTGAACCATTTCAGATTTCCAGAGTACCCTTCTGGTGAAAGGTCAAGACTTCATGGCTCCGATAATTTTCTTATACTATTTTTGAACCTAGCATTTTTCCCCCCAACATTTCAATCACATAAATATTGGGTTTTTGCTCAATTTATTTAAATAACCTAGTTATTATATGTAATTTTTTTTAGAGCATGAGATTAATATATATTGGCCGTCCGTATTATTCATCATATTGTGAAGATACAAACAGTAGTTTTGTTGTTATGAATATAAATAAACTATAGGACAAACAATTAACAATTTACTTTTGTATAATAAATTTATTTTTTTAAAAGTGAGATAATGTCACATACTCATATGTCTTTATTTTAGTTTTATTCTTATCTTCTTTGATTGATCAATAATATACAGAGGAAAAATCACTCTATTCTTTAATAGTGAAAATTTATATTAATTCATTATAAATAGTGAAAATTTATATTAAGTCATTATAAATAGTGAAAATTTATATTAATTCATTATAAATAGTGAATAATAATTTTTTTATATTTTATTTCCATATTCAATCAAAGAAAAATATTTAATACATATAACATATATGAAATAATGAAAAACTTATTATATATGAAATTTAAAATTTAAATACTTAACTTATAATTAGGGGTGGAAGTAGGTCGAGCCGAGCTAGGCTTTGCAGGACCCAAGCCTGACCTCCATTATAGTTTTGTGGCCTAAGCCTGACCTGTTACTTTTCATAGGCCATTTTTTTAGGTCTGACCTAGCCTGTTTCAAAGCCTGGTTTGGCCTATTAGCCTGTTTAAAAGCACATTTCATATTATGACTTTTAAATAGGTCAATAAATCTATCTCTAAATAGGTCAGTGCACTTACAAACTAATACTTACTTTTTTATAATGTAAATATGTCACTAACATACATTTAGATAGGAAAATAAGCCTATCTCTAAATAGGCCAACAGAAAAATTTAAAGAAATTATATATTATTATACTATTTATTATATATAAAATATTTATATGTTTATTAAAAATAATATTATTTATAATAGGCTGACCTGTCAAACCAAATAGGCTTTTTAAAAAGCCTGAGTCTGACCTATTTAATTAAAAAGGCTTTTTCAAAAGCCTATACCTGGCCTTTTTATTAAACAAGCCGAGCCAAACTAGGCCTTAAGTAGGCTGGACCGTAGGTCCCTGTCGAGCGGCTAGCCTATTTCCACCCCTACTTATAATATAATATTAACAATAATACGGTGAATTAAAAATGAAATCTATACCAAATTTAATAATTTTAAATTTTAAACATATTTATTAAAATTTAAAAATTATTACCTAATTCAATTATAAAATTATATCTGTATAACATGTTAAATTTAATTTATTTGTGAAGTTAAATTTAATTTAAAAGTATACAAAAACATTAAATTTTTAATTAATAATTTGAATCATACATTAAAAATTAAGAATAATAATTCATTACCCGGATTAATAACCAATTATATAATTTATTATAATATAACGAATCTAATCTAAATAGTATATTCAATTACAGGGCATTCTGATTTTTTTCATTCTAATCTTTGACCCATTGTTGTCATTGACCAAATTGGGCACCTATATTGAAGGCTAAGTGGGAACATTGGTGTTGCACTCGATATCAGGTCGAATCACTCGTTTCGTTTAGATCATTGCCAAATGGCATCAATGGAGTTTCAAATAAATGCTTGAGCTTGACCTCACGTACTATCAATTGCACTTTGTTATGGCAGCTCATATTTACTTCTTTGAAAGCCATTTTGACATTACACCATGTTTAGTTGAGGTTCATTAATAAGATGGAGAGAAATGGGGAAGGAGAGATCGGAGAGAATCAAGAATTTAGAAGTAACTCAAGTAAAATAGACAAATAGTAGTAGTAGTATATTATAAGAAATTCAGCCATAAAATAATTTTGGGAAAAATATGTTTTTCGTCCCTATAGTTTCGGTCAACTTTAATCTTCGTCCATGTAGTTTAAATCCTTTGTTTTTTTGTCCCTGAACTTTCTAAACCCCCAATTCATGGTCCCTGACTGTCAGTGAAATCTGTTAACCCGATGAGCTGGGTAATAAAAGTTACATTTCAGCCTCAATAGTGGACCGAAATAGCTGACTGATCATCTAATTAACTTTTTTATTAATTTTTAATTATTAAAATAACCCTAATTACTAAATTAGGATTTTCACCTAAGCATTTTTTATCCGATAAAAAATTGAATTTCATAATTATGGCTATTTTAATAATTAAAAAATAAATAAAAATGTTAATTAGATGATCTATCAGTTTTTTTGACTCACTATTGAGGCTGACATGTAACTTTTATTACTCAGCTCATCAGGTTAACAAATCTCACTGACGATCAGCGATCATGGATTGAGGGTTTAGAAAGTTCAGGGACAAAAAAACAAAGGATTTAAACTACAGGGACGAAGACCAAAGTTGACCGAAACTATAGGGGCGACAAACATATTTTTCCTAATAATTTTATGTTTCATTAAATATCTGATGGCTGATTTATAATAACAATAATTGCTTAGGTAAAATAGGGATTAACTTAGTACAAAATTAATTGAACTTGCAGACTTTTTTTTAATAAGATTTAGTTAAATTAATTAATAATTTTTTATTTTTAAATGATAGTGTGCGTGAAATAAGAATTGATTTGATAATTATTAAAATAATAAATATTTAAATTTTCATTATCTATATAACAATGTTTCATGACATTTATATATCTCGACAAATTAATCCTACCTTTAATTAACATGAGTCCAAATAAATAAAAAGCTGGGAGAATATGACTACGGTATTGTGTCATGAAGACATGTCCCTATTGGCATATTTCAACAATAAGGTGCCTAAAACACCTTTTGCACCATAGGGGGCTCTAACGAGATAGGACTAGTTTGATAATTGTCCTCACATTGATGTTAATAATGTGGGGGTGAAAAAGATAAGTCAATTTTACTACAGTGTTTTTCTTGGGCATTTCCTAGGGATCGATGTGTAATTAAAAAACCGAAAAATCACATACCCAACCAATGGCCGTTATTCTATTCAATGACTATAATAGTCATTAATGAAGTGCAGAGATGGAATGACTAATTCACCCTTTCCTGGAGGAGAACTAGTCTTTGTCCTGAACATCACAATTTCCCACACCATTAATATCAATCGCCAACGAAATGGAGCCCACTGTGAACGAACCAGATCATAGGTATCAAAGTTGGTTCAGCTAAGCTACTTAATGCTGCGTCACAGTACAGCTCATTGAAACTCGTCAGTAATTCATGGCATGGCATGGCATGCAGGTTTCAATCAGTCAATAAATAAATAAATAATAAAATTTCAAAATTAAAAAAGAAAAGAGGAAAGATATAATTTCACAATCCTTTATGCTGATTTTTGCTTTGTGGGAAAAAGGAAAACTTACTGGAAGATTAAATGTAATGTTATAAAATCATCTATATTTATTATAATCATTGATTTTTAGAATTAATTCTACCTATTTGTATAATGAAAACTAACAGGAAAGGGATGAATCAAATTAACCATGAATGAAGCTAGCTAGCTCTCTGTGCGTGCAAAACCAAACCAAAGATGGGGATGGGGATGGTTCTTAACCTCAGGCTGTTGCATGGGTCGGTGACTATAACGTGGGAATAGGACAGTGATGCACAGTTCCAAGGTAGCAAGCTTTGGGGGCGTTGACTTGTTACTGTAGTTAGCTACCTCCACTTGCCAGTTACCATGTTAATCCCAAGGCACCCCATTTTCACTTTACCCGGATAATAATATTCCCAACTATGGGAAAAAGCTTGTGTTTTTCTAGGTTTTAACAATGGTTATGATATTATTATACACCCTTTGAGAGTGAGAGAGAGTGTTCAATTTGGAAGCAACAGCAAAGGCTTTTTCCATTGGGGGGTCCCTTTTTTGGGGCTCTCGAAACCAAAATATAGAAAATACACCTAGGTCAAGACATAGATAAATAGATGGTAGGGAATGCAAATGGAAAGGAGGAAAAGAGGAACATGAAAAGGGTCTCTGAATCTAATCCATTTCTTCTTCTGCCTTTCTAATAAACTTCCATGCGCAAAAGCCTTTCTCCTCTGCAACAACAATATCATCGACCAACCGTCACCCAAATTTCACAGAAACTTAAAAAGAACACAGAACACCCCTTTACAGAGTACAGAAAAGAGAAAGAGAGATTGATATTGAGAGTGTAAAAAATGGTTGCTGGGTGGAGAAGAGCTTTCTGTACTTCCATCCCCAAAGACAGAGAGCCCAAAGTGTTAACAGAGAAACAACAACATTGCGACAACCCCACCAATCAAAGTCCCAAAATCAGCTCCAAGTTTGGATTTTTCTCCAATCCATCAACACCACGGTGTCAGTCTCAGCCGGTATCAGGCGGCCCCAGCCTCCGGTGCCGAACCTCAGTGGCCACTTGTTCAGTTCCCAACAGCCCAAAACTTCAATGCAGTAACCCCAAAACTCCCAAATCATTTCACCTCTCCAATCCCTCCTCACCCAAGTCACCATCAAGTTTCTCTCTTCTCAAAGCCTCCTTGCGCCTATCCAAAGTAAGCAAAACAAAAGCAAAAAAAAGAAAAGAAACAAATTAAATCATACTGTCTTCTTATTATATCACTGCCAAACAGTCAATGATTTTTCTTGTTTGCTTTTGTGCAGAGTCGATGTGGAATCTGTATGCAGAGTGTGAAGAGTGGTCAAGGAACTGCAATTTTCACAGCGGAATGCTCTCACACCTTCCACTTCCCTTGCATAGCTTCTCACGTGAAGAAGCACCCAATCCACCTGTGCCCTGTGTGCGGCACAACCTGGAAGGAACTCCCGGTGCTGGCTATCCACAACGAGAAGAAGCAGCTCAAGAAAAGTACAGAGGAAAACAGAGACTCAAGAACCTTCAAGGTTTACAACGACGACGAACCTCTCATGTCTCCACCTTCACTCCCTCGCTTCAACCCTATCCCTGAATCAGAAAACGAAGATGACGAAGAAGAAAACACTGAGTTTCAAGGGTTCCACGTTAATCCAGTTACTACTGTGTCATCATCGCCGGTAATCAGGAAAAACCTTGAGGTCTGTTTGCTGCCGGAGGCAGCCATTGTTGCTGCCAACAGGAACTACGAGACCTACGTTGTGGTTTTGAAGTTGAAGCCGCCGATATCTCCGAGGGCGGCGCGTCGAGCTCCGGTGGACCTCGTGACGGTGCTCGACGTCGGTGGAGCCATGTCTGGCCAGAAGCTTCGCATGATGAAAAGCTCCATGCGACTCATGATCTCCTCCCTCGGTCCCACCGATCGTCTCTCCATCGTTGCATTCTCCGGCGGATCCAAGAGGTTGTTGCCGCTCCGGAGGATGACCTCCGGCGGTCAGAGATCAGCGCGTCGGATAGTTGACGCGCTCGCGGCGATTGACCAATCCCGAGAAGGAACTCCGGCAAAGAACGACGCTCTGAAGAAAGCAGCCAAGGTGCTGGAGGATCGCCGCGAAAAGAACGCCGTCGCCAGCATTATAATCCTATCCGATATTCACGACTCACGCGGCGCCGCATCGTATCAGAAACTCTCCCTGGTCTCTTCCACGCGCCTCCCTCACCTTGAAATCCCAATCCACACGGTGCGTTTCCCAAACGAAGGCGAGTGCGGCAACGCGCTCTCAGATGACACGCTGGCAAAATGCATGGGTGGTCTGTTAAGTGTTGTGGCACGAGACGTTAGGATTCAGTTAGGGGTGGTTTCACGGTGCACCCGCCCCGTTGAGATCGCGGCGGTGTATTCCCTATCGGGTCGACCCGTTGCACTAGGATCGGGTTCCATTGAAATCGGAGATCTCTACGCTGAGGAGGAGAGAGAATTACTCGTGGAGCTAAAAGTGCCCGCCGCTTCCGCTGAGTCCCACCACGTTTTGACCGTACGATCATCTTATCGGGACCCCCTCACTCGAGAGGCTTTGAATCCCGTTGAGCAGGCAATGCTCGTTCCTCGTCCCCACACCGTACGATCGTCGTGCAATAAAATTGAACGGCTAAGAAGCCTCCACGTGACGGCTCGAGCCGTAGCTGAGTCGAGCCGGCTCATTGAACATAGTGATCTTTCTGGAGCTTATCACTTGCTTTCTTCAGCTCGTGCTCTTCTCTTGCAATCGAGTAAGCCGGCTCAGGAGTATTTGAGCTGGCTCGAAGCCGAACAAGCCGAGCTTCAACGGCGCAGGCAGAGTCAAAGAAATAGGAACAATTGCACTGAGGAGAAGCTTGAGCCGCTTACGCCGACTTCGGCTTGGCGAGCCGCTGAGAGGTTAGCTAAAGTGGCTATCATGAGAAAGTCTATGAATAGAGTCAGTGATTTACATGGCTTTGAAAATGCAAGATTTTAGTTGTAATTTTATTGTAATTGTAATTTTTTCTAATCTTGTATATAGGGAAAAAATATCAGTAGAGAATTTTTCTTCTTTTTTAAGAAATTTGAAAGGATTATATGAGTAATAGGGACAAGCGGTACCAGACGGTTAGAGCCTTTTCTGTATAGGAAAGGAACCGAAAATGAGTGATTGCAGGGTGAACCCACACATCAGTTGATTGGTCAGTAGACCTTGTTTTCTTCTGTTTTGTCCTTTTGCTCCTTTCCCTTATAATTTTCAAAAATCCCTAAAATTATTGTATTTTGCAAATAATTAGATCGATCCAAAGGGTATGCAGAGTTGCAGAGAATTTAAATGAGAATTTTGGGGCGGTTGTTTTGTTTCTTTATGCTCAAATACTAACTAATAATAGTTGCTGTTGCTGTTGGTGAAGCTAATCAAAGGGATGTTGAAAAAATAAATTATTAGATTTTTTGTATGTTTGCATGAGTTGTTAGTTTTCTTAATGGTTGGTTTGTTGGTTAATGAAGCAGACGGTTGGGTTTCGTTACATGTTAAGACAAGATAATGCCAGTGCTTCAGTGTTGCTTGGTGTTATTCCGATCGAATTAATATTTGATCTTTGCTTTTAAGAATTTAGGATGGAGGGGTTTTGTTTTTCTAATCGCATCCGAAGCTAATGCATGTGAGATTTTGTTCTGAAATCTGACACTGGATCTGTATCCTATCATTAGAAATTTAGAACTACACTCAGCTGAATGAAGACCTTGTCTAGATTTACCAACTGTAATGTTGTTCTTTATTTGTGGCGCACTAACTAGTGGGGTTTTGCTTCGACGGTGCCAAACAACAACACCCAAAATGTAAAGTTATGACGGTGCCAAACAATAACTTTCAATATGCAAAGTTTTAGTGTCAAGTAGTAATATCATAAAATGGGAGAGACTGTCCCACTCATGGTAAATTCAATGAGGGTATTGCTTTTGACCCAAAAAAAAAAATGAGGGTATTGCTTCTTTTAACCCTTCAAACCATTTTTTTGGGGTGTTGAATGTGTGTGTGTGTGCATTTTCTCTATTTCATTCTAACATGTTTTATTTTTTTATCCATTAAGCATTAATTGGAAAGGGACATTTTCTTTTCAATCCTTTTATTTGATGGAAATGATGAATTTCATACTTTGCTTGCGCAATAAAATGAATCATTCCATTGTTGGCCATGACTTTCCATGAAAATGCTTTCCTGGCTATCAAGTTTGGCTTATGTTGGTTTGTGTGGCTAATGCCACGTGGAAGTACTTTATCTTTTTTATGAAAAAGAGCAAAGTATATATAACAAACAAATCATAAGATGGTGCGTCAAATCATCCATGCCATTCTCTTTGCCATTATGTCGGCAGCGAATTTATATTACTGAATTGATGGGCGATATTTGGGATCCTGGATCTGAGACTTTATGAGGCAGATCCCAATCCATAGAAGCACATCATGGAATGAAGCAATTTAAATTAATTTCAGTAAAATGTTTTTTTCATTTTAAATTAATTAGTACTTTGATAAATTTAATTTAAATCCTTTGTGCTTTTATATATCTAGATCCCAAATCCATTACATTTTCTTTAAAATGAGAAATGTATTTTAGAAAGTAAAATATAAGAGAAAACGGATATGAAAATGTCAAAGACATAGGTCCTGATACCATACATGCATGTGTTTATAGAATTATTATATTGTATAAAATTCAATCAACGGCTATTAATTGTGTAATTTATTGTTTAAATTACACTTTTAATTTAAAAATGATGACAATCCTCCTCTCAACAACCATACTTGAATTGGGCGGACACTGCATGGCCTCAATAATTGGACCCAAGGATTGTTTAATATGAAAAGGATCATTACTCCAGTAAGCATTTACTTGTGTGTGCTTTAACCTGAGCAAGGTAAAACAAGTTGCATCTCAACATCAACATCCTTATCTTAAACCAATATCTTATCCTGTACTAGCTCATAAAATAATTAATATAGCATTCTTCACCTTGTTGTCATGACCCTGCCCAACATCCCCATCATTAGTTCTGGTTTCTCAGTGCTCACAACCTACTGGTTCTAGCTAATATAAACAATAACAACACGCTAATTCTCGTGATACTACAGAGTAAGCTAGGACAATTATTTTATTGATTACGAATTTTCGTTACTGTAAAAGATTTCTTCATTGTCATTTAATTTAATTATGCGCTACCATATAAAATTAACATTTAAAGATATAATCATAATACAATAATTTTTTTAAAGAAAAATCTAGATCTGAATCAATTAATTTTATTTTGTCCGCTCTCATCTTATCTGTGTGACAAATTAATGGTGTGTTTAGTTTATACTCCGGACAGAAGCTATTTCAATAGCATTTTCCCGAATCTGCGTTTAAAACGTGATTACGCTAAGTTTGTTAGGTTATTGGCTGAGTCACAAATTTGTGAAAGATAGAATAGAAGAGGTTTTTAGGAAGATATGAAGCCTAAATCTGCGTGAAAATGAGAAAAGGGAATGAGAAATTGACCATGAACTTTAAGCTTTGGAGAAGTCTCTTTCAAAACAGTCATAATTTTAATCTTTTGGCTGGACCAGGGGCCGTTTCTTTCACTTTTTGGGATACTTAGGAATTCCTTAATTTGCGCGCACTTTTAGAACCCTCTTTAAGTGGTGCTCATGAGTGGGTACCTTTACTTGCTACTTTTGAATTGTGCATCTCAAATTTTCTAATATGTAAATCCCAATAAAGGCACATTCTTAGCTTCTACATCTAAGCATAAACGTTTCCCTACGAGGACGGCCCATACAGTTGTAACAAATGTTGGGATAGGTTGTTTCTTGGTGAGCAAATAATCTACCTTGGTTTTACTTTCGGATGACAATAAATCCTGTTCAGCCTGTGAGATCCAAAACAATGACAAGTTGACCTAAATTTGCATGTACAAAATGCTTGTCAAATTTTCAAGTTCATACAAGTAGATGAGAGCATTATGGGCTATTTGATGTTGCTTTTTGAAGTAGATTCTTTCAAGTTTTAAGCATCCTCCCCTATCTTGTTTTGCCTTCACTTGAAAACAATGGGTCAATTATTCAGCTTGTTAGTCAGGCCCAGGCCAAGAAGTACACTTTCATCAAAGCCCAGTTGCTTTGTGTCTTGTGTATTTCAAATACAGTCCTCAATTATGGACCTAAAAAAACAGAGTTCTAGATACATTGTACTTCAATCCAACTTGCGTGTGGGTTTTTCTTTGCTAAGTTTTATCCTAGCACTTGAGATCTGTTAGGTCGGGATTTGAGCTCATATTATTATGTAGCTTGGTTATTATGTCCCCTACCCGCTAAAAAGAAAAAAAATTAGTCCAGCTATTACAATCCAAAAAATAGCCATGCTGTGTGGCTGTTAAAAAAGGAAATAATTGGTTGACACTCCAAATTTGAATTTAATAAGTGTTAGGAGGAGAGAGATAGAGAGAAAGAAGAAAATAGTGAAAAAGTAAAAGATATGATTAAAAAGAAGGAGAAAGGAAAACAAAAGTGTAGAATAAGGTGTAAGAGAATGGAATGTGAAAAAAATCCGAATTGTTAAAGAAAAACTAAGAAAATTAAAACAGACGCATCCCAACGAAAAACAAAATGCTGCAGTTTATCCCTTCTGCCCAGCCTCCAAAAGGCGGAACCGTGGAAGAGGTGAGTAACCAATACAATAAACAAAAAAAGTTTTGGGTCGCAATCTTGTGCCCTCTCTTAGGAGAGGGTTTTGGTATCTTTTTATCTATTTTGTTTTATTGAATGGAGGTATAAAGGCCAAAGTTACATAGGAACAAGTTGTGTACTCCTGTTAAATCATTTCGAAGACATAAAATGGATTTTGAATAAGAAACACATGTATTGCAAAAGAAAATATGAAAAAATGAGGGAACACAATAAAAAATATAGGATAATGGTTATAAGGGGTGTCTTTTCAAAAATTTAAAATACAAATTCTAATAGTTAAAACATGTCCACAACTGTAAAAATACCAAGATCATTTAAGAAAACTAAGAAAAATGAATTAAATAATTAAAGAAGGTACCGAAACCCTCTCTCACGGGAGGGTACCTTAGAATTTCCCAAAAGTTTTGGACCCAAAGGGTCAGTTTATTGGGCTTAGTAGTAAACCATTCAAATAGACAGGTAATAAAGACCCTCAAGTAACCCGTAGACCAATCTCAACCTCTATGATACACCATTGCTTTTCCCACCGGGAGTTTTGCTATTCCCACCCCCCTTTTGGAAAATTATAAAAACTCAAAACTACCTTTTAGTTAGTTGATTTACGGACAACTCAGGGAAACAATCTCAAATAACGGTATCCGTAAACATTTTTAAAAAAAAAATTTGGCTTGCAGACATAGGTGTTCGAAATAAATCTCGGACAATCTGCAGACCAATTTTTTTAAAAAAGTCTTACGGACACAGTTGTCCGGAATTGATTCCTGGACAACTGTGTCCGGACGCCATTTTTTTAAAAAATAATGGCTTACGGACACAGTTGTTCGGGGGGAGCAGATAAGGGAGTGGTGGCGAAAATGATGAGGGGTGAAAATAGCAAAATGGGGTGGGAAAAGTAAGAGCCCCGTGATAAGGGCTACAAAGTAGACTCAACTGGCCCATTTTTTTGGAACCCATATGTAGAAAATTTTAAATATATGTTCTTTATTTCATTTTTCGAAAACACCCAACTTTCTATTTTGCTTTGTTTTGACATGTTTATTAAATGCTACCTTAATTTTTAACTAATTAATATTAAATAAAGTAAAATATCTAGAAATTATTATTAAATTAATTTTTTTATCAATTAAATAAAGTTTATTAAGAAATTAAAATGTTTCAAACAATTTAGATTTTAACTTAATTTTTTATATTTCAGCAAAATATTTAAGATGATGCTTCAAGTTGCTTTAGACCAGCTTGTTGTCCACATAATATTTTATAATTTATAATTATTTTCATAATAAATAATAATAATTATCACTTAAATTAATACATTCTACATAACATAATAATATAATATTATTATAATTTGTTTAAAAATACATGTGGGAAAACATTCTTAGTTTTCTTAATTTATAAACATGTTTTGTCAAAATAAGTCGATCCATGTTGATCCGTTTATTAATCCGGTTGGATTCAATTTTACATATAATCAACCTTATTAAATTGTCATGCCACCAGGTTCAAGTTAGGTTAGACGCCTCCCTTATATATTAAGATAAATTAAGGCCCTTATCATCAAAGCCACCCTTATCTCATGACTTAGTTACTACTTATCTGGCTGTCCTGTCACTTGGCACCAGCTCATCCTATCCATTCCTTTATAAGATATCAATATTTGCTCTCAGCTTTTTTTGCAGACATATGAAGCATGAACTGTCTTGCGGTGTGTTGGTGACTTGGTGGTAGATAAGCTCAATTTGCATTTGCAAATTGCCTAGTTGGATATCTTACTATTATTATATGTTATTAAACAATTATTTCAAAAACTTAAATATTTACACAAGATAATAAATCAAAAGTACAAAATTTTTATTAGACACTGCAATTATTACAATATTTAATACATTGGTAATATTAAATGTAACATTTTCCAATAAAACATTTTCACTTTTTATTTATATTTCTAACATGCCCCTCACCAAGAAGCCTTTGGGCTTGAAGTGTGGGCAATGCACAAACTTACCTAACTTGTACGGGAATTAAACCTTTTAATTGTTGACAAAAAAAAATACCTTATACTGAAATAAAACCTTTTAATTGTTGACAAAAAAATTAAAACGGTGAGAATCAAACTCTTGACTACTTGGTGATTGGCAAGGCAAATAAGCTAGCTATTAGCTTATTTGACTTGCTTATAAACTAGTTTGATCAACAAAAAATGTGTTTGGTAATGTACCTCAAAGTAGCTTATTTTAGGAGCTTCTAGTTTATAACCTACAAGCTACATCACCTAACTTATAGCTTGTAGCTTGTAGCTTGTAGCTTATTTAATTTTCTTCCATCACTATCTCTTATATTTTAATACATTTCTCTTATTATCTTTAATTTATTTTTACCTATTATTATATATTTTCAATTTTATTGACAAAAACCCTTTCAATTTTTTTACCTATTATTATCTATATAATAAGTAATTTAAAAAATTATAAATTTCTTTTCACTATTTTATGAAATTGTTTTTATATTATACTATTATTTTAATTATTAATTAATATTTTATGATTAAAGATTTAATAAGAATTTACTTATTTTTTAAAAAATCTAAAATTATAATTGCATAATAGTATATTTTTGTCTAGAAGAAACACAAATAGAATTTATATAATAAAACTTATGTAATTATGTCCTTTTACGTCATTTTATATTTACCAACTAGCTTATCAGTTAGTTCTACTAAACACTTCTAATTCAATAAGTTGGTTTATCAGCTGGAGCTTATCAGCTAGTTTTACCAAATACACCCCCTGTCACGAACCAACTATTCCAAAATTAAACCAAATAATATTTAAAGAAAGGTTAATTTAATTATAAGATTATTTTAATATTAATAAAATAAATTAAAACATAATTATATATTTTTTAAGAAAAATCAATTATGAAAAAAATAAAAAAATGACTTAATTGGTATAAATATTTTAATGATGACTTGTAAATATCTAACCATATGTCTATTGTTAATAGAAGATAAATATTGATTAAAGAAATCAAGAAATGTAAAGAATTCTTCTGATTAAATAATTAATTAAAAATTAATATTAATTTGACTTGGTTTCTATTAAAGCCCAAAATACCTCTATAAGGAGTCCAAAGTAAGTATCATAACAGGCTTTTATATCATAGTAGTGTAATTCTCTTTGAAATTTATCACTAGTATAGATTTAAAAAAAATAAAAAATCGATTTAGTATAATCATGAAAGAGGAATATGATTTTGAAATTAAAAATTGTTGTCTGTGAAGATACGATTTATTAAAAAAACACTTCGCACAAGCAGAATTGTAGATACAAAATACGATTTATTATTTGAATTTAATAACTATATACCGTCAAGTGTAAAAAAGAAAAAATCATAAATACAAAATATGATTTAGTTATTTTTTTTACAAAAAATGTTTTCATTTTTTTAAATATAGAAAAATTATAAGTAAATCGTATGTTAAGAAAATGATTTACTTTTTTGTTTGTAAAAGACTAAATCATGTATAGGAAAAATTATTTTTTTTTATACAAAATTGAAAATCGTAGGTTTGGAATACGATTTTCTTTTTCATGTTTTAAATCATATATATAGATTTTATTTTTTTAAAATATGTCCTTATAATTTAAAGTAAATATCATATTAATAATGTTTTTTATAAATATTATATATAATAAATTTTTAATAATATTAATTATATATAAAATAAATTATAATTATTTTTAAAGTTTTATTTAAATTAACACAAGGTCAAGAAGCACAAGTAAGCAATGACATTCCTATTGGACGGGTGGGAGGACAAGGTCTGCATCGTCATCGTAGAAAAGTGGCATACATGAACAACTAACAATGCCACCACCGCCACAACCTGAGCCATGCTTGTATTATGTGCCACAGTGGATCCTTTTGATCTAGTTGCCTCATATTATTATTCATCTCAATCTACACCTCCAAATATGCCTTCTTCTAACTTTGGTTATCCTCATCCCTTTATAATGGAGGATTATTATATACCAACGCCACCAGTTAATGTTACTCACATGTGTATACCCAAACTGTTGCAACACCTACAACACCCACAGGTTGGATTCATTAGTGGCTAGATGCTCCACTCATGTCCCCAACATCTGGCGGGATGACTTACCAAGCCAGCTCTTTTAGACAACTTGAACCACCTGACCTTGGTTTTAACTTAAATGAAGCGTTTGCTGAAGAAGCAAATGCATCGGAGAACGTAATGGAAAGTGAAGACCCCGAGCCAAGAAGAAACCCACCTCGTCATGCTAGGAACCGACGTCCTCATTGTATTCTCTCTCCTTTCCCCCAACTGATTAAATGTATAAAAAATTATATTATAAACTCACTTTGTTTAAAATAAAGCAATTTTATCAAATTAATTATTCCTAATTAATAGGTTTTTATATTTTATTTAAACAACTTAAATTAACAAATCAAATATCAAAATTGATAACTTAAAATTAATATACGTGACGTAAAAAAATTTAAACTAATAACAATCACAATCTCACAATGCGCGTCTTGTTTACTTAATGCGCAAATGCAGTTTGCGCTTTATGCTTAATGCGCAACCAAAATTTGCGCTTCTTGTTACGTAATTTCAACTTGCGCATCATTTTGTCCATGTGTCCTGGACTACGGCCCCAACCTGATAAATAATTTTCGGTTCATATTATTTTGGTGATTTTTATTTTTTTTTACCCTAAAGTGGTCAAAAAGCCCCGATCATCGCACCCAACCACTCCTATCTCCTCTTAAGATGTTCATATCTGTGCAAGCTAATCATCTTGCTTTTATTCCTAACTAACTGTTCAATAATTTAGAAAAGAGTTCAATGTGGATAATTTTCACAGGGAACAATGTCAAAAATTCTTCCATGGAGGAAGAGACCCATTATGGCAATTACAAATACTGAAGTAGGCCAAAATAAAAAATCCGTCAAAGTGTGTAGAGTTCCTTTTTACTGCACAAATCTAGGCCCTTAAATTAAAAAAAAAAAAAAATCTAAGGTCAGGACACACATTGGTTTACCGTAGACCCCGAAAAAGGGGGTCTATCCTAAAATCCGTCAAGAATGAGAATATGAATACTTATCCTACTCTTAAGAACCTTTAAAAAAAGTTCTAAAAATAAGTTGTTTCTTAAAATCGCTGTTTTTAAAAAAAAAAAACTCAAACAAATAAATTTCAATATATTAAGAAGTTAAAAAATATATTGTTTATTAGTACTTTTCATTTTTTATAAATTTGTTGGAGGTACTGGTTCGTATTTACTATTTTTTAATTAAAAGCTCTCGTGCAAAATTTTATATATAATTTAATAATATTATGTATAAATTTTTTATTTATCTTTTTTATTAAAAAAACACATGATAAAATAACCAAAAATATTAATATGGGATTTGAGAAGATGAATTCCCATTGTATAGGCAGCAGCGTGCAAAGTAGTAATCTGCTTCAATTCGATTTAAAATGTGTTTCAGCTTTCTTCCAGGAAGATGTACCTTTGATTTTTTTTTTCCTTGCAAATAATTATCTCAACCTTTTTAAAAATTGGTGATCAATCAGCAGCATGTATAGGGGTGTCAAATTCAGGTTGATTCACCACGTGTTAGGTTAAAAGTGAGCTCGAATCCTCGCGTATTAGTGAGTGAAGTGAGTTAGTTGACATAATTTTAATTAAAAGAAATAAAATATTTAAAAAGGCCAAAAATGGAAAAAAAAATATAAAAATGAGTTTAAAAAATTAAAAAAGTGAGTCAACCCACCTAAATCCAGCTCGGACTCACTTTGAAACGCGAAGGAGAGTGGATTAATATTTGACCCGCAAAAATGTAAACACAATTTTTATCAACACAACCCATCGGTAAATCAGGTTGACTAGGATTTAATTTACTTACCAAACTTAACCCATATAGACACCTCTGGAAGCATGTCGCAATTCTTTTAAGAGTATGGAAATTATAGGATCAACCACAAAAGAGAAGAGATTTTTCCTATAAATGGACAAAATTTAATATAAAAAATTACTAATATATATTATAAAATATTTTGCTTTTTATGATATGATTTTTCTAATCTGTGCAATATTGCACATGCAGGATAACAAGTCGACAGTGGAAATGTTTTATTGGAAAATATAACTATCACAATATCAATGCATCAGTAATATTAAATGTTACATTTTCCAATAAAATATTTCCACTTTTAATATATTATACTGTGCAATGTTACACCGATTAGAAAACTGTTTATAATAGTAAAATTGATAGTCATACGGTGAACTCGAACTCAAAAGGATCCACCCTAGCTATAATCACCATTAAGAATGTGTTTGACATTTTATTTCTTGAAAGCTAATATTAGAAGCTTAATGCATTTTAACTTTGCTTATTAAAATAGCTTTTTTCAATAGTTACTAGTGTTTTATGAAAAGTTTAGCTACGTAGTGTTACAAAATTTCAGCTCCTAGGTTAAATTAATGATATCCTACATGTCAATCTTACCATTATTTATAATAACTAATTTAAAAGCTAATTTTATCAAACAATACTTTTCGTTCAATCATTTAGTGTGTGTTTGATTTACTGTAAAATCACGTTTCATACGCAGATCCGAGTCAACCCTATTTTCTGAAGCGTTGGTTCAGATTCACGTTTAAAACGTGATTTTATAGTAAATCAATCATATACTTATTAGAGTATGCTTGGTTTAACGGTTAAAACATGGTAAACTAATGTTTCCAACTCTAAAAATAGTTATGTTAAAGAATTTAAATTTGAATTTAGCCAATTATCAACACTAAACGAAAGCTATATTAGTTTTCATCTTTTAAGTTATCTTTTCATCTTTCTTTATTTATCTACTACTTTTGCTCACAACACATCGAAAATCAACAACCAAATTGAGGTTATACCGTAAAAAAAACAAATTGAGGTTAATTAATTTCCCCTATTGGCAAAATATAATTCACATGCAACCACATGCACGAATGCATGATTTCCGGAACAATATAATTTAGCAACAAATAAGGCTTTTCTTATATATATTCCTTTAAAATGTTCTTTTAATACTTAAAGAAAACGTTAAATGGAAAAAAAGAGCATAGAATAATTTAATAATTAAAAAACTTTTTAGAAGCATATTTGGTTGAGATTTTGTACACGCATATGGAACAAAAACAGTTCCTCAAACATGTTAAGTAAAAGGAATAATGACGTTCACATATATCTCGAACAAATATAAGCTGCTCCTGAATATGTAAGTTAGAATAATGTTGGCAGACACAAAATTTAAGGTATTTATTTACAGAAGACACACAATTTAAAATGTTTACATGTTCTCTTCTTTAATAAAATAAATAAAGAGACTAGATTTGTTAACAATTGATAATTTAAGTTCAAGTTAATAAAAGAGTCTATAATAACAATAGGAGTTTGAGAATTAACTGAAACAAATTTTCAAATTAAATTTAAAGTATTTATTAAAAAAACACAAAGTTAATATATTATTTCATATATGCTTTACTTTGCTATTTTGTTATGCACACAGAACAAATGGTCTAGGAATGAATTGTACATAAGTCCAATGGGTGTGATGTCTTCAAAATCATTTGTTCATAGGAAAAAGGAATTCTGCACTACAAAATTGAGTGTACGAGGTAGAGAATAAAAATATATAAAAAAGAAAATAAATAGAGAAAATGAAAAATATGATATTGATGTGATTAAAAAGAAAAGAGATAAAAGAAAAAGTAAAAGAAGGTATGAAATTTGAGTGTAGAAAAATTTACTAATTGTTTTTTCATAATTCAACTCAAGTGCTAAATCTACAAATAAGCTAAGGCCTGAGCATAGTATTTTTTTTCCAGATAAAGGAAGGCTATAAGTAGGGATGTAAAAAAAGCTAGCACCTGCGGATATCCGCAGATATACCCGCAATGGGTACTCACATATTTATTAAATGGGTGGAGACGAATATTATACTACCTGTCCCGCGGGTACCCGTATATTCATTAAAACATATTTTTCTATTAAATATATTTGAATATTAAGATTTTTTATTATTTTATGATGAGATATAATTTATTTTATATTAATTTTTAATAATATTTTTAATATATTAACATGTAATGGTATTATATAATGATTGTTTATATATATAGTATGATATTATAATTTATTATATAACATCTCCTCTATTTTTTTTAATAAAATTTAAATTCTTAAATATTAATGGGTACCCGTACGGATACTCATTACCCGCATGGGCACCCGTTAATTTTAGCTGGTACCTATACGAGTAGATACTACCCGCACCCGCCCCGTTGACATCCTTGGCTCTAAGCCTCCAGCTCCAACCACCACGATGCACTAACTTTCCTAACCACTTCGTAGTATGAGCCCGTCATCATGTTATTTTATACGGTAGCGGTAGATTAAAATGTCAACATCAATTTCTGTCTTGAAATATTTTGAGTATTTTTTCTAGAGGAGTGCTAGCAACACACTCTTTTGAACACTCTCCCCAACACACTCCATGTGATTGGTTAAAATTCACGTGGGTCCCACCAAATATGTGGGCCCCACTCCCAAGTGGTGGGACTCATGTGAATTTTAACCAATCACATGGAGTGTGTTGGAGAGAGTGTTCAAGAGAGTGTGTTGCTAGCACTCCTCTTTTTTCCATTATATACGTCCCAAGAAGGGTATTTTTTCCATTATATAAGTAGATCACTCCACAACTAATTAAAATTGGTTATAGACTCATGGCAAGGCACGCACTCGATCTTCTTAATTCAACCAAGTTCATTCACCGAGTGCGTTTAATAGTGATCCAACAGTAAAACGACACCCAACCCACCAAGTTTGGAACTCTCTCACTCCCACCACAGCCTTTATTATATCATTCCGAACCCTAATAGTATAGTAATTGAAAAATATTTATTGCTAGCTCCAAGAAGATATGATATATTTAAATAAAACCTCCCCTAAATGGAACAAATTCTGGCCATACTGGCCCCAATGCAATACAGTAGAAACGGGAAACATAAGTCTATTTTTGTGTTTGAGTATTTGACTCATCAACGTCACGAGAATGGAAGCGAATAGAGAAAAGAAAAGTGAGTAGTCACACACAAGTCACGACGCGGCCTCTACCACATATCCCCTCCCCTGGTTTTCAACTCCTCCCATTATCCCACTTTACTAAGTTCTTCCTCCCTTTTCTTTTTTCAGCATTATCGCCAAAAGTTTTATTTTTCTTAATTAGTTAATCAAATTTTAATAAGCATTTCACGTGAGTTGGTCATGTCTGCCTTGGAAATTGATAACCATGCATCGAATTTCATTTACAGTTGTGATCCAAACCCACCCAAGTATGAACAGAGAAAAGTTGTTAGATAGATTTTCTACTGTAACTGGTAAAAGGAAATGAAAGAAATAGAACGAAGAAATTAATTAACTTTGTGAGATGCAAATATAGTGAATTAGCTTTTTTTTATTCGGGTAAGATAAATTTTTTGACTTCCAAGCTGCAAAAACAAACAATTGGTTTCTGGCATGCTATTAATTAACGTTCCTGTATTACTTTATTGGTGGTAGAAAAAAAAAAGGAATTCGATATTCTTCTTGATTTAAATCATGAAGATAATGTACAGTTTAGAATTAAAAAATAAGAAAATGTTCTGAGAAAGCTCCTTATGATTACACCATGATTCTTAAATGTTCTGAGAAAGCTCCTTATAATTAAAATTAAAAATATGAGCGCACTATTCTCGCCCTTGTGCCATGTACTTATTACACCTATACATTAAACCTTTCCCTGTCAATACTCATCCATCACTGGAAGTGTTTTTTATACCTTCTCCAGGATGGGCGCAGAATGAGGTTTCTTTAAATTATTATATATAAAATCAATTTCTAATTAAATTTAAGTAATAATCAATTAATAAAAGGACTTCTCTGTAACAAATAAAACTGCACACCATAAGGACTAGGGATGTAAAAAAAATTGTACTCGTGGATATATACCCGCATATTTATATAATGGATGGAGACGAATATTATACTACCCATCCCGCGGGTACCCGCATACTCATTAAAACATATTTTTCTATTAAATATACTTGAATATTATGATTCTTTATTATTTATTATGAGATATACTTTATTTTATGATGACATTCTTAATATATTAACACATAATGATATTATATATATAATGATTATTTATATATATAGTATGATATTATAATATATTATATAACAATTCCTCTCTTTCTTTTTATAAAATTTAAATTTTAAACATTAATGGATACCCGTATGGTTACCCGTTAATTTTAACGGGTATGTATACGGGTAGGCACTACCCGCACTCGCTCCGCTCCGTTGACATCTCTAATAAGGACCATATCTAAATATTCATAACTTTTACATTTCCATGACATTCAAGAACCGGACAAATTATCAGTCGTCCATTTCCTAACATATTAAATCAAGGGACAGATGCATACCGATACAAGTTTCGATAAGTTTTGTAAATTTGTGTACCATAAATTTTTCCTTGGGGTGGTTATATATGAGTTTTAAGTTTCAAAAACTTCAATCAAGTTTTTACAACTCAAAATTAAAAAACCAAAAAACTCTTTTTGCGGTTTTGAAAATCACTAAAAGAGGTTTTCGATTTTTAATTTTGAGATGTTAAAATTTGATTGAATTTTTTTTAAAATCAAAAACTAAAAAACTCTCAGCCACCCCAAACGGGGCCTAAGTAACTGATTTTTAGGGTACTGTGACTTTATACTCTATGATATTCTAGAGGACAATTAATTTATAAATTATACTCATCACTTATTTAATAATTAATGAATCCTTGTAAGTTATTTTAGTATTTTTAATTAATTTTACCAAATAATTTCAATCAAATAATTAATTAACTTTTTAACTTCAACTAACTTTTAATTTTTAGTTAACTTTTTAGCTTTTATATAATTTTTCAACTTTCAATTAATTTTACCAAATAGCATAAGAATTTTGTGCAACAAACTCTTGGTGCATGTGTGCACCAAACAATGGATGGAGTAGAATTGAATTTAGAAAAAGGTGGATTGTGTCACTTCCTGTATTAGTTTCTTCTACAAATGGAATTAAAGGTGATATGTCGACTTGCATTATTACTATTATTATTTTCTTTTGTGAATCTAATCATGATTCTAAATTCCTGAGCAAATTTTGGTTGGTTGCTGTTGCTGCATTCAGAGCTATGTTTGGTATACAGGAGAAGAAAGGAAAGGAAGTGGTCATGGCATATATTCAAGAATAAATATTTTGCTTAAAACTTGCAACTGCATTCACTTAAAATGTAAAACACTAAAACAGAAACCGAAAAGTATATGTTCCTATGTTGGGATGGATTCCTATGCCTTTTGACATGTTCGGGGGTATATATAATTGACAAGTGGACTTCATAATTGAAATGTAAGATATATGTAAAATGCTGGAAAGAATAATAATAATTATCTTCTGCTTTTATTTATATATATATGTGTGTACGTACGTACGTATGTAACTCAATTCAAAATTTTCATACATGTAAAATATTAATTATTAGATGAGGACACATGAATGAATATATTTTTACAAAAAATTGACTTTAATTCATTATTTTTAGTATAGGGCTGGTAGTATACTAAGCTTCCCCAAAATAGGATAAATGTGTAACAAATTAATACAATTTCATGTCTTCTGTACTAATTAGGTTGTAATTAGACGAACTATATAGGAGGATATACAAATATACAATCATTTTTTCTTTGGGGTATACTACTAATCTATTATCAATTTTTTAGTGCAAGATATCATCCATGAGAAAGTTATGTTTGAGTTGGATAAAATCTCTATAAGTGGTAATTTTCTTTTGAAATATTTAAAACAATTGCATATCAATAACTTAATTAAACTCGAAATTAGGGATGGCAATGGGTAGGGTTTGGGTAGGGTACCATAGTACCCGTCCCCATACCCGCGTTTAAAAAAAATACCCTTACCCGGACCCATACCCGCGTGGGTAGTGATTCTAGTACCCGTACCCTTACCCGCTGGGTACTCAAGTACCCGTACCCGTACCCACTACCCGCACTTTTGTTAACTATAAGAAAATAAATTGATTAGAAAATAAAAATTAATTAAAAATTAAATGAAAAATAATCCATAGATCATCCAAGTTTAACCTATAAAACAACTATCATATGTGGAGGTGGATGGGAGATTAAAAAATTGGGAGGGGAAATCAGATCATGTTTTGCTATTTTTAGTGTGTAGGACAAAATTATAAAATTTAAATTAATTGAATTAATAATATATATTAATGTTTTTTGGTGACTATAATATAAATTAACATTAACTATTTTTTTAAAAATATTAATTAATAATATAAACATATATATATAATTATTAAATTAATTATATGTATATAAATTACATTAATTATATATATTATATAAGTGCGGGTATGGGTAGGGTAGGGCACCATAGTACCCGTACCCGCACCCGTACCCATTAAAAAGTGCGGGTAATTACCCATACCCGCACCCATACCCATTTGGTGGGTAATTACCCTATTCATTGTGGGTAACTTTTGCGGGTACCCACTGGGTCTGGGTCCAATTGCCATCCTTACTCGAAATCATTGATTAAGTTGAAATAGTCTTTTATTAGAGTTGATCCACATGCTCGTGGTTAGTTTTTTTTTTTTTACTTTATCACATTCCTTGTGTAGTTGTGTTACTTTTCTATTTAGTTTGTGCCTATATATTCTCTTTGGCTGGGATACTATGCAGTACTGCAGATTCTGCAGTCCAGATCCAATGGCCACAAATTAATGTGTTAATTTTTTAGTTTTTTTATTTGATGTTTTTAAAAAATGAACGGTCAAGATGCTCTCTAGTTTTTACTCCACTGGAGAGGATTCATATCCATATTCTCTTACCGTATCAATTGACCCAATTCACATATTGTTTATAAAAAAATGTGACATTTTTAAATATAATTTAAAAAAATTATATATGTCTTATATTGTATATTTTTTATAATGTGAATTTGAGAAAAAATACAATAGTAATTTCAATATTAATAAAAAGGAAATAGTTCAAAATTAAAGAAAAGAGACTTATGCAAATAAAAGAATCAAATAAAAAAGACAAAAAATATAAAAAATTAACCAAAATTAAAATAAATAGGGAAACATAACTGTATTTAATGCCTCATTACTCAAATTATGAAAAATGACAAATATACAATATATATAATATTAAATAAAATAATATAATATATCATACTCTAATAGGATATTAAATGTTATGATATAATATATAATAATATAAAATATATGTTATTATGAGATAAAAATATCAAATATAATATCACGATATAATATAATATTAATAAATAGAATATAATGTATTAATGAAATAGAAAATGAGGTGTGCAAGTGTAATTCAGGCGAAAAAAAAGAATTGTTATATATGATTGCACGCAATTTTATACAAGTAATATAGAATATAGATTGTACATTTTCTAAGAATAAATATATTTTACTAATTAAAAGTATATTTTTTATTTTTAAAAAAGATAAGTATTATATTACTATATTGTATAGTGATCAATACAAATTACATTTAGAAATAAAATTATAATTTTTTGGTGCTTTAAAGAGTTATTGATTTGATGTTTTAGAAAACATAAAAAAATTGATGTTTTGGTTTTTTTAACCACATGTATCCTTCATAGGTAACATTGCTCGAGCCAAGAACATTCACATCCTGATGGGGCCAACTCTCAAATTTTTTTCGTCCACGATACTCGAACTCGAGATCTTACTTAATGAATATCTAGCATGTACCACAAAAATAGATATTTTGTTTTAGATGAAAACAAATTGATATTTTAGTGGAGTTCAAAGTTTTTATTATAATATTGAAAAGCTATTTTTTAACTCATGCATATTATATTTTTTTTGGCATAAATATATATAATTTTACTTTAAAATAAATATTTCTACATTCAATTAATATTTTAATGTCTCAAAATAGTTATCAATATAGAATGCACCTCTTTTTAGTAATAAAATATATTTACATAAATTAACTAAATAAAATACATAATTAATTTATCGTATAGTTGTAAATACAAATTACACTCTTTTTTGTGTTTGGAAATACATTAATACTTTTTTATAATTTAAAGAGTTATTGATTTGATGTTTTAGGGAAGCATAAAAATACTGATGTGATGTTTTGGTATATATATGTGTGTGCATGCTTAAAAAATTATTTTTGTTTACATGAAAAATTTGATTTTAGAAGAAAAATAATATTTGCACTAATAATATTTAGTGTAAATATTATTAATGTAGAATGTACTTTTGTAAAGAAAAATAAAAATAAAAATAATAGTTACACTAACAAATTGTATTAATATCATTGTATCGTTAAAGAAGCGTCTATGCATGTATAATTTGTAAATTGCTTTTATATTTTATTTATTTGTATTGGTTTGGGTTAAGGATTTTGCAGGCCCAATATCATGTATTTTAGTATTGAGTATTGACTAGATGTTAGATAAGAAAAATCAGGATCTATGCAGTTTTTGGGCTTCGAAATCGATTTATTGTCCATTTTCATATAAAGGCCTTTAAATAGGCTAACAGGCCAGACCGGGTTTTAAAAAGGTCAGGCCAGGCCTAAAAATAAGCCTATCATAGGTAATAGGCCAGGCTTAGGCCTTGAATTTATAAAATAGGTCAGGCCTATTTAATCAAAGCCTAACCTGACCTAGCCTATTCCCACCCCTAATGACAATGGGACATGTTCGGTCGGAATGGGTTTTGTGGTCAATTTGGATCGGCGTATGCAAACTTGAGTTTAGGTGAACGTGATTTATTAAACGTGATTTGAAGGGAACTTGAGTTTATATAAACATGATTTCTTGTTTGGATAATTTGTTTCAAACGTGAGTTTAAAAAAGTGAATGTTATTTGGTTGAGATTTTATAAATCACGTTTGCATGTACAATTACTAAAAAGGACATGTCTTTGTTTGTTATATAGTTATAGAATTTATTTTATTAAAATAAAGTTTATAATTTATTTAATACTAAAACATAAAGATATTTACATCAATTTTTATTTATTTAGAAGTACTAGGAATATGCATGATATTTTAACGATTCTTCCACACACCAAAGTTCTTTCTATTGTGCATCTTAAACTTGAGTGATAATAATTGAATACCTCATTATGATTTGCAAACCCAAACTTGCGTCTAAGATCAGGAAGGTGATAGCGCTCACATCTATAGGGTCCAAGGTACCCCATTGTTGTTTTGGGTAGCCAGCATCCACCAAATAATATTTACCTAATCAAATTAAATAACAAATTGAAATAAATATATTTCAATAAATGCATAAATCAATGTTAGTCATACAAAGATACAAACCCGGAGGAGGATGTGGAAAATTCATGTCTGCATCTGTGAGAGCATGGTCGAATACACGAGCATCATGAGCAGTACCTAGGGATGGCAAAATGGGTCTGGCCCAACGGGCTAGCCCATCCCTACCCGTCAAATTTATAGGGCTGGGTTGAGACTTTCAACCCACTGGCCCTTTTAACCTAGCCTGTTCTGGCCATTTAAAAAATGGGCTGGAGGAGTATTCGGGCTGGGCCAGCCCTTCGGGCTGATTTTTTTTTTAAAAAAAGGGGGGGTAGTGGTTTCTGTATATACTGCTACCACTTACCTGAGATTCTGTATATGTATATATATGTCTGTATCCCTCCTTCATCAAGTAGTTTCTGAGCACAGCAACCTCCTCCATAACAGCTTTATATTTTCTTTGGCTTTTTGTACTTTGTGTTTGTGGACTAGAAGTTTCATTGGTGTTTGTTAAATTAACTTTGAATTGTGTTTTGTTAATTTTCTAGAATCTAGACTGGTTATGGATGGATGGTGTTATTTATGTTCTTAATATTTATGGATGGACGGACTAGCAACTTCAATTTATTTTGTTTTTTGTCACGTTTACTATTTTATTCTAATTTTTATAATTTTTTTCGTGGGCCAACCCGTTTATCCCATCCCAATTCGACCAAAAAAAATTCACTTCGTTAGTTCGTTATAAGGGTTGGCCCTTTGGCCCTGTCAGCCCTCTCAAATATGGGTTGGGCTGACATTTTTCGTCCATTTTTCATTTAGGGCCAGCCCAGCCCGTCCCATTTTTTGAAGGGCTGATCGAGGGCCGGGCCAGCCCGTTTTGCCATCCCTAGCAGTACCTTCCCATCCAGGCAATACAAAGGTAAAGCACATATTCCAATCACATACAACCATGATATTTTGTGTTGGAATTCCCTTTCTTCCGATAAACCTTGTTTGGTCACTAGGAGAAATCACACATTGAACATGTGTACCATCAATTGCTCCTATGGAATTCTTAAAAAATGACCAATATCTTTGGTCATTCCGAATTTTTGCACGACTATCATGAAATGTAGGATCGTGTGGCCTAATATATTTGAATGACAACTTAAGGCAAGCATCCAAAACATCGTGGAAATGTCTACTTACAGTTTCGCCTGAGTGTTGAAATCTTTCTTGAAGCATTCTATTACCTACCCCATGACCAACCATATTTAAGAATATCGCTATCATCTCTTCGACTCCCATTCTTGTGGTTGGCTTCAAACCTAGCCCAATTAATTCTGTGCGTAGTCTATGGAATGTATGCTTCTCCATGCGGAACATCTCATAACAACGAATTGGATGCCCTTGCAAAACTTCCTGCACCCATGAATGGCCTGTTTGTTCACTGGTCCTACGTGGTTGTTTACACATATATCTTGTTGCATACTCACCTACAAATACACCGACGTAAGATGCTTCAACCATAATGTCATTATCTTCATTGTTATCAACCTCAACTTGTTCATAACAATCATCCATTTTATCTTTTTGTACCTGTACAAAAATAATTTGGAGTAAAGAAATAAATGACATGGAAGTAATTTGGTCAATGGCATAAAACAAAATGACATTGTTCATGGAAATGGCCAAATTCCTAGTACATAAGCTAAAATTAAACAAACACATGATAATGGGGAATTTCCTAGTACATAAGCTAAAATTAAACAAACACATGATAATGGCCAAATTCCTAGTACATAACCTAAAATTAAACAAACATGTGATAATGGGGAAATTCCTAGTACATAAGCTAAAATAAAACAAACACATGATAATGGGGAAATTCCTAGTACATAAGCTAAAAATAAACAAACACATGATAATGGAGAAATTCCTAGTACATAAGCTAAAATTAAACAAACACATGATAATGGCCAAATTCCTAGTACATAAGCTAAAGTTAATGACATGAACCCTCTAGCTACACTTTCATGAATGGAACAGGGTTATCTGTTGTGTACTTAAGCCAGTGCACCAAATCTTCCTTTGAATCTTGCAAGGCAAGGAACATCTCCCTTGCTGGCTTGAACAACATCAACTGACAACATTTGCTTAGCAAAACAAGGTGACTTTTAATTTCAGGGATTTTCTTTAGTTCCGCCATAACATCACCAATTGATGCACTGACCATAACATCATTGTGTGACCTACATGTCTCCGCAATCACAGTGACAGCCTCAACTATCTTTGATGAGTCAGTTACCTTTTTCTTTCTTTTCTTTTCAGCCTGAGTAGTTCTCTTTCTCTTCTCTCCACTCCTTTGTGTACCAGTTCCTTGATTAATGGTACCTTTTGAGGGGTTTAAATTAATACCACCAAATTCCTTTGTAGCTCCTATACTAGCATCTTCACTATCACCTGAGCCTTCTTCCATATCTACAACAATCTCATATAGGCTTGGGCGATACACATCATCTCCATCTTCACCACCCCTATTAGGTATTCTTTGGGATGAGGGTGCCCAAGCAAATTCCCCAAAAGTTGTTACATCCTTATAAAGTACAATCAAATCATGAGCATATGGAAGTTCCTTGTTCCTAAATCTTTCATAAAGAGGGTTCTCCTGCATGTGTTTATAGTAAAAAAAATTATAAGAAGCAAACACTAAATATAAATCCTATACTTAAGCAATTACACATTTAGTAAAGACATACCAAAATCTTCTTATCCCACCACTCATCCGTTGCGTCATATGTATGCTTTTCATAATACCACCCCAAGCCAGTTTCTTTCCCAAATAACTTATACCATACTCGCCAATCCTTCCTTACATTGTCATACCTATTCTTCAATTTTGGCTTTCCATAGTTACGTCCAGTTGTCTCATGAAATTGATCAATGATATTTTTCCATCCTTTCTTAGTGAAGCTAGTTCCACACCGTTCCCCATTCGCAACTTGGGCCAAACATGCTTGGATAAAGCAATAAGTCGCCTTAATATCCCAACTTGTCTTTTCTCCTTTCACTTCATCATTGATTACACGGGGTCCATAGTAGAATTTTTCCTAATAGTACTCATAATCCTAAAATTCATAATATTAGATGAGTATAAAAATCTAACAATATAATAAACTATAATATACTACAAAAAACACAATTTTATGTATTATCATAGATCCCATGTACATCCCAAATATTAGACTTTACAAAAGGTGTCTGTTTTTGTGTTTTTTAAGTGTTATATAATTAAATTTAAAAGATGATTTCAAAAATTTCACAATGATTATTATCCAAATTTCAAAAGATAATTTTACAATGATTATTATCCAAATTTCAAAAAAAATTCAACAAATAATTTTAAAAAATTTACAATGATTATTATTATCTAAATTTCAAAAGATAATTTTCAAAATTTTACAATGAAAAATTTCTCCCCATTACCTTTTAGCCACCACCCTATAGGAAGTTTCAGATAGATAACACCGATTAACATTAACATCACTAAGTCAATAAATCTAACCAAATAAAAATAAACAAAATGAAATAGAAGCATCTCAGACAATATCGAACTATATCATGTTTTTAAAACTAATGTTTAATAGTTTATTACAAAACATATACCAATATATTATCATGCAAAGAGAAGCAAATCAACCACCTCAGGACAAACAAAACCAACTCATATAACCAGACTAATCCAAGATCTAACAAATATTAAAGGAGATGCAGGAAGAAAAAAGTACCTAAACAAGAAGGAACACACAACAAGGAGAGCCAACTTCAAAGGTAGTCACGATGTTTTGTTGGGAGTCTTCTCTCTTAAATAAAAAGCTAGGTGTGTGGTTAAACAAGAGCAATAAATAGGTAGGTGGAGTTGTTCTTCAAACAATAACTATTACGTGCTCCCTTCCACAATTTATCTGCATATAAAAGGAAATTGTGTTCAACTATGTATAATGATCCAAAAAAACCAAACCAAATTACATGAAAGGAGAAATTTATCAATTAATGTTAATTAAGGCAACCTGCAAAAAAAGATATGGGTTAACCAAGGCTTTCAAATGTGCTACGAAAATGCATTTATACTCCCGCGGTGGCTATAGGATTCGGCTGCAGCATATCCTTCTGAAATAAAATATATTGCACAGGTGACAGCATGCGGAATTAATGAGATGCAAAAAAAATGCTTGAATTACTAGTTGATATACATGCAAAATAATTCTATAAAATGTATAAAATGAAAACCCTTCCATGTCCTCTCCAAAACCAGACGAAGCTTTCCCTTCGCCATGTCCTCTCCGACCAGTTTGGGCTTCAACGTCTTCATCTTGAGGGCTCCCAACCTGAACCTCACCCTCAGATAAAGCTTCACATCGATTCCGTAAACCCCTGAGCCATTCTCCTTGCTAAGTTCGGAAGACTGGTCAGCATCAAGCGTCATGACGTGTTGACCCTTAAACTCAGTGGTAAAAAATGTGGTGTTCTTGTGGCCCTGATAGAAAGGGTCCACGAATTCGGAGTCGAACCTGGCGTCCTGGTACAATACCCTGGCTTCGATGTGGTCGTAATAGATGCCGAGCATCTTGTTGGGGCGGACGATGAGCCAGAAAAGGAACACAACGATGCCTACGATGATGACGATGGTGAGGATGGGTTTGAAGATGAGGCTGAAGAGGCACCCGCAGCCGCTGCCACGTCCTAGGCGGTGGGAGGTTTTAGGTGGTGGGATGGTGGGGCCGTAGTAGGCTCCGTTTAACTTGGGTTGTTTCTCATACATGGCTGATGATCGAGCTTGAGTGTGGAGACATGTGAAGGAGAAACTCTTGTAGTAACTGTTTTTGAGATCAGAAAATCAAAGGTAAATTTACTAATTAGTTCGATTTTAGGTTCAATCCATGCTTGTTTTGTGTGAGTGTTTTGTTAACTGACCACTGGATGCATTTTCGGATTCTGGATTTTATGGAGGTTGAGTTTCGGTTTGTTGTTGTAAGTCTGTAGACGCCCATGCAGATTCTATGGATGCAGTTTTTCAGATAATGCAGGCCCTCCGGATGAGTTTCACACAACTACTATGGGTGCAGTTTACAAAACAAGGGAGGGTAAAAAAGAAAGTTGAAAAACTTGTCATTGAGACTCACGTTACCATGTACGCAGAAGCAAGAATTTTTAGCATCCGGATGAACTCAAGTTTTCCTCCAAACTTGAGTTGAAAATGCCAATTCAAACGAGTGCAAAAATGTTGAACTCACGTTTCCTCTTCTGTTACGCACGACCAAGCACAGTAGACGCCCATCCAAACATGCTCTAAGTCCTCACCCCTACAAGGTTGGTTGAGAGGTGAGTTTAAAAGAGCATGGGTATGAAATTGTAATTCAGTCTTATTCCGGCAAGTTCCCTACTAGGTTCGGGTACGTAACCTATAGGGAACTCACCCTACTCCATTTTTTTTATATTTCTAGATTTTAATAACTTAAATACATATTTTTAAATAAGTCATATATACATGATACATTCTAATTAATTCAAATAAAGATGTGAACATAAGCATTAATATTATTTAAAAAAACTAAAATACTATATCACGTTTTAAAAAATGTGCAAGTACACATATATCATAAAAGGAACATTTTAATTAGAATTTTTTAATTATTATATCGGTATGTGTACTTGCAATCTAAAACTCGCCTTCACTTTCATCAAAATTGAGTTGATCGAGTTGATCGAGGATGGGCTTTTCTTTAAATTCAGTCAAATCAAGATTCTCCCCATAAAAAACGAGCACGGAGGTATGTTGATAGATTTAGGTTTGATTGTAATGCATACCCATGACAAAATTTTACCTTTAGTTTTTAAACAATGTTTACTATAATTTCTTTTATTTATATATATAAATATATGCTTATATATAACTGAATTAACTTTTTGTCTTAACAATGTTTACCCATTGATGGTGTGGAATTTAACTTTTTGTCTGATGATGTTGCGGAGAGCTTGATTTCCACTTTCACTATGCAGGAGGTAAAGGAGGCCATTTTCTATTGTGGTGGTTCTAAGAGCCCAAGTCCTGATGGGTTCAACTTCAATTTTTTAAAAGATTTTTGGGATACCATAAAAGAGGACTTCATGGGTTTTATAAATGAGTTTCATACAAATGGAAAATTTGTTAAGGGGTTGAACAATTCTTTTATTGTTTTGGTGCCAAAGACAGACAACCCCCAAAAGATAGAAGAGTACAGACCAATTTCTTTAATTGGGTGTATGTACAAGGTAGTAGCAAAGGTGCTTGCTAACAGATTGCGGAAGGTGATTGGTGATGTCATTTTTGAATGTCAATCTGCTTTTGTGAGAGGCAGATTTATTATTGATAGTGTAGTCATTGCAAATGAGATCCTTGAAGAGGAAAAAAGGAAAAAGAAAAATTGTTTACTTTTCAAAATTGACTTTGAAAAGGCATATGATTCTATAAATTGGGATTTCTTACAGTATGTAATGAGGCGAATGAATTTTCCTCAGAAGTGGAGAGATTGGATTACATAATGCTTAAGGTCCTCCAGGATTTCAGTTTTGATTAATGGTACCTCAACTTCTGAGTTTGGGGTTGGCATGGGCTTAAGACAAGGTGGCTGATGGTTTTCCTGGCAAGTTTACCAGTAGTCCAGTAGTTTTAGAGTAAGTAGAGTATCGTATCCACATGGAGCAGTTTTAACTTGTAAAGTTAAAGTAATTGTATTTTCAATAAAACGTTTTCGTAAAGAGAGTTGGTGAATTTTGAAATAAAATAAACAAAGATAACACGAGAGAATGAGTATTTAGGACTAGGATTTGATTTCGTTTCATCTCCCCCATGTGTATTCAAACTCTTTTTCCCTTATTTATGATCGTACTTGTAATTACCTTAGCATTGTTTAATTACGATAATTATAAGGCATGCCTGGTAATTATCGTACCCACAAATTCCCCTATAACATCATAATTTAACGCCAACAACTATTCTCTACAGGAATTCAAAGTGGCATTTGGCGACCCCGAACATTCCCCGTATTTTGCAATCAGCGCTATCGAATTAGCCATACTTTCACATAAGGCACCTACGGAGGGGTGTGTCACTCACTGAACCTCCGATCGTTAGAATACAATCCTTATGCTACGATATGATTAACCCGAGTACCTTTAGCAATCCGAGAATAAGCTTCATGAACAGCTCCATGCTCACCTACCTCTGATACTAGCCGGAGTTCCACTTTTTGTATCCAGAGCACTAGCCTACCATCTCGGCGCACGCGCGGAGTTGATGCATTACACACAACATAAAGATACCAATAAATTACAAGCATAGAATCATAAATAAAATAGAAAAGAGAATTCTTATACACAAGGGGATTGAATCTACTACATCAAATTCTACTAGAGAGCTTAGCTACTTATGGTAGCCATTACAAACTACTGAGAAATCTGTCACCTTTCCCAATCCTATATTACTCTCCCTCTGTATCAGTGTGTTTTTGACCTTTGCCAAGGGCTCTATTTATAGACTTGGAAAACCTTCAAGGGATCAGGTTGTGATGTCACTGGTGAGTGTTTAATCCAATCAGAGGCTTCCCCCTCATTAATTGACGTCACTGCGCGCGTTTTCAACAATCAGGAGTCGCGCGCTTCATGTGCGCTTAGCGCACATGAAGCCTGGCCATTATGCTCATGCGCTCCACGTGCGCTAAGCGCATGTGGAGCGTGTGACACGCTGCAGTTTTCCTTGATTTGTGGATCTAACCTCTTGATTCCTTTCTGATCTTATCTGGTTTTCCTTTATCCCTTTATCCGAATTATTATTGTATTTATCTGCCTTGGATTTGAATTGAAAAAGGTTCTTTGCAGGATTTTCTGATTTCCCTTTATTTATTTAATTTATGAATCTGCAATATCCTCCATTCTGATGCTTTTTCCACTCTTGTTCCAAATCTGTTATAATTCTGCATAAAATAGCAAATTTTTATTTAAAATAACATCATATTCAAATTTGTATCAAATAAATACAATTATTATAAATATTAACAAAAAGGGATATTTTGGGGGCATAAATTACTATTTAATCCTTGATAAGTGTAATAAAAACTATATGAAATTAACGCTAATTTTACACTTATCAGTGACCCCCTTGCCCCTTTCTTGTTTCTTATTGCTGCTGAAGGTCTCAACTCACTTATGTGCAGAGTGGTCCAATCAAACCTTTTTACAGGATACAGGGTTGGTAATGATGAAGTAATTATTTCTCATTTACAGTATGCAGATGATACAATTTTTTTGGGAAAAGCTACATTGGAAAATGTGTGGGCTATAAAAGTAGTGTTACAACTATTTGAATTGGTAGCAGGCTTGAAGGTGAATTTTCATAAAAGTAGCCTTGTGGGTGTCAATGTTGATGTTGGTTTGTTAGAGGTTATGTCCAAATTTTTGAATTGTAAAATCTCTTCTTATCCCTTCTTCTACTTGGGGTTGCCAATAGGGGCAAATCCAAGAAGCTTCAAGACTTGGACTCCAGTAATTCAGAAAGTTCAGAAACGTCTATCCAAGTGGAAATGCAAAAATTTGTCCTTTGGAGGTCGCAGTGTCCTTTTACAATCTGTCTTGCACTCAATCCTGATCTACTTCCTTTTCTTTTTCAAGGCTCCAAAAGGTATTATTTCTCGCCTTAATTCTATTTTTAAGTCTTTTCTTTGGGGGGGTTCTCCAGGGGAAAATAAAATCTCTTGAGTCGCTTGGGAGGAAGTTTGTAGGGATAAGAAGTTTGGAGGTTTAGGTGTCCGTGATATACGAGCTTTTAATATAGCTTTGCTTGGGAGGTGGAGGTGGAGGTTTTTGGGTGAAAAAGGTAGATTGTGGCATAAGGTGATCACTTCTATTTATGGTGAGGGAGTGGCTTCTCTGAGAGGTTCTAGAGTTAAGGGGTCGAATTGGTGGCGTGAGGTTTAGGAGATTGATAAAGGCCCTCATGTTGCTAGAGAATGGTTTTCGGGCTCATGTATAAAGAAAATTGGGGATGGGAAGGATACTCGTTTTTGGACAGATATTTGGTGTGGTCAAAGTTCTTTTTCTTCCCGTTTTAGTAGGTTGTTCTCTATTGGTCGTAATAAATATGTGCCTATTTTTGATGTGGTAGATAGGAGGGATGAGAGTGTGGTTTGGAATTGGAGCTGGCGTAGGGAACTTTTTCAATGGGAACTAGAGCAATTACAACAACCGGTAGCTGAATTACAATATGCTACCTTTCGTGAAAATCAACATGATTGTTGGTTTTGGACAAGTGATAATATTGGAACTTATTCTGTGAGGTCTGCTTATAATGTTATAGTCCATTATGTGATTTTTGCTGAGTTCCGGGGTTATAAATTCATGTGGAATAAATATGCTCCTGCTAGAATCTCTGCCTTTGCGTGGAGAGCTATGTTGGATAGGATTCCTACAAAACTCAACTTAATTAGAAGGAAAGTTCTTTTATCTTCGGACAACTTGTGTGTTTGGTGTGGTAATGAACCATAAACTTCTTCTCATATCCTATTTTAGTGTTACTTTGCATGTAGAATTTGGATGCTTTGCATGGAGTGGTTTGGTCTGGTTTCTGTACAGCATAATTCATGTTATTCACACTTGAAACAATTTGTGGGCTTACCTAAATGTAATTTTCAGAATAGGACTAGATGGGTTGTGGTGTGGTTGTCAATAATTTGGTCCCTTTGGTTAGCTAGAAATGAGGCGGTATTCTCTAATAATTTTATTGAGCTTGGTGAATTAGTAGACTTGATCAAATTGAGATCTTGGAAGTGGATCAAAGCAAAGGATGCAAACTTCATTTATCCTTTTTCATCTTGGACGGCTAATCCAACTGTTTGTCTTAACTTTGAAGATTGAGCATGTGAGCTGGAGAGGTATTGTTTGAGGTTGATGTTGTGTTGTACTGCCCAAAGGAATTTTACTGTCTAGTATGGTGGCTGTTATGACTTGCTTCAAGTCTGTTAGTGAAAATTTTGCTAATATGCTACTGGAGTACTATTTTACTGTGATGTTGTTGGTTAAGTCTTTTTGATTGGATTCTTATTTGTCAGTTACCACTGTTTTGTCTGCTGTTTTTTTCATTATGTTTTCTTGCTGTCTGCTACTGAAGTGTTACTGTTGTCCGGGTATTTCTGCTGCTGTCTGGGTAATTTTGTTGCCGTCCAGGAAATCTATTGCTGTCCGGGATGATTTGCTTATTCAGATTTTGTCACATAAAGTGGTTAATTGGGTAGGTGACGGGGAAATGCAATTGGTTCTGTCATGTGATGTTATTGGACAACCTATTTTTTTTATTTGGTTGGTTTTGGTTCTGCAAGCTAGGCGTTGGTTTTATTCTATGATTGTTTGGGGTCTAGTTTTTATTCATTTTATTTGTTGGTTAGGTGGTTGTTACTCATTTGGTTACTTATCTATCTTAACTTGTATTCTAATTTTGTATCATGGATTTGTAAGCGGTTGAGATATTTTTGTAACAACCAAATCCTATATCATTAGTTCTTGTTACAGTTTAAATTCAAAATTCTGTTATAGTTTATTTTTGAATTACACCTATTGTACCCATATATATTTGTACTCATTATCATAAATGACTCAAGTCCTTTTTCATCACATTTATTATTTTCTATATGGTATCCGAAGTCTCTCTGCTTCACTAGCATCTCGATCCTTATGGCCTCTTCACCCTTTGATCCCACAACTCTCATCGAGTTCAACACCACCGTAAATCTACCCATCAAATTGAATGGCACGAACTACCCAGCCTGGTACAAACAATTTCGATCACTCCTTGTGGCCCGTAATCTTGAAGGCTACGTAACCGGTGACATCCCATGCCCTCCCATCACCACTAAACAAGATGGTGCTGATGTTTCAAATCCTACGTACTCTTATTGGGTACGTCAGGATCAGTTTCTCTACCTTGCGCTTCTTGGCTCCTGTGACGCTGAAGCCTGCACTATTATGTCGTCTGCTGACACTAGGGGTGGAAACAGGCCAGGATTTGGCAGGCCTGAGCCTGGCCTGACTCCCAATTCTTAAGTCTGAACCTGGCCTGTTACCTATTACATGCCTTTTTGTAAGGCCTTGGCCTGGCCTGCGAAAAAGTCTGGTCTGGCCTGTAAGCCTGTTTAGAAGCCTGTTTTATAATAAGGCCTACAAACAGGCCAACAGGCCTATAAGCCTATGCAGGCCAACAGGCCTTTTAAGCAGTTGTTTATATAATTAATTTAATATATTCTAGTTTTTTACTATATTATAAATTTTTTAATTATATTTATAGTTATTTATATAATTAATTTAATATATTATATATTATTATATTAAACAGGCCGACCTGTTAAGCCTAATAGGCTTTTTCATAGGCCTGAAGCCTGACCTATTTAACTAAACAAGCCTTTTAATAAGCCTCGGCCTGGCCTTTTTAATAAACGAGCCAGGCCAGGCCAGACCATAAACAGGCCGGCTGGCCTATTCCCACCCCTAGCTGACACCTCTGCTCAAGCTTGGCGTAAACTACAGCAAGCTTATGCCAGTCGCTCTTGGTCTCGCATTATGTCTTTGAAGGAGCGCTTAACTTCCATCACCAAAGGCTCTTCTTCTGTAGGTGACTATTTGCGATCCATTCACAATATTGGTGAGGAGCTGGCCCTCATTGGCCACCCTATTGACGATCTGGATCTTGTCATTCACGCCCTTAACGGCCTTGGTCCATCCTTTCGCGAGTTCACTGCTTCCATTCGCACTCGTGACTCTCCTATCACCTTTGATGAACTTTATGACAAGTTGATTGATTTTGAGACCTTCATGCAACGGGATGACCGACTTGCCTCACCTGCCCCTCTCACTGCTAATTTTGTCAATCGGAACTCCTCTGGTTCCAACCGCGGGCGTCCAAACACTTCTCACAACTCCTCAAAGAACTCTTCATCCTCCTCTGCTCTTGTCTGCCAGTTCTGCGACAAGAAGGGCCATATTGCCAAGACATGCTACAAGATACATGGTATCCACCAAAGCAGACTCCTCCCTCTGCACACATGGCACACAAATCTGAAGGCAATGATCTCACCTGGCTGCTTGACTCGGGTGCCTCCCATCATGTGACCAATGACATCAATAATCTCTCCATCAAATCAGACTACCCTGGACAAGACACACTCACCGTGGCCAATGGTAAGACTTTACCCATCACTCACATGGGCTCCACTAAATTTCCCACATCCTCTCGCCCACTTCATCTTACCAATGTTTTATGTGTTCCCTCAGTCACTAAAAACCTCATCTCTGTTTCTCAACTTTGCCAAACTAACAATGTTTCCATTGAATTTTTCCCCTTTCATTTCGAGGTAAAGGCACTGGACACGAGGGTGATGCTGTTACGCGGATCTAATGAGGACAATGTGTACAAACTACCAACCATCCAGCCACCACCGCATATGCCGCAACAACCACACCATCCCTTGACCTCTGGCACCACCGTCTTGGCCGCCCAACACATCCAACCCTTCTCCATACCCTTAGCTCAAATAATATTTCCTTTTCTTCCTCTATGAATAAATGTAGTGATTGTCTATCCAATAAAAGTCATAAAATTCCATTCTCTAGGTCTACTATTGTTAGTAGTCAACCTTTGGAATTTGTGTACTCTGATGTTTGGGGTCCCTCTCGTATTCAATCAATTGATGGTTATTCTTATTATGTGATTTTTATTGATCATTTTTCTAAATATGTCTGGCTATATCCGATTAAACTTAAATCTGGTGTCTCTACAATTTTTCCAACTTTCAAATCTTTAGTGGAGAATCAATTCAATACAAAAATTAAAAATTTTTATTCGGATAATGGTGGTGAATTTATTAAGCTACGTGCTTATTTCCAATCTCATGGAATCTCTCATCTCACTACCCCACCACATACGCCAGAACATAATGGTTTATCTGAAAGAAAACACCGTCATTTGGTTGAAACGACACGTTGTCTTATCCACCATGCCTCCCTCCCAATTGATTTTTGGAGTTATGCACTACAAACGGCTGTCTACCTCATAAATCGCCTTCCCACCCCCACTTTAAAAATGAAAACTCCATTCTCTATACTCTTTAACCGAGAGCCAAATTACTCCAAGCTCAAAGTCTTTGGTTGTCTCTGTTTCCCTTGGCTCACACCTTACACTCAAAATAAATTTGAAACAAGGTCTCAACCATGTGTTTTTGTTGGCTATAGTAATTCCCAAAGTGCCTTTTTGTGTTTCAATTTAAAAAGTCAAAAATTATTTGTCTCTCGTCATGTCCAGTGTGTTGAAAATATATTTCCCTACTCTCACTCTGATTTAAGTTCTTGTAGTATGTCAATCCAACCTAATATCCCAAATTTCTCTCCCCTCAACCCTCAAAATCCACGCCAATCCACATCTAATCCCACTACCCAACCGTACCATCCCCTACCAATTTCAAATACCCATATCCCAAATTCCCCCACTCCATTATCTCAACAACACTTCACTCCCTCAATATCGCAACACACCTACCCAATCTCACTCCAAATAACTCGCTGCCCCACCACCCAATAAACCAAATCCCATCCCCTCAAATTATGCCACAAAACCCGCAGCAATCCATTGCCCCACCAAATCATACCATGCATAACCACCCTACAAACCCGTGCCACCCAACCTTCCCAATTCAAATCACGCCCCTTAACTCAAGCCCACATAACCCGCGGCCAACTCCCATTATCCCACATAATCCACGCCCACCAATCCCGCCACATCCTATCCAACAACCAATCCACACAAATACGCAACAGCCCTTACCCACTCAAATAGCCTTCCCGCAACAACGTCCCCCCACCCATCAAGTTCAAATGCCGTCCGAAAAATCATCCAACCAATCCACCCCTTATATCACTCAACAAACCACACCCCTTATCCAATCCCATAACCCACGGCCCCCTCACCCTTCCCCCAACCTCATCCCACCAAATCATAATCCAACACCTATACCTCCTCCTCATCCCAAATTTCTCCACAACCAAACCCAACCAACATAACCCCAGAAGACTTGTGCACTTCCTCTTTATCTGCGTCACATGCATCTCCCTCTGTTACAAGTGCTCTTACTTCTTGTCACCCCATGGTCACTCGAGGCAAGGCTGGAATATTTAAACCCAAACAGTTAAATATAGCCACCAATATCCTCTCACAGAACCTTTGGTCCCCACCTGTGTCTCTCGAGCCATGAAACATCCCAAATGGAAAGATGCCATGTCGGAGGAATTCAATGCATTAATGCACAATGGAACTTGGGATCTTGTCCCCCATCAGCCACAATATAATGTCATTGGAAACAAATGGGTCTTCCGCCTCAAGCGCAATCCAGACGGGTCCATTGCCAGATACAAAGCCCGATTAGTCGCAAAAGGATTTCACCAACGTCCGGGCATTGACTTTCATGAGACTTTCAGTCCTGTTATCAAGCCTCAGACTATAAAGCTAGTCTTGTGCATTGCTCTATGTCATGGATGGCCACTAAGTCAAATGGATGTCAACAATGCCTTTCTTCATGGATCCATCACTGAAGATGTCTACATGACTCAACCTCCAGGATTCATCCATCCTTCTCTACCTTCTCATGTTTGCAAGCTTAACAAGGCTTTGTATGGCCTCAAACAGGCACCACAGGCCTGGTATCGTGCCTTGAAGGATTTTCTACAGTCATATGGTTTCACAAACTCCGGGTCTGATACATCACTTTTTATCTATAACTCCAATAATGTCTTGGCCTATTTTCTGGTGTATGTAGATGATCTGTTGCTGACCGGGAACAATGAAAAATTTCTTCGTCACTTCCAATCATCTCTTGCCGAGAAATTTTCTCTTAAAGATCTTGGTCGACCATCTCATTTTCTTGGAGTTGAAATCATTCCCACAAGCTCCGGTCTCTTCTTGTCACAACAACACTACATTAGAGACATCCTTCAACTTGGAAACATGATTGATGCAAATCCTGTTGCCACACCAATGTCAACTTCACGTTGTCTAACACCACTGCCTGATGCTTCTACCTGCGATGTGACACTTTTTCGACGACTGATTGGCTCCCTTCATTATCTAGCCATCACTCGTCCAGACTTAGCATATCCAGTCAAAAAACTAGCTCAACATATGCAGGCTCCACAGGATATCCATATGCAAGCATTAAAGCGTGTTTTGCGCTACCTCAAAGGCAGCATCACTCACGGGCTTCACCTTGTCAAGAATTCCTCTCTTCATCTAAATGCCTTCTGTGACTCTGACTGGGCTGGTGACACTGAAGATCGCAGGTCTACTGCTGCTTACATCATCTATCTTGGCCCAAACGCCATATCCTGGTCATGTAAAAAGCAAAAGACTGTTGCTCGATCTTCCACTGAAGCTGAATATCGCACAATCGGCTCCACTACTGCAAAGGTCCTTTGGTTACAACAACTTCTCAAGGAATTAGGAGTCTCCTTATCCAGCCAACCCACCATTCTCTCTGACAACATTGGTGCCACCTACCTATGCTCCAATCCCATTTTTCACTCCCGCATGAAACATTTATCTATTGATTATCACTTTGTTCGAGAATTGGTGACCAAAAAGGAACTTCAGGTCTCTCATGTTCCATCCAGTCATCAACTAGCTGATCTTCTGACAAAGCCTCTCTCAGGGCCTCGACACTCTTTTCTCCTTTCCAAGATCGGTGTCGTCACCCCTCCACCATCTTGCGGGGGCGTGTAAGCGGTTGAGATATTTTTGTAACAACCAAATCCTGTATCATAAGTTCTCGTTACAGTTTAAATTCAAAATTCTGTTATAGTTTATTTTTTGAATTACACCTCTTGTACCCATATATATTTGTACTCATTATCATAAATGAATCAAGTCCTTTTTCATCACATTTATTGTTTTCTATAGGGTTAGAGTACCCCTTGTACTCTTTATTAATCATTTTCTTTGTTTAGTAAAAAAAATATAATTGAATTAACTATATATATTTCTTATGTTACACTTAAATAGTTTTCAATACAATATGCATATTTTTCATGTTTTAAAATAGTTATTAATATAGATATAGATTGCACAATTTAAATAAAAAACATGTTTACACTAACTAATTGTGCATTAAAAAAATAAAAACATATAATTTTACACATACAAATCCAAAGGATATTTTTTAGTTTTTGGAAATAAAATAATATATATTTTTGCACTAATTTAGAGATTTATTGATTTTATTATAATTTTGAACATTTTTGCTTTAATCTACTAACTTTTATATTTTACCCGAGTTAATTATTTACTTCTTATTTTAAATTAGAAAAAACATATAAAAATCAATTTGAATTTTAATGTTTTGGAATAGTTAATAATATAGATATTGATTATTCTTTTTTAGGAAAAAAGCATAGTGATATTGATTAATTGTAGTATAACTTACTTTTTAGGAAAATAATAAATATTAGTATTATTGTGTAGTTGTAAATACAAATGCATTTTTTTGGAAATAAAATAGTATTTTTTACTTATTTATGTAGTTACTTTTGATATTTTAGATAAACATGAAAGAGTGGAGACCTATTATTCATATAATAGTATATAATAATTCATATAAAAGAATTAAATATTTTATTGCATCTCTTCATTTATAACTCATCTATTCATATAATAGTATATAATAATTCATATAAAAGAGTGGAGATCTATTATTCATATAATAGTATATAATATTTTATTCATATAATATTAATTTCTATTTCATTCATTCGCATTATTAATTGCATATGTATCTTTGTACAATTTTATTTAACATTTGTCAAAAAAGTTATTTTGGTTAATATTAAAACAACTTGATCTATTAGGAGAGTTTAAAATATTTATTGTGATTTTAATATTTTATTTTAATTTATATATATATATTTTTTTTGGCTGAATCAATTATGTATTTTTTTGTACTCCCTACTTTTTTATTTATCGTTTTAGTTAGCTAGAGTTTCAAATTTATTTCTAAAGAAATCTCATTTTCACATACTAATATAAATAAATATTAATTTTTTTAATTTTATCCCTTTTTTTTTATTTTAACTATTTATCATAAAATTATATCATAAATGCTCTATAAATTCAAAATCTTAATAAATATATTTTTTATATTTTTAACAAAAATATTATGATAAGAGGTAAAATAAATTTAAAAAATGAATTCATTTTATTAAAAAAAGAGGATAGAGAGATCATAGTGATTATTATGTTACGGTACCGCTAATGAGTGCTTTTAGGGAAAAATTATTAGATGGTCCCAGACCACCACGTCATTTATGGTACCGACCAATTAACATTTGACACATAAGCAAAATTCATGGTCCGACCATGAATTTTTTTTAATCCCGACTAATTTTTCTTATGTGTCAAATGTTAATTGGTCAGAACCATGAATGACGTGGTGGTCCGAAACCATCTGATAATTTCTTGCTTTTAGAGCACTCGTTAAAGATTTATATATAAATTTTTTTATTAAAAATCACAACATTAATTATATATATAACATTGAATTTTTAGATACTCCAATTCCTTAATAAATAAGTTGTGGACACATTAGCATTTTTGTATATGAGTTGTGCAAATCTTCCGGTTAATGTTTGGTAATGGTAGCAACTAGACGAACCAACGAGGCGCCACATCAGCTGTAGGGTGTCCACAATCTATCCGAGGTTTATAACTTCATCCCTACCAACCTTTTCCCCATATTCTGCCGCCCTTCAATTATGGATATTGTTCTTATTTGGTTCTTGTGTTTTTAATTTCGAAATGTTTTATTAAGAGCGCTTTAAATATGAATGATATTGGATTATTGAGATTATGGGGAGAGCTTTTAAGTTCAATCCTTATTAAATACACTCTTATGAAGAGTGAAAAACCTTAATTATGATTAAGTCCCAAATAAAATCATTCATAATAATAAAAAATACTATAATTAACACAAAAAATTCATGAATTAAAGATTTCACCAAAAATATACTAATAACATAGGATGTAGTCAACGTACCCACCAATTAAATAATGAATATGATATTAAATTTAATAAATAATACGATAATATAGATGTGATGTTGCTTTACGTGGTAGCTTATAATACAAATCTCATTTGTTAACTTTTATATTTAAAATTTTGAAATATAATTAAGAATGTGTTTGATAAAATTAGCTGAAAAGTTAGCTGAAAGTTTAAAGCTAACTGAAAGTTGCAAAACTAACTGAAAGCTGAAAAACTATTGAATGTGTTTGGTAAAACTAGCTGAAAATGATAAAATGACATATAGGGACATAATTAATTATTAAATAATAATAAGTGAGAGTGGTTAAGGGATAAACTTATAATTAATTTTCAGCTAATAGCTGAAAATTGGAGTTTTTTAAAAAGCTATCCCAATTACCTTATCATAGTTATCAAGGAAAGCTAGTAGCTACAAAAAAAACTACCTTACCAAACACCGCTGGAATGGTTTTAACTACTAATTCCAGCTTTCAATTACCTGAAATGACTTACCAAACACATTCTAAGTTTTATAATAATGAGTACTAGTAATACTTAATATTCACATCTTTTAAATCGTGTTTTATTATCATTTAATTGGTATACTACTGACTTTTTACTATTCACTGCGTTTTTACATATTTATTTACATAATTATTTATAACTATTATATTTTCCTAAAAAAAATCATTTCTCATGTATGCACAAATTTAGTTCTATTTCGTAACAGTAATATATAGTTATATTTTAGAGTTTTGATAACGAGAGTCCCATATTAGTTAAGGAGTTCACGAATAGAATATTTTTATTAAAAAATAAAATATTCATTGTATTTATTATATTGAGTACTACACAATTCAATAATTTTTTTTTTATTTCTTTAATTGATATCATTAAGATACTTATTAGCAATTTCTTTTTACTCACAAAGCATATTTATTAAATTTTTTAAATCCTTTTTTATTATGAATCTTAATTATTAATTTTCCTTTGTATTTTATCTTTTAAAAGGGTTAAAATCTAACCATTAAAAATTGATATTTTGGTTTGTCAGAGTTTAAAACTGCAAATATGGGAAGATGAGTGGGCAATGAGTGTTTGCTACGGTGGATATGATGAGCACCGGATTGGTTTCCCTTCGTTTAGTTTAGCACATTTACCTGACTCTGATTCCCGAATTATGAGTTTTGGAATTTTTCTCTTTTCGGAGCTTGACCGCTGGCTGTGCGAGGGATAGGATTTAATCATAGTTAATCTCTAACCATGTTCAAGTCTTTAACTCTGGTTAAGAAGCGGGCAGCACTGAACCCTATAAAAAGGACACCTCACCATTTAGATTTCACATCACCAACTCGTATTTGCCCGTAATACCAAGCTTGCACTTCCCATGGTCGTTTCCCGGGCCATTCCCTCTGTTTCTCATTAGCTGCTGTTTTTATTTATTTATTTATTTGTCCTTCTACCATTCTCGCTTCATTTCCTCATTTCCGCAGCAGCAACAGAAAGCTGCAAATCTCTATCTCTGGTTTGTTCTCTCCTCATCCATCTTCTTAATTATAGGTTTCATGTTTTCCTATGATGACACGTGGTAACTAATTACTAATAATCATAGCCGCTACTTTTAAGTGTTAAACAACGCTCTTGTTTGAATGACGATAAATAGTAAATGTACATTATTTATATATCATTCATTCATTTGTTTGTGGCAGAGAAAACAAAACAAAAATAAAAAAGCGAAGAAGATGGCAGAGAATGGGAATGGCAATGTTAACGGAACTCCAAGGAACGGACTTGCAAGCATTCAGACGCATAAGAACGGGATTTGTCACGACGACAGTGGTCCGACGGTGAAGGCTCAGACCATTGATGAGCTTCACTCGCTACAGAAGAAGAAATCCGCACCCACCACACCCGTAACGGGGACTCAAACTCCCTTCGCAACCCTCTCCGAACAAGAACGCCAGAAGCAGCAACTCGAGTCCATCAGGTAACTTTTACAAAAAAAAAAAAGAAATGGTAAATGGTGAGATAGATTTTGAAAAAATGGATGCTTGTTTTTTCTTTTCTTTTTATGGACGTAGATACATAAGATACGCGTCTATCATTCATAACGTGGAAGGCTTATATGTTTTATTAATTAATTATGAAATAAATATGGAAGGCAAATAGTCAATACAGGACGAGCGGAAAAACCGTTTGTAACGCGAGGAAAAGGGTGGTGGGCCCTGCATATTTAGTACATCCACGTTTTATGTGACGCCTTGACTAAGAAACTCAGATGGATCTGACGGTGTCCAACCCTCCAACTCCAAGTAGGGGTGGGCATCGGATGGACCCAATCAACTTTTGCTCTTGGGCCTAATTTTTTTTTTTAAAAATTATGCATAAGATATATTATTTATTTGTTATTTTAAATCATCACACGTTATTTAAGAAATTAAAAATAATGAAAAAAATTTAATTAAAAATGTTTTGATTTTTTTTCCTTTTTGGTTTACATCCTCTGTATATTGAATTCTGATTCTGTCTAACTCTGCTCTGAATGACTTCTACTCGTTGAAAATAGTGCATCCCTTGCGTCACTGACTAGAGAGAGTGGACCCAAAGTGGTGAAGGGAGACCCAGCTAAGAAGTCGGACACCCAGAAGGTTGCTCATGTACCGCACCATCATGTCGCTCCAACTTTTGCTGCCAGTGACAGTGCCTTGAAATTTACCCATGTCCTCTACAACCTCTCCCCTGCTGGTACGTACTCACTTTTCTAAACATTTGTATACATGTAACATTTTCTGATGTTTTTTTTTAATTTTAAATTGATCTCACGGTCTTAAATCTTAATAAATAATAATAGCTTCCTTCGGGCTTCAGTCGTGTAAGTTTCTCTTTTCTATTTACAAATTGAATTGATGGCACGGATAGGCATAGCATCAATCTGTACATCTGGTGCACGAAACTTAGTTTAAGACATCACCCTCAAACAATGTACTATTTGAATTAGTCAAGCAAAACGTTTTCATTACAAATTTAATTTAATTTTTATTGAATAAGTTAAAAATTTTAAAAGATATAAAATCTGATTCGATTACAATTTAATTATTTTTATATTCTCCATGAATTGAACACAGTAAAATCTATGATCAATTTGCGTTGAATGACTAATTATTCCCACTAATGCCGCCATCTACGTTTTTTTTAATGGATCTTTTAATATAGTATAATTAATTTAGATGTTAATGATTTTGTGGCCGACAAATTTGTCATAAATATCCTATCAAAGTAGCCTAAGCCTAAAATGAGCAGAAGAAATAATCTAACTTTTGTGTATTTTTTTTGTGGTGTTTGGATTTGGTGCAGAGTTGTATGAGCAGGCGATTAAGTATGAGAAAGGATCGTTCATAACTTCAACCGGGGCGTTGGCAACGCTTTCTGGGGCCAAGACGGGTCGTTCTCCCAGAGACAAACGCGTCGTCAAGGATGATGTTACTGAGAACGAACTTTGGTGGGGAAAGTGAGTATTCAGTTTAAGTAACTGTCATATCCATCACCAAAATTTATTTATTATATGTATAATCTTTGCTGCTTTTATCTCTGTCTCTTGTTTTATTTTCAATTTTTTTGTCTTGTGTGTATTTGATTCTATAGTATTGCCTAAATCATTTTAATTTGCAGGGGCTCCCCTAACATCGAGATGGACGAGCAAACTTTCTTGGTGAACAGAGAAAGAGCTGTCGATTACTTGAACTCTTTGGACAAGGTCATTTCTCTCTTCCTTGTTGTCCATCATTTCTTCTTTTGTTTTTCAAAAAAGAGGAGATAATATATTTTATTTTCTGTTTAAAAAAAGTGATAATATTTTTTAATATTTAGAAGTTAGAACGAATGGTGTAAGGTGTATGATAACAAAAGAAGTTGGTGTATGCCATATTTGGGTGTTAAGATAGTGACGTGGGCATGGTGCCTATGTTGTCATTTTGTCCAAGTGGGCGGGCGAGCCCGATCCCTTTGGTGACACGACACTCTCGTCGTCTGTCATTTGCTTAGAATTGGATGATCGCATCTTCTGCTGACTTTGCGGTGCCTTGTATTTAGCATGGATAAAAGATATGTCTTTTTTCCTTCATGTTGTTAAGAGATAGAAGATATGTGCATCCATTCCATTCGGTCAGAAAAAAAATCATCACTCAGCCTCAGGATTCATGAATGAATAAGTATATATGCTTTTCCTTTCACAGTATAGAGCACCAATGCCCTGTGGTGTGTCGTGCCCTGTCCTTTTATGTGTGAGATCAGTTGATTAATTACCCTCCATTAGAAAAGCATCCAGTTGTTCATTTATGTCGGCTTTTTGACCACTATAGTGTAATTTTGAAAAAAAATTACCTGAATAATGTAGTCCAGAATTAATTTACCAATCTGGTGTGGCAGGAATCGCAAAGTGACATTGCGCAACGTGAATCGCAAACTGAGTTTGCGCATTGCTTGGGAAGCGCAAACTCAGTCTGCGCATTATAATGAGAAGCGCAAACCGAGTTTGCGCATTACAATGGGAGGCGCAAACTGGGTTTGCGCATTACAATGGGAAGCGCAAACCCAGTTTGCGAATTGTTATAAAACGTTTTAAAATTTTTTTTGGCCGTAATTATATATTATTTCTACTTAAAACGGATTATTTTACATAAAATATAAAAATATGTTAATTAGGAATAATTTCAGACATTACTCAATTTAAACAAAGATACTGCAAGAATTAATCAACGATACATTTAATCTGTTGGTGGGAAAGGGGAGAGAATACAATGAGGACGCCGGTTTCTTGCATGGCGCGGTGGATTTCTTCTTGGCTCGTGGTCGTCAGTTTCCAGCACATGTCCTGATGAGCTTCCTTCTTCAGCAAATGCTTCATTTAAGTTAAAACCAAGGCCAGGGGGATCAGGTTGTCTAGAAGAACTGGCTGGGTAAGGCATCCCGGAAGCATCTGGGGACATGAGCGGAGCATCTAACCATTGATGAATCCAACCTGTTGGTGTTGTTGGTGTTGCAATATTTTGTGTATAAACAGGTGGCGTCACATGAACCGACGGTGTTGGCATATAACATTCCTCCATTGTAAATGGTGGTTGATAACCAAAGTCAGGAGAAGGCATAGTTGGAGGTGTCGGTTGTGATGGATAATAATATGAGGAATATGGATCAAAAGGATGCACCGGTGGCACATAATACATCCCTGGCTCAGGTTCTGGTGGTGGTGGTATTGTAAGTTGTTCATGGGCCACTCGTCTACGACGACGATGCAGACCTTGTCCTTCCACCCGTCCAGCAGGGATGTCATCGCTGACTTGCGATTCTTGTGCAACTTGAGTAGGGGCGGGAGCTGAGGATGCTGCTGTTGTAATTCTATCTACTTGTCGACAAACTTGCAAACAATGACCTAGTTCGTGTCTCATGTTTTCAAAAGTGAACGAACTTTGCCCTTCTGTCGTCACCGTGAAATACATGCGTTCCAAGCAGTCAGCCTACACCATAAATGTAAATAAGATATTGTCAACCTACACATGAACATTATCATACTTTCCAAGATATTAAAAAAATAATAAGGCATACCATGTGTCCATCCTTTGCACCCGTTCTACTAATCCAGCGCCTTGTGTGTCTTTTATACCAAATAATATATTCAGAATTGGGGGGTAGGTGCCCTTCCCCTTGAAAGTGTTCATTTTCCCAAACAAAATGCATCCTATGATCCCATTGGTCCACGTATACGGCATGTTTGGCTCGCCAATTTTCCGCTGTCTTCCCCTTCAATGTAAGATCATGTAGTTTATCTGGCTGACAGGGAGGTCGTGGAATATGCTGATGCATACCAAACTGCCGCATACAACGATCTGGTTGATGCCACTCAATAATGTGGAAGCAAACAAGTGGCACAACGGCCCTCCATATTTGAAGACCCTCTAAACAATATGGTGGAAGTTGGATCATGATTTCAGGCGTGTATGGTACCCAAACAATCTGTAGATGGTGTTAAAAACTTAGGTGGATAAATATAAAACAACCAATAATATGTAGGGGTAATAAAAGAAAATAACTCACATCTGTGCGCGCCATCGTATCAAAAATATGTCTGTAGTGTAAGATTGAATTATGTTGAGATACATAACTCACCGAACCTGCCCACCTATTATGTTGGTTTAAAAACATGAATTATTACGCTGTGCATAAATGAAATTTACGAACAAAATTTAATTAAGTTTTCCTTGAAGGTTCATGCAGGTAACTTACCGTGTACCAAGTGGCATGTTTGGCTCCGTTTCCGGTGGTACAGGGGAAATCTTAGGAAAACGCATCCATGCCCACAACTGTATGAGGACACAGGCCCCTCCAATCTCTTTACGAGCATAGTCAGTGGCCTTGCATAGTTCTCGATAAAGGTAACTAAGAACAGCAGACCCCCAACTATATGTGCCGGCCACGTCGAAGTCCGCTAACAGTGGTAAATATCGTAATGAGACATAACAACCTGAGTGATCTGTGAATAAAATACCGCCCATGAGACGTAATATGAATGCCCGTGTATATCTTTCTATTTGAATTTCATCGTGGGCATGTGCATTGAAGTCTCCAAAATGGTTATCAAGCCACTTCATTTTAAGATGCCCTCCTCTAATGTCGGCGTCTGTTGGTGTCACCCCCAACAACTCTTGGATTAGTGGCCGCCAATTAGCATATGTTACACCTGTAACAGCTTCACCATCCACCTTCAAGCCCAGTTGAATATTTACATCTTGAAGAGTGATGGTACACTCTCCTGGTGGCATGTGGAATGTGTGTGTCTCTGGTCTCCATCTTTCAACCAAAGCAGATATTAGTGTATGATCTAGTTGAAAGAAGTCAAGTGAAGCCGCACCCAAAAATCCAGCGCGTCTAAGAAGAGGTTTAATCTCTTCAGGCACTTGGAGGGCACGTCCTTGTCGGTCACCAGATCGCCTTATGAATAATATTCTATCAAGTTCATTATTCCAGACATGCTCAGAAACATGCACGTCTTGTAAACGTAACAAAGATGTATCTTTTGGACCAGGGTGAATAATTCTTTCGGTAGCCATTTTTCAGAGAATGAGAGAAAGTTGGTTATTGAATGAGCAAGGATTCACACAATCTCGTAGAACAAGCAAGGGTGCCCAAATGATACAGGTAGTGTGCATATATATACATGCAAGGGTGCCCACATTTGTATTAAAATGTTGTAAAAAAATGTATCACGAGGGAACAGTTGCACTGAGATTCGAACTCAGCTTTTTCGGTTCCCCATACCTGCATACAAACCCGTGAATGCAATCAGCTTTTTCGGTTCCCCATACCTGCCTACAAACCCGTGAATGTTGCGTCCCATCCGGCAGGCTTGGAGAAAGGGGACAGTCAAAGTCGCAAACTCAGTTTGCGCGTCCCAAGATTCCCTCGTGCAGGCCATGTCTCGTCAAACGCAACACGCAAACCCAGTTTGCGCGTCCCGGGGAAATATCTCGTCAGCTGAACGCAACACGCAAACCCAGTTTGCGCGTCCCAGGACGTTCATCACGCAAGTCCCAGTGAAGTGTCTCGTCAGTCAATGCAACACGCAAACCCAGTTTGCGCGTCCCATGCATGCCCCATGCAATATACTTGGGTACGTAATGTGTTAATTTAATTAATTTATAATGGAATTAAATTAAATTAATAATTTATATTGATATTAAATAAATTAATATTTTGATGTTTGGGTGGAGAGGACAGTAAAATCTATGTGACAGAAACATCTCAAAGAAACATAGATAACATTAGTTGCTAAAAATCACAAATGACATTTTTAAAAAAACTACTTCCATATTAGAATTACATAATTATGGGTCAATTTCATTGTCTTCCCTCGTTTCACGTTGGTCTTGTATGTATGAAGGGCAGATTCGATGATTGTGTCCCACACGGTGACAATGGTTACACCTTTGTGTATTCTGAGACTCTGTCCAGTCCATTTCATTTCTTATGCGCGTTGACTTTGGACGACCTTTGCCACGAATGGTTGAGAAGTCCGGAATAATCCGGGGACCGTTATAAAGTGGCATGTTTTCTTCGTTTCCAATCGGCCACCATTGTGCAGAATATGCTTCAACAATATTATGGATGGAGTAGACTGGATCTACAAATTGGAAGAAGTTAATGCTCACAGCAGCACAGGCAGCTATTGCATGAGAGCATGGGAATCTAAATGCTTGAAATGCTCCACACTCACAGTAGGATTTGTTTAAGATTACTGCCCACGTTTGACCACCCCTTTGTGTAACTGGATTGAATGTCTCTTCCACCTCAAACTTGGTTGATTGGATGTCGTACCGCCGCACCCTATGGGAACATGCATCCTCCTGATTTTTACTAAATACATCTAAAAACTTTTTACAATATCTTCGTCCATGACCTAATTCTGACCCTGCTTCTGCCCCACGTTTAACAAAATACTCTACGAGACGTGAATAAGTACATTTCACCAATGCTGTTATTGGTAAATTTCTAGCACCTTTGAATATCTTGTTCACAGCCTCAGACAAGTTTGTGGTCATGTGTCCATATCTACGTCCATCATAGTCATGTGCAAGGCTCCATTTTTCTTTTGAGATGCTGTCAATCCACCTTTGAATTTCAGGACTAACCTCACGAAACTTGTTGACATTGCGCTCGAAATGATGGATGCATGTTGTATACCCTACAATAAGGTTTAATAATTAATTACAAGTATTAGAAAATAACAACAACTATAAAATATTTATAATACCATACACATGTACCTAGCTTCAGAAGGTCCCCTTTTAGTTTTGCATTTTTAAATTTGTGGTTGAAGTTGCTAGCAATATGACGGATGCAGTAAACATGATAAGCACTTGGAGGTTGCCACATAGCGTCTCTTCCCACAGCCGATTTTATACTTGCATGTCGATCAGATATGAGACATATTCCTTGCTTTTGGGTCACATGTTCACGTAAATTAGCTAGGAACCATGACCAAGCCTCCAATGTCTCTCCTTCTACAATAGCAAATGCAAGAGGCAACACACAACCATTACCATCTTGAGAGGTAGCGATTAAAAGTGTACCTCGATATTTCCCATACAAGAATGTGCCGTCGATTTGTACAATTGGCTTGCAGAAATTGAATGCATCACAACATTGTTTGTACGTCCAAAACACGCGAAAAAAAGTCCGGAATCGATTATCCACTTGATGATCATAAACAAATACCTTTGTCTCAATTTTATATGCTGAACCTGGGGAGTACAAGGACATTTTCTCCAACCACTGAGGCAATAGTGCATATGACTCATCCCAATCTCCATAGACCTTCACTATCGCCTTTTGTTTAGCCTTCCAAGCCTTTCTATAAGAGATTGAAAAACCAAATTGGGAATTAATCCTTTCTTGAATCATTGAAATGGAGACTGATGGATCTATGCCAACCATTCCTACATCAAATTCAATACAACGTCTCAAAACAAAGTTCCTTAAACATAATTATACAAATTTAATATTTTTATAAACTTTTATTGAGCTAAAAACACCTTACCCAAGATGCACGAAGACACGAATTCGGAATCCAACTTCTTGTGATCTTGGGAGAGCATTGCATTCATACATGTATGTTTACCTCCCCATTTAGAGATGACCCATTTTGTTGAATTCTTACCTAACATTGCTCTCATCCGCCACGGACAACCATCAGAATAGTTACGACACTTCAACGTGAGATATGTCGGCTTGGATTCAACAACAAAAAAGGTCTGGTGTATTTTCATTGAATAGTGCTTCACAGCCATTTGAACAGATTCCTTGCTATCGAATTGCAAACCAACATATAATTCATCTCCTACTCGCCATGATCCAGGCCCTTCCACCCCAGTGGATTCTGTCTCTTGATCAGGATGGTCCCAGTTTATATAATTATAATGAGGAACTAAATTCCAATAAGGTTCTTTTGTTTGACCTGTACATTAAATTACCTATTAAATTAAAAAATAGTCAAGTAACGTAAAAACATCACAATATCGACATAACTTACCTTGTTGTCGTTCGTTGTCATCATGCATAGAGACTGGTTGTGGTGAATTCGCAGCAAATGTAGAGGGCATTACAGGATCAACATTCGCATCAAAGTCGCCGTCAACATCTGTATCAGATGAATCCCCCTCAGGAATTTCCCCTTCTTCGTTACAATCCTCACTATCCTCGTGATAAGAATTTGAATTCATGTTGAAATCGAAATCATTCTGCTCACTTTGAGGTTCACCTATGTTGACATCCTCCTCAACGTTTATATCTTCTGATTGATATACACGTTCATCTTCGATCCCCATTGTTAGTTGAGTATCCAAATTAAGAGATTGGACAGCTACAGATGAACTTCCAACATTGTCAATCTCTGCATACAATTCTAGGACAGTCATCAATGACTGCTGTTGAAATCCTTCCATCATACACTCAACATCTTCATCATCACAGATTTTAATACCTGTATATCTGGTTGGATTTTCAGATATTAAAAACCTACAAATCAAGCTAGAAATAATTTGGTTGGACGAAAGATTTAATTTTCTGTGAATTTTTTTCTTCAAAAAATTAAGACTGATTCCGCGTTTTACCCGTACAGATCTTTTATCACCTTCAAAAATTAAACCATTAACACCTTCAAACCATCTACCATTCGAATATATAAAAATAATTATTTGACTCATTTTTTATAAAATAAATTTTGACAGTACATACAAATACAACAAACAAAGACAGTTAATTTAAAATGAGAGAAAAAAATATGAGGACAACAGGTTCGCGTTTTTGACAATGGAAGTTTAGCTGTGCATGCATCTTCATTTATATAGCAATGCGTTTATTCAAGTTGCGCAAAAGGAGGTTGAGTTTTACAAAACGCAAACTGAGTTTGCGCTTCGCAACTTTGACTGACATATTCTGATTCTTATCCTTATTCTGATTCTCACTCAAATCACTCACTCATCCGATTCTTATTCTTATTCTCACTCAAATCACTCACTCACTCGTACTGATTTGTACTTAATGTTACTTTTCACAATTCGCAAACTGGGTTTGCGCTTCCCATTGTAATGCGCAAACCCAGTTTGCGCCTCCCATTGTAATGCGCAAGCTCGGTTTGCGCTTCCCATTATAATGCGCAGACTGAGTTTGCGCTTCCCAAGCAATGCGCAAACTCAGTTTGCGATTCACGTTGCGCAATGTCACTTTGTGATTCCTGCCACACCAAATTGGTAAATTAATTCTGGACTACATTATTCAGGTAATTTTTTTTCAAAATTACACTATAGTGGTCAAAAAGCCATTTATGTCAGTAATGCTATCCGCAGGGTCCCACTAATTACTATTTTTCTTTCTTATCCTTGCTCTTATTTTAATTAAAAATCTAGTTTAACTAGTAATCTTGAGTTCAATACAGCTGTGTTAAATACTCGGAATAAGAGTTTTGCCTATCCTATTCAAACAAGATTTCAATAGTAATTTTTTATCTTAATTATTATTTTTATTGAAGTATTGGTTTCTAATTAGAGTAGTATATGACAACATACTAAGAGAACTGGTAGTTTAAACAAGGCTTAGTATTCACATATGAGAATGTTAAAGAATACAATCATTAGAAAGAAAGCTATCCAATGAGATAGAGAGAGCAAACTATTTGGGACTAGTTTTCTTTCTTCTTTTTTTTGTATTAATTTGAACCAAATCTATCCAATTGGATTAGTTTGAGTGATCAAGTTGATATTCTATTTTGTTTTTTTCAATAAATTTCAAGTCCAATTAGTAGTGTTCTAAACAATGATAATGTTTGTGATTTGCAGGTGTTCGTGAATGACCAATTCTTGAACTGGGACCCAGAGAACAAAATCAAAGTTCGGATTGTCTCTGCCAGAGCTTACCATTCCTTGTTCATGCACAACATGTAAGTGAAAACTAGAAAATAGTTTACAATTGTATCTCTTGTTCACTTGTTCCTTGGAGCCAAAAGGTATAAGTCCTGCCAGATAAGTGCCCTATCGTTGAAGCCTTAATTTATTATATACATATACATAATAACATACATATCCCTGGAGGAAAATAAAGGTTCCCCCTCGTGAATGCGTGTTAGTTTAGTTTAGTGTACAAGTGGATAACTGGGTGGGTGACAGGTGCATCCGTCCCACTCCTGAAGAGCTGGAGAATTTTGGTACTCCGGACTTCACTATTTACAATGCTGGACAGTTCCCGTGTAATCGTTATACTCACTACATGACATCCTCCACTAGCATAGATCTTAATCTTGCTAGGAGGGAAATGGTCATCCTCGGCACTCAATACGCCGGGGAAATGAAGAAAGGCCTTTTCAGTGTCATGCATTATCTCATGCCTATGCGCCACATCCTCTCCTTACACTCTGGTTGCAATGTGGGCAAAGATGGGGATGTTGCTCTCTTCTTTGGACTCTCAGGTATAGTATCAACAGATCAAATAGCACCATCGGATATCAAAGACCCCTCCTACGATATGTTCCTTCCCTTTCTTTACTCCATATTTGTGGCCTTACTCCAATGCTTGTTATCTATCAACTGAAAATATATTTGCTTAATTGGCCATGGATATTTATTAGTTATTTTCTTATAATCCTAATATGGACCCTTTTTGGTTTTTCTTTATTTATTTGTTATAGGTACTGGAAAGACCACTCTTTCTACCGACCACAATAGGTTTTTAATTGGAGATGATGAACATTGTTGGAGTGAGACTGGTGTCTCCAACATTGAAGGTGGTTGTTATGCCAAATGCATTGATCTGTCACGGGAGAAAGAGCCTGATATCTGGAATGCTATTAGGTTTGGTACAGGTATTTAATTTAATTCATCTTTGACTAATTTTAATTATCATAATTGAATTTGATCTCTTCCTAATAAGAAATGTATCTTGAACTTGTATTCTCTTTCGTATGATTATCACAGTCTTGGAAAACGTGGTGTTTGATGAGCACACTCGCGAAGTTGAATTCTCTGATAAGTCTGTTACAGGTAAATAATGTTATTTTGAAGATGACTTTGGCTTTTTATTCTCTTGTTTAGAGGTTGACAGCAATTTTTGATTGTGTAATGACTTGGATGGTTTCAATTAAATTATTTGTGTGATAGCTGACAGCAATGGGACTAAGCTGTGGCTTGGCCTTGCCAATTAACAGTTGACTTCGTACGTACGTACTTGCAAGATGTTCTTGATAAGCAACAACTAATCTATTATTGTGTGAGGTCACTTTAATAATAATCCTCCCATTATAGAGCAAGGGATAAGGATGGAATTAAATAAAGACACAACAAAACACTAGCATTTGACAGATAAAAAGTCAAACCTCTACTTGCCCACTTTCTGGCTGCTGACCATTTATTTGTATTTGAATATTATTTAGCATTTAATCAAGAGAGTGGACTAAAATTGATTAGGATTTATGGGGTACTTCATGTAATGGCTTATAATAATCATCCATTACTAGATAACCATGCTGATAATTAATTATATGTGATAATTTTTTTTTTTTTTGCAGAAAATACTCGTGCAGCTTATCCTATAGAGTACATTCCAAATGCAAAGTTACCATGTGTTGGCCCTCACCCAAAGAATGTCATACTTTTGGCATGTGATGCATTTGGTGTGCTCCCACCCGTGAGTAAGCTAAATCTGGCGCAGACAATGTATCATTTCATCAGCGGCTATACTGCTTTGGTAATGTTTGACAGTAACTAATGTTGTTTGTTCTGTTTTTTGTCACCATCTTTTATTAATCTTTTTATATTAATAATTGTAGGTAGCTGGCACAGAAGATGGTATAAAGGAGCCACAGGCAACTTTCTCAGCTTGTTTTGGTGCAGCATTTATAATGTTACACCCTACAAAGTATGCAGCAATGCTTGCTGAAAAGATGGAGAAACATGGTGCTACTGGATGGCTTGTTAACACTGGTTGGTCTGGTGGCAGGTACGGTTCAATTAAGTGGAGTTTCTTTTGTTTTACCCTGAATTATTATTACTGTACCATACATATTCTAAAACTCACTTTGTTCTTGCCTGTGTCAAACTGCAGCTATGGTCAAGGGAGTCGTATCAAACTACAATATACAAGAAGAATTATTGATGCTATTCACTCTGGAAGCCTCTTGGATGCAGAGTACAAGAAGACTGAGATATTTGGGCTTGAGATCCCCACTGAAGTGGAGGGTGTCCCTTCAGAAATTCTGGATCCTGTGAATACGGTTAGTTATCTGAGAGCTCTCTCTACCTTTTTGTATGCTTTGACAAGGTCTTTTAACATTGGAGTTTTTGATGGATTGCAGTGGTCAGACGAAAATGCCTACAATGAGACTCTGTTGAAGCTAGCTGGATTGTTCAGGAAGAATTTTGAAACCTTCACCAACTACAAGATTGGCAAGGATGATAACCTGACAGAAGAGATTCTGGCAGCTGGTCCAAACTTTTGAGGAAATGTTGTATTGTGTGACTGGCTGGGAGTGTTAGGATGGTAGAATAAATCTCTCCTTAGAAATTAGAATAATTTCATACCATTGGTTGGGCTCAAGTTCATATTTCTAGTTATCAAATGGGTGTAATTCATGTGATATATCTTTACATCAAATGTTTTACATTTTTCTTCACTTGAAGCAAATGACACCTACTTCATTCTTTTAAACTTCGTGTTATTATACCATTATGTGTTGCAAACCGCACAAGTGCTCTCGTCTCATAACAACTAGAACTATAGTGCCTAACGGGCTTGTCATTTCTCAACTTCAATCGATTCTGATGTGATTATCATTACGTTCATTCCGTTACACTTACTCAGCCAACAAATCATAGGAACGTGACTAACAACTTGTTTAGTTTTAGTATAACTCTGCTGATTTATTGTTCTTGAAAGTGAGTGCACCGTTCAGGGACTTGTGAATGAACAACTGAGCCTCTCTATATTTGTAAGAGAGAGCTCCATCAGGTTTGTTAAGACTAAATGCAAGTTACAAGTGAATCATTTATATCTCTCCAAGAGAAAAATACTACTATATAGCAAAGATACAATGAGCTCATTATACATTAGGCATTGAGATGGGAAAAAAAAGTAATCTATCATTCCTCCCCCTTGCAAGCTCAGGCAGGGGGTGGAAAAGTTATTGATTTTTAGCTTTCAACTAACCAAATCCTTGGTTAGAATATCAGTAATTTGATCTTCTGCAGGTATGTGTGACAGACTACAACACTTTTGCTTAGGATTTATTCTTGTACAAAAAGTTATGTTTCTGCTCGGTCCGGTTCTTAAGTGAAGAATGGGATTGTGAGCTAAGACAACTATATTCAGATTGTCACATAGAACCAGTGCTATTGCTATATAAATATCTTATTACTTTGTTTGTGGTGGTACGCCACCCATGAACTCAAGTTTGTCCTTTGCCATGCACAAATGTGGTTTGGCTTCTTTCTTATCATGTTTGTTTAAGCGTTAGTCCAATGCATAGAACTTAAGTTGGGGAGTAAACTTAAGTTCAACCAAACACAGGTAAAATTTACGGTACATGGAAAAAAAAACTTGTACCGGTACATGGTTTATAGTAACCGTTGATTAAATAGTAAAATAATTGAAAGGCTGAGATTTATCACCTAGAACCTGTTGTTGTAATGGTCCATAATGTTTTCTGTAGACGTCCTTGGTTGGGCGGTGATGAGTGAGAATTATATGATAAATTAGAGTACTTTTTAGTTCACTTATCAAGGATAAAATGGTACTTTTGCCCCAAAATAATCCCTTTTTATTAAATATTAGATAAATTATATTTATTAATCTTGAATTTGAATTTGATGCTATTTTAATATAAATTGTGTTGATTTTCCATAATATTGCAAATATTTGATAAGAAGGAAAGATAGCATTAAATGAGGAAAATATCTGCAAGATTTGAAGTTTAATTGAAGACAATAAATGAAGATTTGAAGATTATTTGAGAGCAAATAATGAAGATATCAACTGTCAATTAAACAAGGATTATGCAGACAACCTTCCCAATTAAATCCAAGATGCTCAATAAATGCAAGATTTCATCAAGAAAAGGGAAACAAGGAAAGACAATCAAACAAAACCAGTCTCAAGGAGAAATCAAGTAAAAAGAGAAAGATTGAAGTTAGCGCAGCTCTCTGACTTCTGCGCTGCAAGTTGCAGCGCAGGATACGTGATTCTTGCCTTGTTGCCGGTTTTAGATAGATTTCTCCCCAATTTTCTTTGTCTTTCCTTAGCCTACAAATAGGACCTTCTTGCATTAGATAAGGTGTGCACAATTATTGTAATTCAGTAATATTCCAGTGATACTGCACCACTTTTAAGTTTAGAATAGGAGAGGCGGAGCGCTTCTTCAGTGGTTTGTATGGCTACCATGAGTAGCTAACTCTCCAGTAGGATTGAATGTAGTTGATTCTATCCCCAAGTGTATGTGAATTCTATCTTATTATTTATGAGTTCCCTATTTATAATATTGGTAATCTTATTCTGTGCTTAATTCCTAACTTCCGCGTTTGCGCCGGAGTTAAAGGCTAGTTTCTGTAGTTAACGTTATGACTAGGATTGAGTTTGGGGGAGTCTAGACATAGGAAACTCAAACTCTGAGTGAATAAGAATACTCGGTTAACCAATGCCTGAAACATGGACGCAGCTAATGATTGATGGGTAGTGTGAGTATCCTAATGAAGGGCGTCTAAAGGATAAGCATGGTTCTTAATAATCGATAGCAAAGGTTAGTTGATTGTAATCCCATTGCCTGAAACATGGGCGTTGCTAGTGATTGATGGGTAGTGACAGTATTCTAATGAATGGCGTCTAAAGGATAAGCATGGTTTGTCAATGAGTCCTTTAACAAACAGAATAATAAGAGCAAAATAAGCCGAGGGTAATTTGTCGCTTGGGAGAACCCGCACGGATTGCCTTTGAGTGGTGAGGCTGCTGGTAGCTCGGGGTCTTAGCAATATAGTTTGTCTACGGTATTATAGATCAAAGCCATAAATAATAAATAGTCTTCACATACGCGAAGGGTGCGATGACACGAAGTTTAATCCCAATACAAGTAAAGTGTCTCTAACTCTTCCTTTCTATTTCATTTGATTATTAATCTGCAATCTATATTTTCGCACAAAATATTCTCACAAATCCGTTGTTTTCTCTTGATAAATAGATCACGACTATATGCGAATTGACCGTTCCTGTGGATACGATACTCTTCTTACTATTATCCTACTGGATTTTTGATTCGCTTGCCAGAAACCATCTGGCGGTATTTGCTGATTGGGTCAGTTAAAAAAACACAAATATCACCAAGTTGTTTAGGTTGGGGGTTAGGTCGGTGAAATGTTGAAGGGGATTTGTTTTATCCAATAAATCTGAGGAAAGGGATGTTGGAAAGTAAATCCGGTAATGGTTATAACGGAACACAGTTTGATCTTGTTTTATTTGTTGATAATCGGTTAAGAGGAACGAAGTGTGTGATTTGTACATTTTATTTAAGGGAGGGAATGATGGATAGTTGATCTTGTTATGTTTTTCAAGGATGGTAGTTCTGTTCATTAAAAATGAGGATGTTATGTCAACGAGTTTAGTTGAATAATGTTGATTGTATGGAGTTCGTTGAAGGGATGGGAAGCGGGTGTTCTGTTGCTGGCGTTGGCGTTGGAGAAAGGGAGCCGAAGGAGGAAGACGAGTTTTTTTTTTTGGGGATCGACACAGGCAACACGCACTGTTCACATCCCCCTAGTCCAAAATCTTCTCTACTCCTCCTTCGCTGCGCATCTACAGAGTCACCCTTACCCCCGCGACGCAGCCCCTTTTTACCAGTATGCTAAACCCTCGTTTTGGTTAACACCCCAAAAAATGATTCATTTCCACTTCTGTCCCTCGGGACTATTTAGCTATTGACTACGGTCAAAGCCCTTCAATTGTAAGCTGCACAAACAATACCTTTTACCTTCATGGGCCGGTAGTTTTCCCTTGTACTGGTACATGGAATTAAAATTCATGTACCGTAAAAAGCACCACCAAACACAACCCACAGTAGCTTTTGTGTTCAAGTGAACTTGAGTTGGTGGGGGAGTCTTATATTTGCCCTTAGGGTGTGTTTAATTGTGTAGGATGTAGTTTGTGGCAAATAACAAAGATATGTTCTTTTTAAGTCATTACAATTCCTAAAGTTAAGTTTGAGCTAAACTTATATTTTTTTTTTGGTGAAAGAGGGAGGGAACAGGCAAACAAAGAAAAACAACAGAAAAAGAAGAAAAAACCCAATCAGGGTCTCACAAAGGAGATCCCCTTAGCATCCGCGTCAAGGAGCATACAGAGCTCTTTAGCTAAACTTATATTCTTGTTAGAATCATGCTTAACTTGGATTAATTTAGCTCATATAGGACTTCAAGTAAAGGGTAGGTTTGAGGATGGAAAATTTTAAGATGGTGAAATAAAAAGATCTATCTTTAACATAATTGAAATCATAAGAGTTTAATTGAGTAATCATTTGCTAATTTGAATCATGCGTAAGAGGAAAGTTATCTCATTTCTATTTCTTTCCTATCAAATAAAATAAGAAGAGAGAGAAATAATATCGTATTTTTACTCTATTTTTCTTTTATTTCTCTTACCAAATAACCCAAATTTCTTTATTATTTCTCATATATTTCTCTCCATTCCATTTATTTCTTCCCCATTTCTTTCCACTTCATTTTTTCTTTCTACCTTACTAAACACAACCTTCATAGTAGATATGCTTCAAACTCAACTTCAAAAAGACATAAAAGTTTTTTTTGTTGTTGAAACATTTTGTTTGTGTTAAGGATTAGATCAGTTTTATATTTAGGGTTTAAACTCAAAATTTGCTAGCTCTTATATATGTTGTTTGAGAAATTATCACAACAACATCAATTATGTATGTGTGTGTATGTACACGGTTAACATTACTTAATATTAGAAAATTATATAAATAAGAAAAATAAATAATAAATAAATTACATAACCAGGAAACAAAGTAATAAGAAATTTATATAAGCAACTAAACTATAATATTGGTTTGTCACCTCTAAAATGAGATTTACTTTTAAAGGGTGAAGAAAGAAATAATAACTATTGATTAAAAAATCAACTCTTAAAATTATAATAAAATCTACAAAATAAAATCAACAAACACTACCTCTAAATAAAGAATATTCTCAAATAGTTTTCAATGTTAAATTGAAAAACACATTTTAGGTGACTTAAATTTTGACCTTTTAATCAAATAAATAAATGAACAGATTTAACTTAACTTATTGAGTAAATATGTTTAAGTCAAGTCAGTAGACCATTTAACTTATTCTCATTTCTAAAGTTAAGTTTATGTTAAATTAATCCGTGTTAAAATAAATTTTATTTATCAACAAGAGTTAGTTTAAGTAGTATATACTTAAAGAGCTAATGCCGTCATGATGTAAATATTCCTTCGAGCAGTATTGCATGATTTGCATCCCATTGAACATGCCTATTATTTAAAGTTTAAGCCAAAAAGCAAATCTTATCTTAATTAGAGTTAATTTGGATTAATTTCAGCTCGTGACTCATCCATAATTTCTTCTCTTTATTCATTTTGCATGAACTGGCCAAGTTGTACGGGCCCAAATTCTTTTTTTGGGTCAAAACGGGCCCAAATACACCTGTAACCTTTATACCTTTTGGTTCGGGTCGGGTGGGAGATAGGATGGTGCCAAAGAGGGGGAGATGGGGTGGGGCGGGGGGGGATGGATGGAAATTTCTGGAAGGACAAAATAATAAAAAGACCTTCCCCTCCCAATTTCCCCCCTTTTTGGCTGCCCTAATCGACGATCCCAGCGCTGCAGACTGCAGAGATCAAGGTATGTGTCTATGTTCTTTCCCCTTCTCTTTCGCAATTCCCTCCGTTACTCCCATTTGTCCATCCCACCATTGCAATTTATGATTATTCTGCTTCTTTCTTGATAAATTGTTCCCCTAAATCCCAGTCAACGCGGTTGTCTTCGATTATATGAGTTGTTTTTCTTTATTGTTGTTTATTCGAAGAACTTTCAATTCCGTCCTCTGGTGTGTAGGAACAATCAAGCATAGTTATTATTTTTTCTAAAGAAAATTCTTGCGAATTACTCACCTTGTAACCCTAATTATAGTATTTCTCAGAAAAGATTGCAACTTCTTGTTACTGTGATATTGAGTTTTCTAACACTGTCAGTTACAGTGGCTAAAAATTCAGCATGGAATCTAGCCTTAATTTGCATTCTTTTGCGCATCGGTTCCAACAGAGCAAGCCTTCAGTCAATCAAACTTCTAATTGAATATCTATACGTTTTGTGACAGTTGATTCTCTAGTTCTGCATGAAACTGCAATGCGGGGCTATGATAGAGATGTAAGCGTTCTCAACTTCAAGAATTGGGATTCTCGATATTGTTGTTGTTCCTTTTCATTATTTACTTCCCTAATTGAGTCATATTGTGTGTGGACTGATCTATGCCGCCGTGTATTTATGTCCGGATTTTTATCTGCAGGAACTCCAGGATTACGATGATTATGAGGATGAACGACTGGAGGAAGGGGAAGAATATGAAGATGAGGAAGGGGAAGAATACGAAGAAGAGGAAGAACCTCCCAAGCCAACAAAGGAAGAACTGGATTACCTTGAATTGAGACAGAAGTTGAAAGAATCAATTAGAAAGCAGATGAAGAAGGAGAATAGTACTTCCCTTGCAGATTCTAGTGCCAGAAAGAAGAAACTTCCTCATGATAAGTGAGTTTTGCAACCATCTTTTAGCCATATATGTAGTCATATTATGCTTGAACCACTTTAAACATGAGTGTTTTGAGAAGTCTCAAGTCTACAAAATTATTCCATACTGATTAGGGATTTGGTGGTGTATCATTCCCTTGGGGCCATGGTGGCATCGAGTTAACAAAGTTGCTTGATTTTTGTGGTAAATTTTATGAAGTCAGTTTAGGCTACCTACAGTAGATCCACAATGGATCCAACCTTTCCTTGGACCCTGCCATGTCAAGAGCTTTTAAACACGTGTTACCTTTTTTTTTTATTGAATTTGATTGTTTCAGGGATATAAACCCATTACCATATTTGCCACAGTTTTGATTAGGTTGTCAAACTCAAGAGTCTACGCTAACTCATGGAGCTTCTGTAGACTCGACTTGTAGACTCTTTCTAGTAAGAGTCTACCTGATATAAAAATAATATTAAAAAATCCATAAATAGTTAACAAACAAAATACAATAACATCAAATTCAACATTATAAGTTCAAAATAAAGCAAACAATAACATTAAAATGCCATGGTACAAATCTTAATCATACACATACGATCAAATCACAAGTGCACAAGGTAAAAAACATTTAAAACAAGAGCTGATTATATGTTCCTGTGATTATATAGACAATGTTGAACCTATTATGTGCAGAGAAAAAATTAAAACAATTTGAGCTTGAAATAAGCAAATTTAAGAGCACCAGTTTTGCAACAAAGAGGGAACAAATCAGATATGAATTCTGAACAAGTATATGCAGGCGCAACGGTGTAAATGCTTATGTTTAGGCCACTTTAGTGAGTGCAGATGTTCTCGAGGTTGAGAACAAGTTAGAAGACAAACCCTAAGTGAAACACAACTAGTTTTTGAGCTTCATACATAAACTCAGCAGTAAACTCGTGAGTTTGAGCGAGTCTATCCGAGTCTGCTCAAAAATGAGTTTGTATGTGAGTTAACCCATTTTCCCTACCTAGAAACGTAAAAGGCCCGAGTTTACGAGTTAACTCGCGAGTTTGACAACCATGGTACTTTGATAGCTTATTTTCCTACAATTTTGGGGCTTTGCTTTACATCTGTATAGATGCGCTCTGTCCTATTTGACCTCCATTTGTTTACTGTTTAAAAGATTTTTTTTCATACTTTTGGCTTAGTTTTGCACATTTTGCTTGGTTTTTCAGATATCTGTTATTTCCTGTGTGTAACTTCTAATTTTTAGGCTACAAATTTTATGATGTTAACTGTTAGAATTAATCACATGCTATTTTTAGTTTGCAATCTCTAATCTGTACAATCCCTCATTTGTTGCTAATTAGAGTTGGATTTAGCAATTATAATCATTTGTATTTATTTCATACGCATTATAAACACAACAGTATCAGAGCGGTACCATCCACTGTGACCTGACTCATCACTTTTCCGCTGCCGAGTTCCAAGTATGGAACTTTGTTTAGGTTCAAACCCTTTTCAGCCGTTGACACCCTTGTCCAGTTGCTGCTAGTGCCAATAGTCACTCCTCATCCGTGTAGTCTTTTTCAGCGTGTTTTCGACATTTTCTTGATGTTTTCCTCTATCTTCAGCCGCCGCCGACGTCTGCGACGACAACGATTCCTTGTTGCCAGCTGCCATCTACTGCACGTGGTGGCGTGTCCGGCCACCTTTCTGGCCGATCTCACCGCCTCTAAACTTGCCCTGTCGTCCTCTATCCTAATCAGGGCTTTGTTTGTCTGGTTCATGTCCGGTAGTTGGGGTCATTTCTATTTTGGATGCATTTTCTCTCTCCCTTTTGCTATTGCCCATGGTTTTTCAAAACCTAAAAATGCATCTTGAGGCTATCTAGAGCAATCTACCTGGCCTTGTGGCTATCCTAGGGCAATCTTCTTGGCCTTGTGGCTTTCCTAGTGTAATCTACCTGGCCCCACGACTTCCCAGTGCAATATACCTCGTTCCACGACTTTCCCAGTGTACTCAATCTAGGCATACGATTCGTTATCTTCAATTTTGTTAATATGGGTATATTTGTGACAAGCTTAAAGCTTAGTAAGCTTTAACTTGAGGGGGAGTGTTAGAATTGATCATGTTTTTTTAATTAGTAACAGCTAAGCTGTACAATCCCTAATTAGTTGCTAATTAGGATTAGATTTAGCAATCATAATCATTTGTATTTATTGCATACATATTATAAATACAACCTTGTGTAGTCTGAGTTAGACACAGAAATTCAAATTTTATATTAACCTTCTCGCTTGTGTGGCTAATAATTATGCATTCTTTGTGCTGTACATCAATAATGTTTGTGATTGCATAGCATGGATAAGATGTGAAATACATTAAAAGGAATAATTTTAAAATATTTGTCTCTTCTTCTGTTGATGCAGTTTTGGGTCCTTTTTTGGTCCTTCTCAACCAGTTATTGCACAGAGAGTAATCCAAGAGAGCAAGTCATTGTTAGAAAACCAGCATTTGGTGTCTAGCCTTTCTAAGTCACCTCACATTGTATGTATACAGTACCTTTGTTTTTATGCATTCCTTTTAAATCTTTTCTTGTAAATCTTTTGAAATTTTAATTTCTAGTTGTTATAGTTAATTTTATACTGCGTATTTTATTTTTTGTTTTAAATATGATCTCATGCATGGTAAATTGACTGTTTGGGGTCTTACGCTTACTGGCATCTGTTTTCTATTAGAAATGCACCCACAAACTAAACTAATAAGCCAAAGGCAACACAAGACACATAAAAAGATGATCTATTTAAATATATCATATAATTCCTTTCCTGCTTTTGCCTCCATAGTATGATTAGAGGGATGTCTATATGAGTTCCTGTTGTTTTGTATGTGGTCTTTTTAATTAAATTATAAATTTTATTATTTTTTGTTATTTATTGATGCATTTCTTTTTTGCTTTGATATTGAGTTCCTTAAGCTTGACTTCTTATTTGTGAAACTTTATTATGAATTATTCCTGAAGTGTGAGATTCATTAACGATTTGTACTCTGTTCTCGCATGTGAAGAACTGAGTTGTTAAATATCTCTAGAGTTTCGTGCTAATTTCCTTGATTGTTTTCATTGCATTTTTTAAATTACAGTAGTTGTCTAATTTTGCTCAAACTCAATGCCATTCATTTTTCCCCCATTTCTGGTGAATATGCAGCAGCTAGGTGTTCTTTAATGTCTTTTTGCCTTGTAGTACTTCTGTTATCCAGCTTTCTCATAATAATCCTGTCTTCAGAACAAAAGTACGAATAAAGTATCTAATGGAGTATTGAAGTCTTCAGCTCATAAGCAGCCACCCAAAGTCAGTGAGGTATTATATTTACAGCTTTTGTGTAAAGATTCTATTTTAACTCATAACTCTTTAGCCATCATCTTCTAATGTGATGAACTGATATGCTCAAGCAGAAGCAAGTGAAAGCCCAGAAACTAAAGGTTACTAGAGATTACTCATTTCTTTTGTCTGATGATGCGGACCTTCCAGCTCCTGCAAAAGAGCCGCTGACTCGGAAGACATCTGTACACAGATTCGGTATGTTGCTACTTGGGTGTGTTTGTATGGTGTTTGATTGTAGGGGCTATAGCATATTTTACTGTAGTTAAGGAAACTTATACAGGATTTTTGCTGATGTTGAAGAGGGACAGCCAGCTCAATTTACAGGGAAGAGTAAACCACCTTTGGTCAATGGTGGCAAGCTTGTTCATGGCAGTGGTGAGAACCGGAAACTTGGTGCTGGTGCTGGTCATTTAGCTTCTAAATCAGGGTCCAATTATAAGTTAAATTCTACCAGTAATGGGTCTAAATCAGGGTCCAATTTAGCTTCTAGAAAACAGCTGGGTAGCAACAATGGGAACGGACCAGGCCGGCCGGTGGGACCAAAAGCCTTGCCCTCAAAGATGCCTGTTAGTACCATGGGGAATAAATCATCCACACCTGGTATGAAAAACCCTGTAAATGGTGTACAGAAACCACTCCCTCCAAAGGTGCATTCATCTGTTCCAAAGCAGAGTGTGGAACAAAGAAAAGACCTACGAGAACAGAATAAACCTAAAACAATACCAAAACAACCAGTGGCATCATCAAAAGCTCAGGTGTGATGTTATATTCATATGTAGTTACTCACATATATGCATAATATGAAGGATTTTTATTTACCCTTTGAACTTGTTCCATTGCTTCTTATTAAGATAGGTCTTCACTTGCTTGACAGATAAATAAGCCACCACTTAAACAAATTTCAAGGCGTTCTGATATGCAAGATCACCATAAACAAATTCCAAGGCGTTCTGATATGCAAGATCACCATAAACAAATTCCAAGGCGTTCTGATATGCAGGATCACCATAAACAAATTCCAAGGCGTTCTGATATGCAAGATCACCATAAACAAATTCCAAGGCGTTCTGATATGCAAGATCACCATAAACAAATTCCAAGGCGTTCTAATATGCAAGATCACCGTCCCAAGAATAAGGTTGGGAAACGATACTATGATGAGGTTGAGGATGAAATGGATGTTAGCAGCATGATCAGATCAATGTTTAAGTAAGCTTTTCAAGTTCTCTATTAATATGTAGATGACTTTGATTTCGGTATTGTGTGTTCTTTTCATTGGGACGGGAGGATTTGAGAGCAAGAAAATGTTTGAAACTTTGAATTAGTTTTATTGTACATCCTCATTCTACACCATTGCAAAAATCAATTACCTTTACCATGTAGTTGAAACTTGTAAGTAAGTTGCTGATATAGGAATTCATCCGCAGATTACTGAATACAATACATATGTTGAATTGTTTGACTGACCCAGATTGGGTAGTTGAGTAGATCTTTAGCTGTAACAGAATATTCTTGTAGGAAGTTAGTGTCAAGTTTGGCTATAAAATTTTCAGATTCAGTTTATCTTTTGTCTGCTATTTTTCTTTTTTTAACGCTTAGATGCCAATACTGAACATTCTACTTTATACTTTTGTTTTGAATTCAAATGTGTGTTTTTCAAAGTAACTATTAGTATGCTTCTGGTAGTTCATAGTGCCATGATTTCACTCTATTGATTGTTAAATAGTTTCTTATCGAGTGACTCGCTTTCAATCACTGAGCATCCCCTCGTGACTTATGATTTATTATATATAGTAGATAACTGATAATCATTTTGTTGCATTATTTGCAGTTACAACCCCAACAGATTTGTTGATGATGATGATGATGATAACATGGAGGCAGGCTTTGATGAAATCATGAGGGAGGAAAAGAGGAGGTTGGTTTCTCTAAGCTTAACATTAAACTATGATAATTCAATCATACTTTTGCTTGTTTATTTAGTTCAGCACGAAACCTAATGTGAGACTCAGAATAAAGCCTTCTATTTCTTTTTAAAAAGGGGAATTCTCTGGAATTCCTGGTACCTATTCATGCTCATGACTACGTAATTGCATAACGTTTTTCTTCTTCTGTTGTCCTGTACTTTGGTTCCAGAAAGAGTAATGCTAATGTTGCCAATTATTTTCCTGATAATCCTCCTAATTTTTTTTATAAAAATAGTGTTAAATGAAAAAGTAGATTCAATTAATATATTGAGAATATAATTATTGCGTTCTTTATTCAGTAATTAGAAATTTATTTGGAGGGTTGTTAGGAGGAACGATGGTTATTCTTCCATAAAACCTGCTGCATCGGAGACTTCTTTCTTTTCCTCGATTTGATTGACTGCCTTATAAATGCTAATGATGTTATTATTTATTTGTATATAATAATTAAGTTTCTGAATGGCGTTTTTTTATCTTCATATTAAGTAATACCTTGGTTAAACAAAATAACAAAAAAAAAACCAAAAAATGCAATCCTTTATGGTGCTGATGATTGTGTTATATTATTCACACGCAGTGCCAAAATTGCTAGAAAAGAGGATGAGGAGCAGCTTAGGTTGATAGAAGAGGAGGAGGAAAGAGAACGGAGACGAAGGATGGCCAAGTTCAAGAAGCGTAAGCTTGGCGAATAGTAACATCAAATACCATACTTAGCTTTCCATCTCGTGTCATTGTTTGGTTCAGATGGAAATTAAATTGCCTTCGTCTGAGATTTGCATCAGTCAATTCATCAATGATGATAAAAATATATTTTGTCCATATTCAAATTTGATATTAGCTTGAGTTACTTTGAAGAGGAAGCGATGTTCTATATATCAATTGAATTATGCTGGTTGTATAATATTTTCAATTTCATTTTTAATAATATTAATCATTAATCATTCAATTGCAATGGTTACAATTAAATATTTTTTTATTGTTACAAGGGGGCAAATGCTGGAAACTACTACCTAATTACTACTATTGCATGACTTGCAACACCAGCAAAATCATTCATTTAGTTGGTCTTTAAAAGAAAAGGGTGTAAAGAGTGTTCTAAGGTTAAGGGATCCATATATGAAAGGTGTTTATTATATAAGCAATGTTTGTTTTATTAAAGATAAATAATGTTCACATGTAATAGATATTCAAAGATAATTTAATTGGCAACGCAGACTGAGATGGTGGGAAGAGCTTGGTAATGTAGGCTTGAGATTGTGAAAAGAGTTTATGGGTTCGATCTTTATTAAATACACTTTTAGGAAGGGGTGTGGTAAGCACAAAAAAAAAAATTTCATTTAAAACTAGCCAATATACCTTCAATATGAATGGAAATAAAAAGGTTAAAAGGTTTAAATATGTTTTTAGTCCCTATAAATGTATATCATTGTGTTTTTAGTTTCTGTAAAAAATATTTTTTGGATTTTCATCCCAAAAAATTTTTTCGTTAACCTTTTGGTCTCTGTTTTTAACTTTTAGCTGAGCATGTCACACGTGTTATTTGTTCAATTTAAATTTTCTTTTAGTTCCTATAAATATGATCCTTTTGGTTTTAGTCTCTATAATTTTGTTTTTTATTTTTTACCTTAATTTCATCCTCATTCAACATCCCAGTGTCCTTTTGCTTCTACTGTACTGTTAGACTTGAAATTTTGAAACTTTTCGTGGGTTTAAAAAAATAATTTCTTTATGTATTCAATTATTTGAAATTTCATAACACTTGGATTCACTATATATGGGGGAAAACCTCTAAGTCTCTAACGACCCTTTTTCTCTGCAATTCTTTTTTTTTCTGTTTATTGACTGACAAAATTTCCATTTGATTTACAATTACAAGCCTTTTTGTTAGTTAACACAAATCTCATTAAGTTACAGGTTAATAGACATAAATCAAATGAAAATTTTGTTAGTCAATAGACAAAAAAAAAAGAATTGGTACTTAGTAGAGAAAAAATATCGTTACAAATTCCCCTTTTATAGAGTGAATCCAAATGCATTGAAATTTCAAATAATTGAATACATAAAGAATTTATTTTATTGAACCTAAAAGGAGTTTAAGAATTTCAAGTGTAACAATGCAGTATAAGTAAAATGACATATAAAAATATAGAGATGGATAGCTAAAAAAAATAGGGTCTAAAAACAAAATTACCATATTTATATGGACTAAATACAAATTTAAGCTGAGCAAAAACAACACATGTGGCAAGCTGATGTGACACTCTGTTAGCCACATCAGTCTAAAGTTAACGACATGGACCAAAAAGGCTAACAGAAAATTTTGTAGAGATGAAAAACCAAAAAATAATTTTACAGGGACTAAAAACAAAATGACTCTTATTTATAGGGACTAAAAACATATTTAAACCAAAATAAAAACATGTGCATTTATGATGTGGGTAGAATTTGTATGATTGAGTATGTTTGATTTTATTTACAATCATGTGGATTCAGTATAACATTATTAAGAGTAGCATTGAATTGGATTTATGTTTATAACTTATCCAAATCCAAATATGTTATAAGTAAGTTTAAATTTGTATTTTAAAACAAAAGTCAGCTTATATTTATAATTTAGAAAAAGATTTAAGATTTGATTTTACCCGCAAGGAAAGCAATTTGATGCACATACATTTGCTCAATGAAGATTTGTTAGTTGTTTTTAGTTAAATGAAGTTATTCAATTTTTTTTATTTAAATTTATACATTGATAAAACCAGGGACGAATCCAGGATTCATACAAAAGGAGATTGAGAATTATTTTTAATAATAAATATTAAATATTAATCAAATTTACCATATTTTTTAATTAAGTTATATATATATATATGAACATTCATGTTATAACTTTTATCAAGAATTTAAAAGGGGTTAAATTACAATAAAAAATAAATAAAAAATAAATATATTACACTCATTTTATTTAATATTTTTCATTTATTACATATATATTAATAATATTTTTTTTATAATATGTGTATTGTAATATAATGGGGGAGGGGGATTCCTCCCCGAGTGAAACAAGTGTTATATTTCTATTAATATTAAATTAAAAATCAACAAAGGAAATTACATTGATTAAAAAGCACAACATTGAACTCGATTAGAAACTATTTAAATTATTTTAAAATTTAATAATAAAGTATAACAAATAAATTGTGCAGATTTTGCTTGCCTATGATTTTTTGAGTAATTATTCAAACTCAAACCTATACTTTTTATAAACAAGGTAGATAATTTTTATAGGATATATATTAAGCCGCATCTCTACTTGTAATAACATTTTTGTTTTATAGTTTTCATTCTGTTAAACTTATGTTTTCTTAAATGTAATCGATAGTTGCTTTGAGAATTTGTGCTTTAGAACGTTGAAATATGAATCGGGATGAATAAATTTAGGTTTGTTATGGTTTTCCAAATGAGTTCTAAGTCATAACACAACAAGAAGGGATATTGACAAACTAAAAAATAATACAAAAATAGTGGACATAAAATACACCTACGTTATGCGTGTTTTAATTGGGGAACATTTGAATCCGTTGACAAATACTCCGCCTTTCCAAAACTCTCGTTATTTAAGATTATGCGCACATGTTAAAGGAAATGATTGGTGTGTCTTTATTTAATAGCATTTTTACTAAAATACCCTTATTTAATAGTAGTTGCAAAGTGCTAAAGAGAGGGTTAGCTCCGGACTTGAATATAAGCAAAAAAGTCTCACATTTTGTAGATTAAAATATAAGCAAATCTTAACTACTTTTACTCTATTTAATGAGACAAACCCAAAATGTCCCTTGACTTTACTTTCCAACCACTCTATTTAATGAATCATGTGCCAATAGAAAGAGAGTATGTCCACTTGAAACAATTTTCAATAAAATTGAATGCAGGGTAATTTAGGCAATGCAAGTACTTTTTACACGAAACCAAAAAAATTTAATGAGTTTAACCAATTTTCTTAATAAGTGTGAATTTAATTATTTTTGCTTATATTCAAGTTCGAATGGTTACAAGCTCGTTAAGAGTGTATTTGGTAAGCCATTTCAGCTAGCTGAAAGCTGAAATTAGTAACCTAAACCATTAGTAAGGTAGTTTTTTTGGATAGCTACCAACTTTTCTTGAAAAGGTACTTGGGGTAGCTTTTCTAAAAAAACTCCAATTTTCAACAACTAGTTGAAAATTAATTACAAGTTTAGTCCTCAACCATCCCCACTTGTCATTATTTAATAATTAATGTTGTCCTTATATGTCATTTTACCATTTAACTTGTTTTACTAAACACATTTAATAGTTTTTCAGCTTTCAGTTAGTTTTTCAGTTAGTTTTACCAAACACACTCTAAGTCATTAAAATGCCTTAAAAATATAAAAGAGTGTTTGTATAATAAAGACTTGTGTAGTTAAGAGAGAGAAAATATAAGTAGTTGGTAGTTGATGTAAGTAATTAAATAAGGGTATAGTTGGACAAAAATAATTAATTTTTCTTGGACATCTAAACAAAAGAGTTTTGAAACTTAGAATAATGCTAAAACAACAGTTTTGGAACTTTATAAAAATATTTTCTGAATCAAAATTGCATGGTCTTTTTATTTATTCCTATTTCTTGTCTTCCTAATTTAAAAAAGTATATCATTAATTATTTTTTACTTAACATTTTTTTTATAATTATTGTTTTTATAAGATTTTTTTTGAACTAGATGATTAAAAAATAATAAATACAACATTTGATTTGTTTGAAAATTTCGGGTCGATTTAATTTAAAGTTAATTATAATTGATTTTGATAAAGTTATAGAATTAATTAAGAAATGAATGACGCAGATTTACAAAATATACGGAAATGATTTATAGTCTGTTTGTTGTTCAAATTTACAAAATTAATTTTAAATTATTTATGTTTAATTTGTTTTATAAAACATTCATGTTAATCACTAATTTCTAATCAACCGTAAATCAAACACATAATTAATTTCTAATTTCTAATTGGGAATTAAAATCAAATAGGCATTTCCACTCTTGACAAAACTCACATGAATGGACACGCGTTGCTTAGTTGGCAAGCTGTCTCTACTCTCTTCTTTATGGCCATAGTTTCAAAGAGGAACATGATGATTTGGATGAGTGAGTGAGTGAGAGCAGTATATGGTTACATTACATTTACATACATTATCATCGACATGACATGACATGACATGGGTGTTGTGCTTGTAATTGCACTATCAATTCACTCACTTGCAGGTTGCAGAATGACCATGACATAGCTGCCTGAAGCTGAATTCAGAATTCAGAATATGGGGACAACATTGTTCTTGTTCCACGCTGCGATGCCCATGGGGATTCCTTCCCCTCTTCGTCTTCCACTTCCCTCCACGCCCAAACCCATTTCACTCTCTTCTCTTTGTTGCTTGAGGTCAGAATTTGAATCCCACTTCTTCACTTCACAAACATCTTAAACACCCTGCTCTCTTTCCCAAACAATTCTCGTATTTTACATTCATATTTTTGGTGAGATGTCCCTAAATTCTAACCTCGAAGCCTCTTAGCCTAAAAAATACTCTTTTTTGCATTGATCGTTCATAATTTATCTCGCAAATGATTCATGACTTGACCACATACCACCTCTTCCTGTTTTAATTCTTATAACATATTTTCAGGAATAATGGAGATGTCAGCGGTTTACATGAACAAAGGTAACCTTTTTCTTTTAACATTCGCTTTTTTCATGTAATTTACTTTATTAGCCGGCAACTAATGTAGGAATCTATATCTTAGGTTTGAGGATAATAAAATTGAGGACATTTCCCAGGTATGTTGATTTGTTTCAAATATGTTGTGTTTTTCACATTTCCCTTTTACTCTCCTCTGTCCTTATTTCTCAAGTACTTCATTACCTTCTTATTGTTTTTTTTCTTTCTCTTTTTTTATTTAGTCCATATCTCATAATGACCAGAATGTGAAACATGATAATATTTGGCAATTGTTCAGAGAAGCTCAGCAGAGTTAGTTCTTTCACCTCAGTCACACTTGTGCTTTTTAGAAGAATGTTTAATAACTTCTAGTGTTATCTCTTATTGCATGCAGACATACTATACTTAAACAAACAACGCCTTGTGGCGGTTGAGGAACTTAACAAAACAAACGAAGAAAAACAGTTGTTACTGAATAAGATAAAGAAATTGGAAGCAGAAAAGCAGGCCAGTTCTGGTAAAGGTGATTGCACCATGATATGTGCTTTTGGTCAATTGTAGACTAATGCATGTTATTTGCTACTAGCAGAACCTAGGTTATTTTCTGTCTTACTATTGGAACATGATTCCACACACTTTCACTTTTGTTTTTAATTATGCATTGCTGACAGAGTGACAGATGTTTGATTACATTTGGTTTCTTCCTTAAACAATTATGAAATATACTTTTTTTCCTTTGCTTAAATAAGTTAATTTATAATTTTGTTTGCTGCAATTCCTTAAGTGGGATATGTTACTTATGTGTTCCTTCTCTTCTAATAACATTTCCTATTTTATTTCAAAAAAATCACAAGTATCATTGTCTAGGAAACTTAATTGCTGCTGATATACCGAATTAATATACCGACTGGCAGATATTTGTGCAAACAAAATTGATCTGATTTTAGCAGCATTGTATTTTTTTAGAAGTCTACATTTTATCACTCTAGATGACTAATTAAACTATATATTTCTGCTTGTGTTTTGCAATCCAGATAATCTGTCAATTTGTTCAGAATTGCTGCTTCGAATAGATTCAATGGTCCTTAGCAACTTGATTAGCCCTGGAGAGGCATCTGAATTAAGAAGTTTGTTGGTAAACCAAAAAGTGAATGTGACTGATGTTTTTAATAACATCTCACATAAAAGAGATTCTGAACTTCTTGGAGAACTTCGTCACTTTTCAAATGGAAGCAAAGAGTAAATCCTGCCTGCACTTGACTATTTTATTTTTTTCATATTTAAAACTCACAACTAATGATTTTGTGTATTTTGTGCTATGTGGCTACTTAAACCACTGGAAACATTTTTCAAATGTCAGCCATGTTATGGGTTACAGTGACAGACAGCATGTGGCATATGCAACTTGAAATTACTGACAAGAAGCTGAGCATGAAGAGAGGCGTGAATATTGGAATCTATAAAATTAGCAGTATAAACTATTAAGTATTAAAGAATTTAATGTTTAATATGCTACTGAGTTAGTCTTGGTTTATGTTGGAACTGTGCTACTGATTATTTTGGGATTCTATATATTGTCACATTAGGCTAATTTAGCTGTTCATAATTGGTACAGCAAGTCTTACTATGTTGATATTTTCTTTTCTTTTTCTTTAGTTTTCCTTTCTCAGACTATTTTTTAATATCTGACCATTCTTTTTTTATCAACTTCATTCAGGAATACATTTCATATTATTCACATTTGCACAGAAATGACACCATTGGTCTCTAGAGGATCTGTAGCATCATATGTAACCGGCATATCTCGTGCACTTCAAAGAAAGGGCCACCTGGTGGAGGTTATGTTGCCCAAGTAATTAAGAATTTTTTTCCTTTTTATTTTTGTTGTTTCTTCTGTTATTTCTTTCAATTATTTGTCAACCATAATGAGGATGAGACTTCTTAATCTATTATGTGTTCTATATGAATGTCTATTATTCTATCTCTATATTAGTCTAATAGTTCCCTGATATTTATAATTCCTTAATTTAGCTGTGCCTGTATCTAACTTCCATGTAGGTATGCATGTTTAAACCTAGATGAAGTGCAAGGGTTGCGTGAAGTTAGTGCAGAGGCTTACGCATATTTTAACGGTCAATTGCATGGAAACAGAATTTGGACTGGGTTAGTTTGGCTTTGTTTGCCTATTTAATTACCATAAGTCTGCATATAAATGGATGTCAAATGGCATGTACTGGTGGAGACAAAAGAACTAATGAAAGATATTAGAGATAAAGTTTCACGTCTTGCTTCTTGTTTAAAACCTACTAATATTGCTTTCCTTTATACTTACCCTTAGTGTATGGCAGTGTTGTTCATGGCATCGGAGTCACTTTGATTGAGCCATTGCACTATTCATCCTTTTTCAGTCGTGAGATGATATATGGCTACCCAGATGATTTTGAAAGGTAAATGAAATCCTATCTGTAATGATTGGTTTATCTACTACTTTCCAGTGGTTATTATGGTATGACAAAGAAAATCTTAAAATTTGAAGTTCATATAGCCAATCAAATAATTTGAAATGTTTTTTATGTTTAAGGGGAAAATTGGTATAGTTAAGAAATAAAATTAGAGACTGGAAAGGCAGGAGCAGGATAGTTTCTTCAAACGTGAATTTTTGAATTTGACAATATGTACTTTGAGTGTTGCCACTGTTGCAATAAAATTTGATGCTGATTCACAAATTACAAAAGTTAAAAACAAAATAGAAGCTAAAGGGAAGAAAACATTTAATAATATTAAATATACTATTTTGGAACCCAATATGGCCACCATTTTTTGTGCACTCAAAGTATGTTCAAAGAGAGAAATAGAAGGGATACTCTGATAGCTAGACACTAGTATTTCATTAGCACCTTACTTTCTGTGCATAAGTGAGAGGAAAGTAAAATCTGATCAAATTAAGGTTTTCCTTTATTATAGTATACAGTACAGATACATAATTGTCAATAACCTTGATGTGATATCTTGTTCTGCCATCAGGTTCTCTTACTTTTGTCGTGCCTCACTGGATTATATAGTAAAATGTGGGAAGCAGCCTGATGTATTGCATCTACATAACTGGGAGACTGCCATTGTTGGGCCCCTTTTCTGGGATATATTTGTTCACAAGGTGCCTTTTCTTAATTTTAATAATTTTTATTCGTAAATATTTTTCATTGGTATGAAAGCCTCTGTTAATGGGAGAAAAGATTTGGAGAGTATTGGTAATAATAGAAGTTGATACAGTAACTTCAACAAGAAAGGAAAGGCTGAATCTACTGTTTGATTCATGGAGAATAACTCATCCAACAAAAAAAGGAAATTGAATCTCACATGGGCTCTAAATACACACTATCTGACTCTTGGAAGTTTAAGGTCCTGTTATTTGTTTTAAACATCTTAGAAGACCATGTCACTGACTACTTGCTGTCCCCACAAGGCTATAGATGTAATCAGTGAGTTCTTCTTATTGGCTCAATGTCACCTTTTCTTGGCATTATCTGGGAGTTGTCTGCTGTTCTTATTACAAATGTTAATATTTTATATCCTTTTCTTCAACCATTGGGGCTGGAGAGCCTATCTTTGCTTTCTCCATCTTGTAGCTGATTGGAAACTGAACTAACTGTGGCTGGTGGAATAATCATCTTTATCATTTATAGCCCTTAAATTGTTTTGACTTTTTAGAAAACAAATTCTGCAGAGTTCTTCTTGTTGCATACAGAGACAATTTAAATAAGAAAATTATATTGCATGGTCACATACATCTTTATTGTGGCTTTTTGATTCTGGTTAATTACATAGAAAAAAGATCATTTGCAATATTCTCAATCATTTGTTTTGTTTAGGGACTTGGAGGAACCAGAATATTACTGACATGCCATGGCTTCAACTCACAGGCTAGTTACATATGTTTCATTGTTGGATATGCATTTTGTATTTGGTTTTCTCAATCTTGATATTTCTTCCAGCTGGAATTTGCAGGAGAATTGCATATAGTTTTTTATGGAGTTATGCTTTTCATTTGATCATGTCAATCTTGTAATTATTTGACGTGCCATATATGTTATAGGGTATTGAGCAACCAGATAAATTGTCCTTATGTGGCCTTGATCCTTCAAGACTTCATCGCCCTGACCGTTTGCAAGACAACACTAACACACAACTTGTCAATATTTTAAAGGTGTTCTTTCTACTCTTGTATTCTTTATTTTCCTCCCACTCTTAATCTCCATAACAATTGTAAGATGGTATTGGAAAAGCCATTGGGGCTTTCTTTTTGTAGCTTTAGTTTTTTTTTCCCATATTTTCTTGAAGAAACTCAGGAAGTCTAGAACCTTGGACTAGTCTTTCACCTTAATATTAATTAGTGAAAGTAGAGAATCATTAAACTTGAATCTCAGAGCAAGGCATAGTTATTTATAAGTGTCTAGTGAGCAGTGACCTAATGCTTTAGTAAAATATCAGCAACTTGTGCTGTCATAGATTTGATTCTTCCTAATTTTGGGAGTGGCCGGAGGGAGGGTGTGATCATGAGTTCTCCTTTATATTAAATTTACTTTGATAGCAAATTTAACGCTCCTTATCAAATCATACCCTTTCCATTAGTGTCACCGTGTTAACAAGGCAACGGAATAACCACCATGCATTCATTAAGGAAAACAATAGGACAAATTTTCCTAGGTTCCTGATGGAAGAATGAGGGCATTGGCATCTTCATACTATTGAGAAATATAATGTTTTGTGATGTTTATAAATTTTGTTGCTTAGGTATTGAGAATCTAATATGGTTACAAGTAATTATTATATGATCCATCTTATGGGACATAATAAATGCTTGTTATGGCAGGTTAATTAATACAAACCATCAACTTCTTTGCAAGATTAGTGCCCCTCAAACTGTAGCATTTAGCTTTCAAAAAAAAAAGCTGTAGCATTTAATTGTTCAATAATGTCATGCTGTACCACAAAATCTAATTTTTTGAGACTAGAGGCATATTTCCTTATGTCTATCCACTATTGAGTCTTCCATCAAATTTGCAGGGGGGGATTGTCTATTCGAATAGAGTTATAATAATGTCATCTATCCATCCAAAGCACATAATTGTTCGTAATTTGAGTCATGAACTGGAACCTACATTAAGTGCTCATAGGTAAGTATGCTATCGTAACATTTTTCCAATGTTGTTTAAATGTTTGATGAGGCATTATTTTGTTTTTGTCTTTTTTTGCAAATCAATTATGAGTCAAATATGTTTTTGATCCTTGAAATATAACCGGTGGATGTGGTCTCTCAAAAAGTGAAAATACCTCTTTTTAGTCCTTATGGATAAAAATTTGCAAGAAAATCTGTAGGAAAATCTGCCGAAAAACTGTACAAGGACTAAATTAACGTATTTTCAATTTTGAGGGACCAAAACCACCAGTTTTGTATTATAGGGAACCAATTTTTTTTTTTTGGTTAAAGGACCAATTTTGACTATATTACAGGGACAAAACATATTTAACCCATCAATTATTATTAACTTGAATAGAAAATGGACTGGTTGATAAATATATTAGTTAATTGTTATTAATATAATTCCTCTTCTACTGTTTGAATAACTTGATTTTATACTAAAGCCTTTTCCCTCAGACTTTTCCTTAGTATTAAAATGGAAATTACATATGGTTACAGGGACAAATTGGTCATTTCCCCTTATGGATTAGACAGATCAACATGGGATCCTTCAACAGACTATTTTCTTCCAGAGAATTTCAATGCTGAAAATATGAATGGAAAAGCTGTTTGCAAAGTTGCATTGCTGCAGTGGCTGGGGTTACCTGAACATTCTTCTATTATTCTTGTAAGTGGCTCGCCCCTCGTTTCATTTAAGCCTTACATTACATGTTTGTGTTCCATGACTAGTATATACAAGGAGAAACTTAATGGTCTATTAGATTTTTTCTATATGCAAACACTTCATTAGAAAATTATCATATAACGAGCTCATATCAGGATATATATATATAATGCAAGTTTCTTTTTTGCCAACTATAGCTTAAGCATTTTTGAAATATTTGGTTTGGATTTGGACAATTGCTTGATTATTATATACTTCACACCTTAGTTTTCTATTTGTTGATTCCTCACTCCTTCTCTTTGGCAAGGGGTTAATATAATTGTTTTAACATTGTGTCCATTGGATCTTCGCTTGAGATCTTAGATTTTTTAATATGCCTAGTTATCTAGGTTTCACATTTGCCTTGAAAAATCTGAAAATCTACCTACACCTCTGATGGATTTGTGGGAATAGGCAACACTGGGGAGGGGGAGAATTGGGTTGCTCCTAATCTCTAGCGACAACCCATTATGAATGCGGCAAACAAGTGCAATGTAGCAAAAGCAATATGAATGTGACAACACATATTGAAAGATGTTCCATGCAAGCAAAGTGGGAAATAAAATAAAATTACCAGTGCAGATTAGAAAATTGCAAACAAGAGTTATTTATTGAAATTCATTCATTTTGATAAAAGAAGAACTTCATCAAGATGAAGAGAATAAAATTACAAGGGATTTGGAGGATGAGGAATCCACCATAACTAAAAAAGAGAAAAAGAAAGAAAACAACAAGGAAACAGAGAATGAAACCTGTGCCTAAGCTCATACTTGGAAATTTCTTCATCATTCTTATTAAAATTATTTATTTTTTAGGAATTTGCTTTTTTGTCAAATTAATGATTAAGTTTTATTTTTTGGAGCAATCTCTTATAAACTAACTTCCATTCCTGGTATTATATATGATTTCATGAATCATGCACAGGTTGTTTAATTGGTTTGTCTGCTCGCTAATGAAATTTTTATCAGGTTGGTTGCATTTTTTCAGAAGGAGCTGACCTTGATGACAAAAAGGTGAAAGATGTCATTTTGAATGCTAAGCAGTACAACGTCCAGGTTCCCACCCCTTCAGAACTTATTGTTGCATTGCTCATAAGACTTCCTCATTTACTGTTATAAAAAAAGAAGCTACAAGCATAGCCGTATGCATATGAATTTTTATCCGTTTGCTTACGGGACAAACTTGATTTTATTGGTCCCCATGATCAAATAATGAAGGGGAAAAAAGTATAACGTGGCCACATGTAAATAGACCTTGTATGAAATATAAAGTTGCATCCAGAGGATTTCCTATTTGGTATCCATTTTGAATAATTATTAACTCTATGCAGTTTATATTTATGGGGACCAGTGAAAGATCAGCCGTCAATCAAGCACTAGAATCACTTCAGAAGGAACTCAAGGTTGCCCCCACACTGTCTTCATTTTCAATTTTGTTTTCCAAATTCGGTTGCATACACACACACACACATGCTACTTTAGCAAAGCATTGAGCATTGTAGTCTTGGCTCTATTTTTTATTGAACTGCATGGGCATATCTTGTCATCACTCATTATCCAGATTCTAGCAGAATGAACATTTCAATTTAAATTATCTGGTGATACAGCTGCATTGTTATGATATTATTGTTATGTTATAGGAAGCTCAATTAATAATATTTAATTTGCCTTGTCTGGTACTAACAATCTGCCATTCCATTCAAAATTTGCAGGATGATGATCTTAAGTTTGTGCTTGCATATGATGAAGCTCTGTTGCATTTATTCTTCGCAGGATCCGATATTATCTTGTGCCAATCTTTTCTTGATCCTACTGATCATATCCCAGTAAGTCCATCTCATCTCCTTAGGGGTGATTTTCCTCCACTAATTAGCACCTCAAGTAAAATGTGTACGTATTTAATTTAAGTTCCCAGCAACATGGAAGTTTCTTGTTTCTGAAATACAAGAATTTGTTTTTTGTCATCATGAAACAATGACTGTTGCTGTTGTGGAAATTGGAGAAGATAGACACTGACAATCCGTTCCTCCTTTAGAGTTTGGACATTTTAAGAAAAATCTGATTTTCTGTTATCTGCTGGGTTTGCTTTTTCTAGTGGCATGCGTGAAGCCTAATAATGAGACCTTATTCTATCTGTTCTGATGGCTCCCCGGTCCCCTTTGATGCTTGTTGTTAGAATGTAATTAGTCATTAGCTGTTACGGATTTGTAGGAAATTAACTGTTACAGATTCTAGGAAATTAGGATGATTAATTCCTGATTATTAGGTAGAAATTTATTGTATCTGATTCTGTAAATTAGTATAAATACATACTCTGCATTAGACACACAAAACATTAAGCAAATATACTTTTCTATATGGTATCAGTAGTCAACTTGCAATTTATTTTATTTTTCCAATGTAGTATTCAATAACACAATCTAAGCAAATTTTGATTCAATTGGGGATTTTCATGTGTAGCTCAAAGCTTTACGGTATGGAGCAGCTCCAATAGCAATTGGCCCTGATGCTCACACAAACAGGTACATAGTCCATGACAATATTTGTAATAGATGATATTTTTTTCTCCATATTTGTATAACAAATAACAATCAAATCATTTATATGTCTGCAAGGGCGATACCTTTTGATAGGAACTTCATAAACGAAGCTACTAAATACTCACAGTTAATCAACTCTACCTTCGGAAACATGTCACTTGGCGTTGCTATCGATGAAATTGTATGTAGTTTCTGGTGGTTTTTCCTTATGAAGTTTTACTCTATTCTTGAGAGAGCTTATTCATGCGGTTATGACTTTCATGTATGTGCCTGTAGAGGAGTAACCCGTCCAAGTGGAAACGAAGAATAATGGATGCAATGGCGCATGACTTATCATGGGACGGTGAATGCTTCGAAGTTCATGTTGCAGCTTACTCCGCTGTCAAGAATTTGTGAAGTGGGTCTGATGATATATAGATGTATGTATGTATGTATATATGTAAAGATTTTTTGTTTAATATTTTGAGATAGGGCTGAGTTGTTATTAATTATGAGTGATGGAGGAATTGGAAGCGTAATACCGAGCTTTCCCATATTAAAATAAAGGACGGAATAATGAAATAATGACACAATTTTTATCCTGCGAGCTTTTGAGTTGTATAGACTATTACTATTACCTGGATATTCACTGTTGGATATGAGCTATGAAGCACAGACATACAAGTCCAAGATACAACCCTGACACGGACACACTATCGGTGATGTCTAAAATATATGACACTAGGACACATCCATGCACCTATAAGGGGAGAGTTATTAGTTGAGAACATTAGAAGTGTTAATTCTATCATGGAACTCGAGAGCACACTTCTTGTGATGGGTTGAAAGTCACATGGATCTCATTATATTGGGAGTCAGACTCACAATTTGGTGGGACCCAATTGAATTTTAATCAATCAAATAGAGCATGTTGAAAAAAATGTGTTAGAAAGTGTGTTGATAACACTCATTTTCTTTTCTTTTTTTGGTAAAATGGAGGGGAAAAACCCCAAAAAGCAACTACAAAAGACTTTATGGGGATTAACCACCCCAATAACATCAGCACTAAGAAGGTTTAAGACTCCTGGAGGAGGGGTATCTAGGATATGGGTACTATGAGGAAAATTAAAGGCATAATTAGACATCCAGTTTGCGACAATGTTAGCTTCCCTATATGTATGGGTTATTTTCACCTCTCATTGGTCCTCGAGGAGAGCTTGGATGGCTAAAATAATAGCTCTGCAGGGATGTGAAGGAGGATAATTATCCTGAAGAAGTTTAACAGCTATGGTAGAATTTGTTTCTATCCAAATCTTCTGAATTCCTCTATCTTTAGCAATTCTGAGAGCTGTTAGAATCCCCCACAACCCTGTCATATTAATGGAAGTATGACCTATGTTTCTAACAAATCCCAAAACCCAATGATTGGTAGCATCTCTAAAAACTCCTTCACAGGCCGAGGTAGAATTGTGATATCTAACCGAGCCATCCGCATTGCATTTGACAATTCTGAAGGAGGATAATTCCAGTGAATTAAGCAAGTAGATTTGGTAGGTGGAGCCTCGGATAAAACTGTCAGGTTGGGATTAGCGGAGCTCAACTCATTGACTCTAAATTGGATTTTATGAATCAATTCAGACTCAGGAAAGGATTTGTTATTAAACACAAAGTCATTTCTGGTATTCGAAAGAGTGGAGTTTGTGACAGTAAATGTATTGCTCCAATGATCCTCCCGGTATGCTCCCTTGTTAGCATGGTTCACAAAAATCCAATTGAATAAATCATGATTGTAGAATCCAGGATCCATTGAATCAACTTTAAGAAGAGCCCAGATTCTTTTAGCTCTACAACAGTCCCTAATAGCATGGAGAGAAGATTCAGGGTGGGAGTTGCACATTGGACACCTATCAATATCAGTCAACTTTCTAGTTTTCCTCAGAGAGTTTGCTTTCAAGCCATCTTTTAGAATTAACCACAATAGAACATTTGATTCTATAATGTCCTTGCCATCGCCAGATTGCTCTCCAAACTCTGTGAGAAGGGCCAAAAGGACTATCTGCAGCCAGGTGATAAGGAGATTTGGTAGTGAAAAGGCCATTATTGGTTAGCCTCCAAACAAGTGAATCTGGTCCCAGTTGGTCATTGGGAGTAATGGTCCCTCTAATCTCATTCAGAGCCCAGTCAAGAAGGAAAGAAGTAAAAACATTAAAACCCCATTTTCCCAAACTATCTGTCATATCCTTAACAAATACATATAACAAATTAGTAGGCACTTCCACCAAGGATATATCCTTTAGGATAGTTCCTGATCTTAGCCAAGCATCAGTCCAAAATCTGGTTGATCTTCCATCCCCCAAATTCCATCTCCAAGCTTGCTGAACAAGGTTCCAGGTAGACACAATTCCCTGCCACACAGAGGAGTTTCTGGATCTTCTTTTTATCTTTGGGATAAGGTCATCCCCTACATTATATTTGCTTCTTAAAACTTTCACCCAACCTATACTGATAGCACTCCTTTTCTACCATTCATGTATACATCCATATATTGTTGTATGATTAAGATTATTTTTTCTTAGAGATTCACTTGATATGCCTCCTAATTATATAAGTGTATGGGGATAGGGGAAGGAAACATCCCAAATGAAGTGTACTAAAAATCTTTATACATATTTTGTTTTAACTATTTTATAACTGTATTTATATTTTAGGTTAACTTTTTTTAAAGTAATTCAAAAGCAAAATAAAAGTTTTTGATAAGTGAACTATTTTACAAGTTCAACTTATGCCATGGTTGAGTGTCGGTTAATTGAACCGACCCAACCCAACCGGTGAGCCCGGGTTGGCTCACCGAGCTCAACCCAAATTGATAGCTCTACGGTTAAATGCCCAAGAAGAGTGTTGGTTAAATGCCCAAGAAGTGTCACAGTCATGTCAGCTAAGGTTATATTTGGTAAAATTAGTTGATGAACTAGTTTATTGAATTAGAAGTATTTAGTAAAATTAATTGATAATTTGGCTATAAATGTAAAATGACATAAAAGAACATATTTACAAATTTTATTATATAAATTCTACTTTTTTCTAAATAAAAATATATAATTAAGTAATTATAATTTTATATTTTTTAAAAAAAAATTCAAATTCTTATTAACTTTAAAAAAATTAAATTTTTTTATTAAAACTTAAAATAAAAAATTGATTGAAAACTTTCAAAAACTAAAAACCTATAACCACCCTAAATAGAGTCGGAGTTAGTTAATTTGATTGATGAAAATTCAATTTATTCTCTTGAATGAGAGTGTATAGAAATTAAAAACTTTTAATGAAATATTCTCTTATGTAAAAAACCAAAAAAATATTATTATTGTTGTCCTTGTTTGATTATTAGATTATTTCATTTGATCTGATAGCACGATTGAGTATTGACGGGACGTTTTGATTTAGGTGACGATATTTATGGGGTGGCCTTTGGACGAATGATTACGTAACGATCCAAGCAAGGAACATGAAGACAACACAAGACACTGCTTAATCTTGCTTGAACTGTAATTACCGTTACTTTCCAATTCCAGTCCATAATCTGAGCAGGAGGTTGAAGCGGTGGGAAAATGGCACCGAAATCTGGTCAAAGTCCCAATCCTTCTTGGTTTACGCCCAAAAGGTGCTTCTTCATCTTCTCTTTAAGTTTTTCCCAAATCTACTTTTGCATTTCATTGTTTTTGCGCCCTTATATCTTTTGGAAATTCGGAACACTCGATTCACAACATCACAATTTACAAGCTTATTCTTGTCTTGTCCTTATTATTTTGAATTGAAGTACGCGGATATGTGTTTTTTGGCTAATATAGGAAGCTATATATCGTGATTTCAGGCTTCTTATAATATTTTGCGTGATTAACATGCTCAACTATGTGGATCGAGGAGCTATAGCCAGCAATGGTGTAAATGGAAGTCTTTCAACTTGCACTGACTCTGGTATCTGTACTCCCGGCAGTGGAATCCAGTATGCTCTATTTCTTAACCTTTCTTTTACTATCTCACTCTGCCAAATCCCTTATTATTATTATTATTATTATTGGCATCGTCATCCTCATCATTATAATCTTATGGTGGCATGGTTTTTCACATTTCAGGGGGGATTTTAACTTGAACAATTTTCAAGATGGAGTTTTATCATCTGCATTCATGGTTGGACTTCTAATTGCTTCTCCAATATTTGCTTCTCTGGCCAAAAGGTGAATTGCTTCATGTTGCATGAGCTGCTGCCTGCCTGCTCCATTATCTATGCTTCATGTTGCATGATCTGCTGCCTGCTCCAATTTTAATGTTTTTACTTTATATGAGAGGCTAATTTTTGTAGGTTTACTTGTTTATAATTTAATGTTAGCTTTGGGCTCTGTTTCTGTAGTAAAGTTGCAGAGGTCCTTCGAGCCACCAAAAATTAAAATACCAGAAGAATTTCTCTTACAGGTGTGATTTGTGGAGGAGAGGAATTAACCATCCCAAAAGCTTAAGTTGTTAGGTCACTATAGGCCTAAGTTATCATGTTTGCATGGAACAATATCCAATATAATGTTAAGGAACCAATCATCCCAAAAGCTTCAGGTGTTAGGGGCAGCCTTAGAATAGGTTTTATCTCTGGTAGTAGGCAAAGAAAGAAAGGAAAAACTGTTTTCTAGGCACTTAATTCAAAATCACCAAAGTTCTTGCTGCTAAAGAGTCTAAGGACTACACTAGGGTTACTTGTATTCTCATTTCCTGCTCCCAAAGAGTCTAAGCCTCTAAGGTCTACACTTGTATTCTAAATTCATGTAAATGAACAACAAGCTTGTCCATAGGCTACATGGTTCAACTCCTCCTAGACTGTGAACAGCACCATAAAAATTCCAGGTTCCCTGTACTTCCAGTTTAGTTAAGTAATCATAGAGGTGTGAGAATCCTAGAACTGATTAACTATTCACTTAAACAGTTATTTCTATTTTTTATGAATTATAAATAAATTGGCATTATTTGTACTTCCATGTCCACGGTTTATCTAATCTTTAAGGAAAATAGAAAGAAAGATACTTTTTGGTTTCATATTGTTCCTGTGCTGATTTCATGTAACCCACCTATCATATAGTATGAGTTTATTTGATCAACTGAGGTCCAATATTTTTTATCTTAGAATTCTAGACATTAAAGGGAAATGAATGACCTCAGCTTTCAGCATGTCTACTGTGCATGAATGCATACCGTTTTATTACAAAGTGATATTAGAGAAACACATAACTGGAAAACTGACAATTTGTACCAGACATTCTTCAGAAAGGCTTAGATAGCTTAGAGTGGGATTGAATATCTGCAATCTCCATGTTTCCCCTTTCATTGAATGCTGATATGATGCAATGCAATAACATGTTTTCAGTCACAATCCATTTCGGCTTATTGGTGTTGGATTATCTGTTTGGACATTCGCGATAGCTGGATGTGGTAGTTCGTTTGATTTTTGGTCCATTGCAATATGCCGAATGTAAGGAAATATTTCAACACTTTCAACTTTTCAAGGCCTTAATTCTTCACCATTTCCTCATGCTATATTTTGAGTCAAGACTGATGGAATTTGTTTTGCAGGCTAGTTGGTGTAGGTGAGGCGTCCTTCATAAGTCTTGCAGCACCATTCATAGATGACAATGCCCCAGCTGCACAGGTTTGACTTATGTCTCCATTCCCCTTCCGAATTAGTTGAAACTGTTTCTCCATGAATTCAGAGTTGCAATTTTATAATGTTTTTAACTTTTTATTGATGACAGAAAACAGCATGGCTTGCTACATTTTACATGTGTATACCAGCTGGAACTGCTCTGGGCTATGTTTATGGTGGATTTGTAAGATCACTTTCTTGTATAATCTAGCTGTGTTAACATGAACACTGGACACGATACTAACATGAACACACTATATATATAGAGAGAGAGCATGAGAAAAGTTAATCTCAACCATCCTTGCATGGTTGTATAATTAAGATTATTTTCTCTCATGGACTCACTTGATATGTCTCCTAATTATGTACACGTGTGGGGTATAGAATGAACAAGGGAAGGAGACACCTCAAATGAAGTGTGTTGAAAAGCTTTCTAAATATTTTTCAAGTTTTAACTATTTTATAATTTTATTTAGATTTTAAGTTGATTGTTTTAGAGTTATTTAAAAGCAAAATGATTTTTTTATAATAGTTGTGTATCCTTCAAATGTCAAGCCATAGCTAAGTGTTGGCTAAGTATCCAAGAGTTGTCCTATCTGTGTCGCTTAAGTATCTAAGTCAATAAAATATAACTTTATAATCAGACACCTGATAAAGAGTATTCGACACATGTTGTATACTGGTTACAGAAATTTGACACCCAGACACCTCAAAAAGGAAAACTGTCTGATTCATAGTGAAGGCTACATATATACATTTAGCCTTATGAATTGTTGGAACTTATGTTTGTCTTGGTTGAGTTTTTTTTTTCTTTTTTTAAGAAGAAATTCATTAAGGATAAGATTACAGAGAGATTGGAGGATAAGAGATCACCCTATAAAAAAATAAAATTTAACCAGAAGAGATAAAAAAACATCAATGAAGCAAACATACCCAGTCCCTGAACATTCTCTGGGAGGGAATCCCTCTAAAAAGATGAACTTCATGATGAGGATTTGGCAAGTGTACCAATCGTATCAAGTAGACAAGTGATAAGTAGAGTATCGTCTCCACAGGGATTGAGAATTCAAGTACCAAAATTCAGAGAATTTGGCTAGTTGAATAAAAGAATCACAAATATACCAATGTAACAAAATATAATGCAGAAAATAAAACTAGGAACTTTAAATCAAGATGTTTAGAATGCAAGGGAAAAGACAGATTGTGAAAAGCAATATAAAAAACGATTAGGGGTTGGTTCCTCTTAATTCTTCCTCTATGGAATTCAATAGCATATTCATTCCAGTGGTTATGATTCAATTCATGATCCAATTCACAAATATAGTTAAGTCCCAATTCCTTGGTGAATTAACCCTATATCATCAACTAAGAACCCCAATTCTTAGGTGAACTCAATGGAGACATGCATTAATATCAAGAATTGATAAAGATCACACAAGAACCAATTCCTATCCATAGGTAATTAACTTCTTATGTTGTTTGCTTCAGATCCAAGTTTTTCCCCAATTTCCCAATTGTGAGAATCACTCTAAGTTCATGCAATTGAGTGGCCAAATCAATTGAAGCATTAAGGGTAGGAGAAAACAATGTAATTGAATCACAATACTTTGAATTAAAATAGAAAATAGAATTCACATAGAGTTTGAACTAAGATTCCCCAATCCCGAACCTAAAGGATTTAGAAATCCATTACAATTGAAAAGCAAAGAGAGGAAAGAGAGCCAAATTCTGAAGAACTCATTCTAAAGAGATTTGAAACCCTAATCTCCAAAAGAGAAAACTCTATGTGGAAAGAATCCTAAAAGTCTCCTTTTAAAAAGATAAAAGAGCCTATTTATATATTGTCAGCGCGTGTGGTCGCGGATTTACTTTCTTGTCCCCACAAGCTTATCCAAAGGCAATCTCCTCTCATCCTTTTGCTTCACTTAATCAAATACCTACAAAAACACAAAATTAATAACCAATTAAAGCATATTTACTCAAATTTAATTACTACCACCTAAATAACACAAATAACCTAAATGACTAAAATTACCTAAAACTAACCTATAAATCCACTAATATTGTGGATTTATCACTTCACACCAGGTAAAAGCTGAACACCTAATCCTATCTGAAAGAAGCTGCTCACTGATTGAGCTCTCCTTAAAGATCCAAGAATTATGTTCCAATCATCTGCACCAAAGAGCAGCACAGACAGCATGTTTCCAGAAAATTTTGTCTTCTTTACTTAAATTCTACCAAAACAAACAAAACTGATCAGCAGAAACTGGTCCAAAGACAGACCAAAACTCTCCAAAGATGCCAAAACAAAGAATTCCATAAAGAAACAGCTAGAGAACAGTGCAAAAATAAAGGTGGAATGGTTTTCTAAGAATAAAATGGTGTCACTAGAAAACTGCAAAGGTAGACGACTACATCTTTCAGGCCCTCTGTAACTCCTTTAATGGATCCACACATGACTGCTTTAGAAATTCAATAACTAAGTACATAACCTAAGTAAACGAAAAAGGTGATTTTGGTTTAGAAGAGATTTTTTTTTGTAAAATGTCCCCTCCCAATTTTGCATAATTTTTCTTCAGCAAATGGTGAATTTGTGGCCAATTATTGCCTTTTTGGTTAATTTTTATATTGATAAAAATGTTATCTGTTGCCATTTTTTTGGATTTTGTTAAATACAAAAGTGGAAAATTTTTATTCAGAGAGGAAGTATTTATTATATTGGAAATACAAAAGTATTATAAATGTTATCTGTTGCCATTTTTCTTTGAATGTTGTTAAATACAAAAGTGGAAATTTTTTATTCAGAGAGAAAGTATTGTATTATATCGGAAATACAAAAGTACAATAAATACTTCCTCTCCCACTAAAACTTTCTACTTTTTGTATCTATAACATCAGCCCTAATAAAAACTTTCCATTTTTTTAGAAAATATATTCTTGTCTTTGACATGATAACTGTAGTTAATTACAGGTAACATTTCTATAGGCTATTGTAAAATTAAGATGACATATATAGTACATGAGTGTAGTCAAGGTGAGTGCTAATTTTCTTAGGCTCAGCCACACAGCATTTTTAACACAAGGGAGAAAGACAGAGCTGGAACCATTGCAAAAGAAGTTGGATTATGAAGGATTAACTATATTTGATGGAATTCTACAGGAGAATTATTAATGTACATTAGCCATTTTCTTAAATTAATTATGTAAAAGGAAGGAATATTTGGGGAACTGTTTTCACTTTTCAGAAGAGGCTATTATTTTAGTATTTTACCCTTATGTAAGCTACTCAAGCTTAATGCTCATGCTCAGCTCATTTGTTATTTACATAAATGGGCTCATATGTGTGGTCAATGGTACCATATCTTGTACATTGTTAAGTGTTAAAATAGTCAGCTTCAACTTTTCAAATAATGTATAGGTTGGAAGCCAATTCAACTGGCGTGTTGCATTCTGGGTTGAGGCAATTTTGATGCTTCCTTTTCCCATTTTGGGTTTTGTAATGAAGCCTTTGCAGTTGAAAGGTAACCATTTTCTTCTGGTTGACACGTTTCAGAATGCCCTTAATTTTTCTAATCCTTGTCATATTAAGCACAATTTGATTTTTAACCATAGGTTTTGCTCCCATGGAATCCAAGCAGACACTGACATCTATTGAAACAGATGTTTCCGAAAATGGAGGTATTTCTAAATCTTTTGTCTATTACTTTGGTAAATTATTTTCTATATTTTCTTAGGTATCTTTTAGAAATTTATCAGGGAAAAAGAAATTTATCTTCCACTATTTTTTCCATAATATCACCAAGCTTGAGGGAAATTTCAAAAGCAGGACAAATTTCTTAAAGAGAAAATTTGAAAAACAGCAGTAATACTAATGAAGAGAGGAGGATAAGATGTGTCTTCTTCGTATAAAAATAAATAAACGTCTTACAATTTTTGCAGGTAGGTCTCTGTATGTATCTGTTACTACTTGAAAAAAAAATTGTTGAATGTAGCCCGAAATCAAGTTTTGCAATATGTACAGTTTTTAGTCAAAAGCTGTATTGTCATCATTTTGAGGGGAAAATTGCAGTAAATGCCAAAAAAGTGCATTGCTTTTATAAGATTTATTTATCTTTTGAACCTGTTAACTTTATCCCATGTTTTATAATGCTTTTTGTCATTTTCAAGTAAGAAGCCATGTATGTTAGGAAATCACTCAAATTAGGATAATTGTACATCATATTTTAGTATTTAGAACTTTTTCTTGCTTTCCACCTTCCATTGTAGCCTCGTCTTCCCTTTGTATAGAATGGTCCCTTTGTATAGAATGGTCGCCTTTTCTTATTGTACTAAGTAATTTCTATGCTCAAAGTTAGAGGTTTCCCTTATAGATGATGGCATGCTTGCTGAAGATCAAGGCTTTATCAGAGGGTCCAGGTGAGCGGCTCTATTGCCTCTGATTTTCTGAATTTTGAAGCCCATCTCATTTATCTATTTGTTTCTCAGTTTTGTCTATGTTTCCTGTTTCTAATGCCAAGCAGAAGAAAACATAAAAGCCAAAGCAAAGAATTGTTATGATGTGCAAAAAAGAGGAAAAGAAAAATAAAGTTAGAGACACAATTCAACTACCATTAGCATAATTTGTCTGAATAAGTGAGAGTGTGATTATTGTCACTTGAAGCAACCAGTATTCTTCATTGTTCATTTAATCTTCTGGGAATAGTTAATATCCTAAAATGAAAATGCTTTTAATCTAATAATGTCAATGAGTTTATAGTGTCGATAATGTAATCTTTGAATTTTGAAACAGAGAATGATATAAGTATATTTATATATTTAGAACATTTCACATAAAGCAGTTCTGGCAGTATTACATATTGATAACCTTCACAGGACCAGTGTTGTCAGTAAGGTTATACGGCGGATGGCAGCAAGGACCTTTAAGCGCCATACGGCCATGGCGGACGCCATGGCGGTCTATGGCGGACACAATATATATATATATATATATATATATGATGCAAAAACAGCAAAATAATAAACAGATATATTAAAATCAATAATATAACAATCTAAAATTCATGGCATTCATAATCCTAAGCAACAAAAGGATTAAATATCCATCAAAACAAAGAAACAATGTTAAAAAACAGTAAAAGAAGTAGCTTGTGTTGTGCTCGAGCAAGAAAAGGTGCTTTATGCTGTGGTTGTGCTCGCGGGGAGAAGAGAAGAAGAAGGATGGGGACTGCTGCAAAATCGTGGAGAAGAGAAGGATGAGGACTGCTGCAGAACCGCGCGGAGAAGAGAAGAAGAAGGATGAGGACCTGTCGCAGACAGTGGTGGTCGCGTCGGAGGCGGCGGCGGCACCGGCAGAACTTGTCAGAGGAGGCGCGCGGTGGACGTCGCAGGGAGGAGGCACGCGGCAGAACTCTCTAGAGGATTTCTCGCGCAGCAGAATTAGGGCTCTCGAACCAGAGAAGTTTGGGGAAAATGGAGGAAATCGGGTCGACCCAAACCCAAACCCGGAAAAAAGGGGGAAAATCCCAAAATGGGTGCCATGACCGCCATCCACCGCCATGTGATACCGCCATAACGGCCGCCATATGTAAAATGGCGGACCCGCGCCATATAGAGGCCAAACGGCCATAACGGAACGCGGCCGCCGGCGCCATGCCGTTATGGCGCCGCCATAACCGCCATTTGATAACACTGCACAGGACTCAAGGTAGACTGACAATGATAGTACGCATACAGACAGACAGATGCAACCACGCACATGCATGTGTATATTCACTATGACATACTGAAAAGGGAATTCCCTCAATTGGTGTCATGTTTCCTTTTCCTAGAATCCCAATGCTTTGTTCTTAATATACTGAAAAGAGAGAAGATAATTCTCATTACATAATAATCACATATGCTGCCACTTTCACCCATTCATACTTTTAAGGAACTTTTCTTATAACAAAAGTTCTTATATATTATAGTTAAAAATTAAATTTTCACTCATATGATGGGTGCCCCTTCTAAAGTCAGAATTTGTTTGCTTCTCCTGATTCATGAGATTGATCAAAACATTATTTGCCTCCTTTATGATTGTTAACTTAACAATTGTCAGCTCAACGTCCATATTATGGAATCAGTTCACAAGATTCTCAAAAGATATGCAGGAGCTTCTGCAGGATCAAGTGTATGTTATAAATGTTCTAGGTACTTGTTTTCTTTTCCCTACCTGCAGATAATTACTTTTCTCTCTTTTGCTTCCTGAACTTGACATTGACTATATATAAAATTGGAACTTTATTGTGATAGTGTTATTGATTGTAATGCCTGATAAATTGAATAAATTTTTGGTTTTGAGAACTTGAGAATTGTATCATCAATTCTGATGAACTATGTTATTTGTTTCCTTACTGAAGAATTTAATCATTGCCAGGGTATATTTCATACAATTTTGTTATTGGAGCTTACTCATACTGGGGGCCAAAGGCAGGATACAGTATTTACCATATGGTATTCTCATACGTTGCCCTTCAATAATTTTATTAATGTGGCTTCGTATTAAATATAATGAGAATTTATTACAAAAAGGTCTTAATCTAAATGGTTTTATTGAAGATTTGGTTTTTGATAAAGCCCAATGGATTGATTGATCCATGTAGTCAACCACACCTAGTGAGATAAGGCTTGGTTGTTATTGTTGTTGCTGCTGCATATTTATTCATATTATTTGTGTTTTACCTTAACTATACTACAGGTGATATTACCCTTGGACCTAGACCTTTATAATGCACTTCTTTGACAGTGTTTTTTTTTTTATGACAGAGTAATGCTGACTTGTTGTTTGGAGGTATTACAATTATTTGTGGGATTTTGGGGACATTAGCTGGAGGCTTGATTCTGGACAAGATGAATTCAACAATCTCTAATGCTTTCAAGGTGAACTTTGTCAACTTCCATTTCCGTATAATATGAAACCAGTCAAATGACTCATGAATTGCTTTGTTGTCTGCTGTTGACTGGATAACATTAACCTATACTTATAAGGGTGGTGGATTGCTTGGATTTGGCAGATGCCTTGACCCTAGGTGCAAGAAATTCAGTTTCACCAATAATAGTAGAATAAATAGTCTTGAATGTTGGGGGTTATTAGTTACAGGGCCGCTAACTAAGTCTAGGCTGAGCATTTTTAGTGTGCATGTATGTGCACACACACACACACACACACCTTGTACATGAGGCTTAGACACCCGCTTTTCACAGACATAAACACATGAAGTATGTTCATGATCTTTGTTTTATTGAAATAGGAACTGAGACCAATAGTAAATTTGCATTCCTTTTTCCTTTTATGGAGAAGATCCAAGTTTCTGTAACTGTTAGGAGTACATTTATAATTATCGATCTGTTCTCAAGGCTGTAATTTTTTTTTATATAGAAGCAGTTAAGACTTTTTTAATCTTTCCTATCTGAGTCTTCTTTGACTTAAATATGACTGAGTTTATAACTACATTCAAGTTACTTTGTCTTGAATTTTGCTCTGTTCCATTTTTGTTGAGGCTCTGAAGTTCATGGCATTTTTATGGTATGTTGTTTAATTCATTTCTTCTTTGGCTTCACTTGTTACCGTCGCAGCTTCTTTCTGGAGCAACATTTCTAGGCGCAATCTTCTGCTTGATTGCTTTCCTTTTCAAGAGCTTATCTGGTTTCATAGTCCTCTTCTCTATGGGAGAACTGCTAATTTTCGCCACTCAGGTAATTTTATGATCACTTAGTGGATTAAGTTTTTAATCTCCTGAAAGTGTCCGCCTACTATTTTATTTTGTATGACAGTTGCATTCTACTGGCTTTGTATTGGATTGATTGTTGTAGATTCAAATGCTTGCTTAGTTATTTCATCTTTTTCCGCACTATGTACATACATAAGAACTTGATAATGAGATTCAGTATAGTAATCTAGTCTCAAAATCTGTGCTTCTTGACCACGTCTTGAATGAGTTTACTTACAATCCTCATACATTGCATGTGAATAGAATAAAATAAAATTCCAACTATAGTTGAAACAAGTCTGTACATTCTATTGGGAGTTCTTGGCTCAAAGGGCCCATAGCCTTAATTTGGATTTAATTATTGCTCTCAACTAATGGACTCATCATTGGATAATTTAACTTGTGACGGATGCAGACTGTAGCTCAATTATATCTCAGTTTTACACATATTGCTTTGGACTGCTTGATTCACTCCACACTCGAAAATGTGATGCCTAAGAGTGTTTTTGGTTTGTGGAAATGTTTCTTGTTTCCATTTTTTGCTTTCATTAATAATTACAAAACCGTCACCTTGTTTTTACTTTGTTTTCTGTTTGCAAAGATCTGTGCAAGAAATTATGAAAATAACATTCATTTCCTGTAGAAGTCTTTGAAAACAAGAAACATAGTGAAAAAAAGGTGACATTTTTGTAATTAATACTGAAAACAGAAAACATTTCCACAGACCACATGCATCCTAATTCGATTGAATATGTCATTTCAAGATTTTGTTTATTGGGATAATAGTTTGAGAGATATCCCAAACATCTGTTCATCAATTGATTCTATTTTCCTGGATTATATTCTTATTTTATTAATACTGTCTCTTGATTTTTGTCGATGATATAGTATTATTTTTGCAGGCTCCTGTGAATTATATTTCTCTCCAATGTGTAAAACCAAGTCTGAGGCCGCTGTCTATGGCAATGTCTACAGTTTCAATCCATATCTTTGGTGATGTGCCTTCCTCACCACTCGTTGGGGTCCTGCAGGTTACACCTAAGACTTTCCTGCTATTATGGCTATGCTTTGGTTACTTTGTAACTGGATATTATAGATAATAACCAGTTAACATACTTGAATTTTATTAGATGTTGATATGCACCTAAAGTGTAGTGATCTAGTGAAGTTAATTTTATCCCACTTTGGCCTTTTTATGTATGCTGGGTATGATCTGCAATCAAACATAAGTTTTGCTTTTTCTTTTGACATTTGTGTTATCAATAATAAGAAAGTTGTAGGATACTTGTTGATGTGAAGAGGCTTCAAGTCTCTTTACTATGTTAGCAGACAACTAGTCTCTTGAGTGTCTATTTTAGAGGATATTGGAAAACTAGTGGCAATAATAACTATGATTTCTGTTTTGCATTTTGATGTGCGGATGTGCCCATTGTCAAGAGCTGACTTGACATTCTTGGCATATTCAGCCTTTTGCCTGTATTTGTTTAAATTTTAAGCATAATTTTAATTCTTAAGCAACTTGGTTTTCTTGCACAGGATCATATTAACGACTGGAGGAAAACAGCACTTTGTCTAACATCCATTTTCTTTCTTGCTGCTGGAATATGGTTCATAGGTAAGTGGCATGCAGCTTTACGAGTAATTTTCCAGTCTTAATTCTACCAGATATGCAATAAGTTAGAACAATTTAGGATTAATTGTTATTTAAGAGTGCACCTGTAAACTAAAAGATCAGAACATATGATGAAGAAAATGTCTATTTATCTTTTCTATTTGAAAATAAAAATAATATTCAGTAGGAGGATGCAAAAGAGTCTCAACTAGAATGACTAGTCCCCTGGACTATCAAGAATAAGCTGAAGTAGTCATCCCTTTCCTTTCATCATTAGGGGAACTATAAATCATTAACGAAAAGAAGTAGCAGTCCTGCTTACTCTTTGATGATATCATTCTGTAATTAACCTGAAGTGAACTTTGTGTTCCAAACTTAATGTGTTGCAGTAGAGATCAAAGGTGATGTGCAGGCATCTGTACAAAAACAACCTTAATAAATGGGAACAGAGTGGTCATTGGTCAATACCCCTAGCTGGATATATAAATTTACTTGAGAACTGAGAATTGTTAGTTAACCACTCCACACATAACAATTTAACAATAGCATCAGAAAAACTCCTGCTGCTAATTGCTTGATGAAAGTTGAAATATGGCTGGATTGTAGTTAATTAATCGTATTAATTCTACAGGGATCTTTTTGAAAAGTGTTGATCTGTTTAATGAAGATGACGAGGACCAATCTGCCACATCTATAAGAGGGAAAATGAAACCATTGCTTGAAGGCAGCAGTGATGGTCCCAGTAACACCTAATTTTTCATGCACTTTTATTATTAATAATATGCTTACTATTTCCACAGGACATAAATGTATTATCTTCGAGTCTCCTGATTGTTCCTTCAAGAGGGAAAATTCGTATAGCATCTTTGATACTTGTTGGATATATGTTTTCTGTACATAACCCAAAAAATTTGTTTTATGTACATATGAAGCTGGTCACCGGTGTGGTAAGAATACTCTTGAAAAGAGTTAAAGGATATTGGATAACCTGTAAATGTTTGAAGGAGTCTGCAGATGGCTTCACCTTTTTATCATATCGGATGGAACGAGATTGCTGGATCCACTCATCATGATCAAAATTGTTGTTCATGTCATTGTAGTTGAGGATATTTTGTGCTGGGAATGTGATGTTGTGTACTTGCCCAAAGTGCCGTGTTGTAATTTTTTTTCATTCTGTGCCTTTTAACATTTCAGGAAGATTAGTTATCACTTGTCGGTATCAATTTGCATGAACTAATATCCTTTTTTCCTTGGGCCATGTGGGGGTTAGTTTTAAAGTTCATGCAACGCATTTAATAATGGAAACAATAGTGGAAGACTGAAACTTATTGGACCGAACACGGAATTCATAGCAGAGAAAGCAATGGTATTCTCAGAAACTCAGCCATCGCCTAACTCTTGAGGGAGGAAAGAGGAACTAAACTAAAAACTCTCAAGGGTTAACGAACACAAACATGTGACAGTGACAACTATAGTGGCGAGCTTAGTACATATTGAAACAACTTTTTTTCAAAATAATATATGGCGTAATAGGTGATTAGGAATTCAAAAATTTAAATTCACAGCTCACACATTCTTAATTAGGAAATTTCATTTCGGGGCGATTGTTCTTTTTACTTGAGTTGAGATCAACTACAAAGATAGTATAAAATGACAATATTGGAGAGACAAACACCAAAAGAGAATTGTGATGAGACAGAGAAGTATAAAGCAAATTAAAGCCCTTTTCAAAAAGCGTATTGTGATAAAATTTCTGAAAAAAGTATGCTCAATGAGTAAGTTATATCTATCACTAATCTGTACATAAATTAATTAAATTAAACAACTTTTTCTATAAAGATGTTTGGGACTTGGTGTATACTGTATAGAAGGATTGCTAGAAAGGGACATTATGAGTCCATTTGTTTTACCGTTCCAAAGTTTTAAAAGTATGTTTGGTCAATGGGAGTTAATTGCAAAACAGACAGGTCCATATTGTGTATTTCTTTATCCATTTGGTTCACATTAGTACAAACCCTTTGATTTTGTTTTAAAAATATAAAAATTGAAATTAAAATTAAAAACATTGTTGTATTTTAGAGCCGTTTACTTTGAGAAAATATTTTTTTAATTTTTTAGTTTTAATTATCATATTTTTTTAATTTTTATTATAAAAACATCATTATGTTTCTTGTTTTCAAAACTTCGTGCAAAAAATAGTGAAAACAACTTTATATTGGTTACTATATTTTCTGTACAAAATTTTTAAATATGAAATAAAATGAAAAAGAACAACTTGAAATTCTTTGTAATTAAAATTAAAAAATAAAAAATAAAAAAAATGGTTTTTTGAAAGTAAACAGACCCTTATATTTTTAATGCAATAAATATTTTTTTCCTAATAACATCATTTTTATAAGTCATTTAATATTTTTATTATAATTATTTCTGCAATACTACAAACAAATTTTAATGCGGGCAACTTAATCTTTATAGAAAATCCAACCCGATTCAATATTACTTGCACTTTTATTAATAAGCAGACAAATATTTAGACATGGAATGAGGGAGGGAAATGGGATGGTTTTTTTTAGTTAGAATAACCCATAATATGGATTTGGGTTATTGGTTGCTTGAACGTCCTTCGAGTAAAACCTTAAATTCATTGCATATCCTATTGACTTCAAGTTCATCATCTCCAACGTATTAAAACGCCATTAGAAGTTCCTAATGTTTCGTAATTCGTATTGTCCATCAATTTCGTCCTCAAAGTCATTTCTCAATTGTTATTGTTAACAAAGATGCCACTTGACATGTTTCCCCCACATGACACACTTAGGTGTGAGATCCACTTAGTTATCAAAGCTCCCCCCCCCCCCCCAAGAAAAGGTTACTTTTTCACTAGAATCCTAAATTTGTTTTAAAAAATCCCCAATTGGAAAAATCTCAAATGCAGACTTATAAAATGCATGAAGGAAAGAACTTTTATTGGGAACAACTTGTAGACACGTTTAGTGATTTAAATTTGGCTTGAGCAACAACTTGAGATGGAGTTGTAGTTAGAGAAAAGGCATGAGGTGAAGTTGTAATTAGCAAAAGAGAAATGAGATGAAGAAATAGAATTGCAATTTGCGTATGAGAAAATAATTTTTTATTGTTATCTTCATGATTTGGGAGGAAAAATGTTAAGATACTTTCATGCCTTGACATTCATCTACTTGAGTTGTCCATTAATGCATTCAACTAGAAGGGGCGGAACACCTTTCCCACTCCCAAACCATGTCCTTTGAGTCATCCTTAAAAAAGCACTTGTTAAAGTTCTTCAATAGGTGTAATACACAAAAATATGTGCTTTACTTGTGGAATGATACACTTTAAAGTAGGAACCAGACCCTAACAATATAACACAAGATGTTAATGAAATCATTCAACTGTATGAGATTTCAAGGGCATGTTTTGATCGGGGCATATCACATTAGTTTGTGGGATAACTCAACATACCATTGAGGGAAAATATGCTAAGTAGAACTTTAATTAACATCAAAGAATGATAAATGATGTTAAAGATGAATATGATGGACTTTATATGTTTAGGAACTTTTAATGATGCTTTCATACGATGGAGACAAATTTAAAAGATTCTTATACAACCAAGAGAGAGAGAGGTAGAGATAGAAGAGAAAAATGTGAATTGTGATGGATAATATGATGAAAATAGGTAGAAAAACAATCCGTTGTATGAGTTATTGTATAAATTTATTGTATAAGTAAATAATCTCAAATTAAAATCGATGGGACTCCTTAAGCATGGATTTGGAGTTTTATTCCTCATCTTCCTCATAAATGGAGAGACTCGATAGTTGATTCTAGGAAAATGCGAAACGTACCACAAACAGTGGTATATTGTTTGTTTACGTTTTTTTCTTAATTTTTTTTGAATTTTTTATAGCTTTTATTTATTTCATCAAATTAAGAAATACAATAAATGTGTTGATTGATCTTACTTTTATCCATTAGTTTGAAGAACTTATCGCATGATTCCTTTTTCTCTCTTTTATGGCATTAACTCATTTTTATATTTTTTATTTATTTTTTCACTTTTATTATTATCTACATTTATTAAGACAATAAAAGAACGTAAACAAACAGCGACACACTGTTTGTGGTACAAACAGTGTACCACTGTTTACTGTTTGTGGTACGTTTAGCATGAATATTAATTCTATATGACATGATAGGTGTTTTTATCCTAAAAGAGTTATCACTTAGTGGCACCTTACTACTTAATTATACCATAAAAAACTATGTGGACGTTCCCAGCTCGAACATGATTACCTTCCGTGGAGGATACCTGTGGTTAAAACAAAAAAAATACCATAAAAATCTATTATTAAATACAATATTTAAGACATTTTAACTGGAAAGTTGTAAATAAAGATTCCTAAAACAATTCATAATTTGCAAATGTACAAATTACAATATATCTGCAACACATCACGCACGAATTTGAAATATGGATTCAATCTGTGTTTAATACAATACGAATAAATTTGTTATTTATTTGGAATTTGATTTCTCCAATAGAATCCCTTTATATAAATATATAAATAAAAGACTTTATTATACAATTAACATTTAAAAAACTTCTCAATTTATTATACAGAATTAGAGATACAATTTGAACCATTAAAAATCCTAAATTACGAATGGAACATTGCTACTTTCCTTAGTCATTGGACTTGGTACTCAAAATGGTACAAGTTCAGTTTAGCTCGTGTGATGGGCGCACTCAATGGTTGGTCGCATACACATCACAATAATACTATAATAGTGAATGTACACGCACACACACTCTCTCTCTCTCTCTCTCTCTCTCTTTGTAACTCTCATTCGCTGAGACTGAGCGAGTCGCTTTCTGCCAAAACCTCTGCTCTGCCATTAAATGTATGCGTTGGGGCCTTGTGAACTCTGAATTTCCGTCCTACACCCAAAACTTTCTTTTCATTCTGTAATCAGATTTGGTTTTACTCTTTTTTAGTGTGTTTTTATTTGGATTATCCATCACCTTCACAAACCCATCTCACAGATTCACCTACCACCCCTTTCTCTTGAAGCCTTTTAATCAAAAGCATCTGGGCAGGTACCATTTCTCTGTTTCATCGTTCTATTATAAATGCAATATTCTTCTGTTCTCTGCATTCCCGTGTTCGTATACTCATCTGACATAACTGTTGGTCTGTTGAATTTTATTCTTTTTTTTTCTTCATTCTGCTTTTCTTCTAATCTTTTTGGAGCCAGCCAGCTAAAGCACGGTAACGTTCTAGCTTTGTTCAAAAGTTTCTTTTTTTTTTGGATCAAATGAAATGTCATCGATGATCGGATTCCTTATACTCTATTGTATATGTATTCTAGCTTCAAATGATTAATTGAAAAAATAGCATATTTGTTTGTTTGGATCTAATTTAGTTAGACGATCACTGACTTGATTGTTCCATTGTTTACCACTACTCTCATGTTGCAAATTGCGATTGTTGTTATTTTCAAGATTTTTTGTCTTGTGTTGTCGTCTTCATGAGTGCTTCGAGCATGTTTGATTTAGCGTTGAAACGTGATAAACTCATATTTCCAATGCTAGAAATAGTTGCGTTGAGAAATCCAAACTTGGGTTTGTTCAGTTTAAACGCTAAACCAAACACATACTTGTTAAATAAGGAAAACTTCACTTATCTTTTTTGGTTGAATTCTTGTTCTATGTGTATATTACTTTACATGTAAACGGGGTATTGATTTTAAGAGTGTAAGAATTTTTTCTTTTCCTGAGGAAGTGAATGTTAAGCAATCTGTGGTGATTTTTCTAATCTGTGAAGCAAATAGAGTGGAAGATGAAATGTCACTTTCTTTCACCTGTTACAATCTGAACCAGAATTTACTCTAATGAACTTCAAAATTCTTTTCTTGTTGTTCTTCCCCCCTCCCCCCTCTTTGTTTGTGCATATCTGTATAGTCTATAGCCTCTAAAAGAGTTAATGAGCCGGGGGCATCAAGTATATGGTAGATGTGCTAAAGGAATGTGACTGTCATATAAGGCTTTAAATGAGGCTGACAGAAGAAAAATAAATATTTCAGTTGATTCTAAGATCAAAGATGTATTTTACTGTGTCTTACCAATCTCTCTTAAGTTATTTTATACTCCCTCCAGTCCTTTTTATAAGACACACTTAATCGAATTACATGTACCAATAAAAGTGGTTAAAGTTGGTTAATTTTATTGGAGTTATAAAAAATAGTTTAACTTTTTACTTTTACCCTTATTTAATATCATTAACTAACTCCACTACCATTTGATAGTTGGATAGATGTTAAATTTAATAAGGGTAAATAAGGAAAATGGTAATAAATGCTTCTTCGAAATTGTAAAGTGCCTTATAAAAAGAACCACAAAAACTTGTAAGAAATGTCTTATAAAAGAACCGGAGAGAGTATCAAATTTGAATGACATCTCTCCTTATGCTAATTCCTTTTTATGAAAACTCACAAATACACATGTAGGATAGGATGGTGCATGAATATAAGCTGGTTTTTGGTAGCTTACGAGTGGTTGTATATGATTTCCGTGTATACTATTGAGGAACGGCAAATCCCTGCGTTGCATATATGATATATGAACATATATTTCTTGGGATTATTTAAATCACTTTGTCATAGTATTCATTATATGGTATTTGGTCTATGAAGAAATGACACACACCATTGGTCAATGAGGTACATAATATGACAAGACCAAAATATTTTGTTTGTATTTTGCATTAGGACAAGTCCTTTTCAAATGCAAAGTATGTGGTTTGTGCAGAGTCTACTCCATGACTGTTGATGCTTTCTCATCTTACGCTCATGTTTTAATCACTATTCAACTCCAAGACCTGAATCATGTGATTAAGAGAGGTGAAGAATGTGTACGAATTGAGAAGTATAAATATTTGCATATGTTTACTCTATAACTCCTTATGCTGTGTAGGAGGGCACTAGTTTTGCTGCCGTTGTTATATACTAAACCTTTCTGTTTGGCTATTTTATTGTATGATTTATTTCAACTTTGATCTTTATTATATCTATTGAAATCTTTTTATTTTTTTTAGTTACTATATGTGTTTCAATTGGTATGACAATATATTTGACATCAATGTGAATATGTGCATCAATACATTGCACATCCTCAATCTGAGATCTCCATCCAACATATGTTGAGTTTAACTATTTCCTTTCATTCTCTGTTTCCTATATATTGTTTGATAGAAAGGAAATGGAATGTAAGGAAGAGCAGCGCATGTATTCAGACTAAGCTATGGTCTTGATACCTGCAGCATTTTTCATTCCTTTCCTTCCAATTTGCCCTTACCAAACAATGTCATGTTACAGGATGTTGTTTAGATTTATTCCTGGGCTCAGGTTTTTAAGGACTGAAGAACAAAATAATGCAGAGCAGTTTTTAGCTAATTAGAGAACAATACCAATTATGAATTATCTCTATTGTGCTCATGTCAGGCTTTTACAGCTGTAGTTATATAACTCAGTGGTTTCCTTCTTTAAGCTGCTTATAGCTAAATAGAGACTTGATCACCATCAGAAACCTTTTCACCTCTCAGCCTGTACCTTTCCTGGGAAGTGTACGAGGTATATGCATGGATATATATCAAACTCTAAAAGATTATTTCTTGGTTTGTGACGGTGCTTTATAATGGTGCTACTGCCTAGGCAGTAGCAAGAAATTAACTACATGGCCTTTGAAAATTTTCCAATACTTGGTATGCATTCGTATTTCCTTTCTTAACTGCTCCTTCTAAAAGTTGTTTTCCAAAACAACAAAAGATATGAAGCAAAGCAAAGGACTTGGTTTGTTATATTACTTTTTCAAGCTTTATCTTTTAACTGTACTTGTTCAGGTATGCTTTGCATGTATTTCGAGTCTGAAATAGTATGTGAAATTTATTGATAAAAAATGTCCGATAATTTACCTCATGGAGTTTAGCTTTCCTCTTGGCTTCCAAATTTACCCTGAAAAATATCATGACTTGAACTTCCTATACATTTGTATGGGGACATAACAAATTTAATAAGAAACAAAGACACCAAGGGACTGTGTTTTTGAAACAGTTCCGATCCTTTTTGCTAGAGCTTGAACCTGAGATATTTAGTCATATTGTTTAGATGGGCTGTTTTCTCAAAGGAACTTGCATTTATGTTAATGATAATTTTACTTCACATGTTGGAGTTACTTTCTTTTTATCCTCTAATTTCCCTTGTTGGAATTTTACTTTTTCAGATGGGAGATGTGGCTAAGGACCTTACAGCTGGGACTGTTGGAGGGGCAGCACAATTGATAGTTGGACACCCATTTGACACCATCAAGGTCAAACTCCAAAGCCAGCCCACACCACTTCCTGGCCAGCTTCCCAAGTATTCTGGTGCAATTGATGCAGTTAAGAAGACAATAGAAGCTGAAGGCCCAAGGGGTTTATACAAAGGTATGGGAGCCCCACTTGCTACAGTAGCTGCCTTCAATGCTGTCCTGTTTACAGTCAGGGGGCAAATGGAGGGATTATTGAGGTCCCATCCTGGTGCCTCTCTCACAGTACAGCAGCAGGTTGTTTGTGGAGCTGGAGCTGGACTTGCTGTTTCCTTTCTAGCCTGCCCCACTGAACTGATCAAATGCAGGTCAGATGTCACTGATGGTGTTTTAATTTTCATGATTTAGTCACATTTTCTTTGTGATTCTTTCTATCAGTTTCTATATCAATTCTGACTTTTTTCTCCCCTTTCTGATGTAAAATTTTTCATAGATTTTGACCTCTTTGAAAACAATAACTTTTCTAGTTAGAACCAAGTTTCTTTTTTTCCTTGTTCTCTTTGAAGCATCTCTTTTTTAAGTGCTCATTTTAAGCAAATTTAATCATGTCTCTCATGGTGGTCATGAAATCTATAATCATGAGAAATACGTCTGATTTGCAGATTAGTCTTAATTGATTTTTCCCTTGTGTTTGGATTGAGTAATTGAAATTACTAGATTTTGTGTGTTAGAATAGTAAAAAAAGAATTTCAAATTACAAATAGGAGGGATTTTTATGATAAATAGTACGAATTTCAAATGACACATATTGAAAGAGAATTTCAATAATATCCTGTTTAACTTTTTAAATTATCATTTACAATTCTTCTCATACTTACAATTCTCTCAACATTCACTATCACAATTTTGGGAATTCTAAAATCCATCCAAACACACACTTCCTACTCTTCACACTATTATTTAATCAGAAGTACTCTAAACATGTATTGATCTTGTAAGTTGTAACTAACTGTTTTGTTTCATGATGAATATCAGGTTGCAAGCACAAAGTGCACTAGCTGGTTCTGGAGGAGCTGCAGTGGCAGTGAAATATGGGGGACCCATGGATGTGGCCAGGCACGTTCTCAGGTCAGAAGGGGGAACTATAGGTCTTTTCAAGGGCTTGGTTCCTACTATGGCACGTGAAGTACCTGGGAATGCTGCAATGTTTGGTGTATATGAAGCATTCAAGCAATTACTTGCAGGAGGCACAGATACCTCTGGACTAGGTAGAGGTTCTCTGATGTTTGCTGGAGGCATGGCTGGAGCTGCCTTTTGGTTAATGGTTTACCCAACTGATGTTATTAAGAGTGTGATTCAAGTAGATGATTACAAAAATCCAAAGTTTTCTGGTTCAATTGATGCTTTCAAAAGGATTCTAGCTTCTGAGGGGACCAAGGGCCTTTATAAGGGTTTTGGTCCTGCAATGGCACGAAGTGTTCCTGCAAATGCAGCATGCTTCTTGGCATATGAGATGACAAGATCAGCTCTTGGATGATTAATTCATACTGCAGGCTTGATACAGGGTATCAGTGAGTTCCCAAGTTTCTTTCTTTCTTTATTTTTTTTTCTCATTCGCACAAGGCACAACATTTTTATGTTATGCATTGCAATATGGTCACAAAAGGCTTATATCTGTTATTGCTTCAAGGAATCATTCTTTAACCAATGATAATGCAAGCAACCTTTTATTTCAAAGTTTTTGTTTTTTCCCGTGCTTCAAATATTATTAACCAAAAATATTAGATGGAATCATTCAATCACACACCATGATTGGTTTAAGTGGTACATACTTGATTTCTCTTGAGTAAGGTCTCGTGGTGAAGTATTGTGTATGGAAAAAAACCTCCATTGGAAGAGCTACACTCTGTGATGTGGATGTTCTCGAATCAAGTAGAATCATTTTCCGTGGAAGATACATGTGACTTAGATTAAAATAAAACAGATCACACACTGTATATTAACTAGCAAAATTCTCAAGTTTGAACTTTATTAAGAAAACTGTCCAAGATACAGATATTGATTCTGAAGTCTGAGGTTGATGGCCATTTTGTTTTCACTTGTATAGCTTTGGAAGGGGCAGAATGACCCTTACAATTTCAATGTCATGGAACTGGTATGTTCTGATTCCGGGGGAGTAGATTAGTCCAAACCTTGCAAAAATACAATGTGAACTCTAATCAATTAGCCGATGCTGCCTTGTCTTGGGATGTGAATGAAAAATGTTTTCTGATTATGCTATTTTGGCATCTTCAACTGTCGGAACTTAGATTTAAGACAATGCACACAAATCTCAAATTTCTAGTGCAAAATTTGTAGCATGTACTACAGATTAATTGTAGTGTGTTTGGATAGAGAATTTTAGAATTGTCAAAATTGTTATAAAGAATATTGAGTGAATTGTAAGTATGAGAAGAAAATGATAATCTAAAAATTTAAACATTACAGAGAAATATTGAAATTCTCTCTTAATATGTGTTATTTAAAATCCATCTTATTTGTCATAAAACCCTATTTGTTATTTGGAATTCTTTCTTGGAGGAGTGCTAGCAACACACTCTTTTAAACACTCTCTCTAACACACTCCATGTAATTGGTTAAAATTCACATGGGTCCCACCAAATTCATGGGCTCCACTCCCAAGTGGTGGGACCCATGTGAATTTTAACCAATCACATGAAGTGTGTTGGAGAGAGTGTTCCAAAAAGAGTGTGTTGCTAGCACTCCTCTTCTTTCTTGTACTATTCTAACACAAAATCTAGTAAATTACAGTATTTAAACACAAAGTTAGAGATTGAATTACATGATTACTGGGAAAGGATGAAGTTGGTGTAGCCATGGTTTGGTGAGAGAGAGAAATTACTATTATTAACTATTGCTTAGTTTAGTTTGGTGGGACAACTGCTCTTGAGAAGGTATAAGGTCTCTTCTTTTTTTTTTTATTCTTTTTTTTTTTGGGTCTCTCTTGCAAGTCCCAAATCTCTTTGAGATTGCTTATCAAATAATATGCTCAACAATGTTGATCATTTTATTTAGACTTTACAAAAATAACAATACGCTCTAAATTTTGACCAAAAAAAAACAATACGCTCTAAATTAGTATTAATATCAAACAAATTATTAGAGCCAATGATTACATTATCTGCCATCATTAAATAATATTATAATTTCTGAGTACATCATTTTCTCTCTTCAATAATAATATAATCTTGAGCAAGTTGATGAAAATGAAATCAATGAAATAATTGGAGACTCTCCTTTTGTAAAACATGATATGAATTATGCTAGTTCACATAAACAATTGTAAATTTGTAACATCAACTTGGATGATTAATCATGGCAAAAGACTACTACAACCAGAAAAGTGCACGCTTGTATTTGAATTAAGAAAATATTGGCTGAATCAAGCTCAAAGCAAAAACAAATGTTAATAAGTTTTGTCTGAATTTTTTTAATTTTTTTAATAATTATAAAATGTCATTTCTTTTACTTTATTTTCTAGTTTTAAAAATTTATACATAAAAATAGCAAAAATCAAGGTTTTCATTTTTTTATTAATTTTAAAATAATAGATAATTATAAAACAATATATAATTTTTATAAACATGAAAACAAAATAAATAGAAAGAAAGAGAAGTTTTCTCTAGAGTTTTTTAGTTCGGGCTTTCTAATTGGGTTTTCATTTTTTTAGCCTTTGCACGTTGCTGTATTTGCAATGAATTCTGATCAGAATAACATTACAGAAGCTTTGTGCTTTATTCCAATCTTATCCTAGCCACCCCAATGAACAGTACATAGTATTAGAGAGGTAAAAAAACGAAACTGAAAGAAATTGTGATGGCCACGTAGCATAACAAACTAATGTATGATCAATGAGGTGTACTCAAAAAATCTCGGTCCAAGGAAAACGAGGGAACGAGTAACTGTCGCAGTTGAAAGCTCTATTCATTTTCTTTTCATCTCTTGTTTGTTACTAATTCTTTGATTTGATTTCATCAGTGATCACAGAAAAAACTACATAACATAACATAACATTTCATTTCATTTCATCATTTTACTAAAACACAAAACAAAACAAACAATATTCCCAAAGTGGCCAATGGATGACCCCAAACTACCCTCTCATGACTCCTCCATCCCTCTCATTGCTCGCTTGGATCATTTGGAGTTCATTGTGAGCTTTTCATAATGAAATTCATTCTGTCACATTTGTATGTCTATGTATCAACCAATTTTTCTTAAATATATCTATATGGTTGTCATGACAGATGAAATACTTAGAAAGAAAACAAAGAAGTGGCAACAATGTTCCTGCTGACAAACAATCTTCGGATTCAACCATGAAAGAGTCTTACTTTAAAGGAACATTGTTGGATCGGGTGTCCTCTCTTGAACAAAGACTTTCTCAGGTTAAAAATTAAATTCGGTCAAGTTATATTTTTAAGAATATATTAACCCTTTTTCCATAATTGATTCACCATTGTTTTTTAGTTTTCACTAAAAGCAGATCATTTTCCATAATTAGACACTTGACATCTACAGATTATATTCTGTCATAGTTTAAAACAGAATAATAATATGTCTTCATTACTAATCAGCATACTTCCTAAAATAATCATAGAAATAGGAATACCACTTGCAAAAGAGTATATCAATTTTTAGGGAATCATGAAAACTCTGCTTAAACCGCTAAATCCCTCATATTTTCATGTAGTTTGGAATATTCCTGAGATAAATTAATGGCACCCTGTCACACACATTAATTACTAAACAACTATTGATTTATGTTTAAATACATAACACTCGCACCTATATTGGTGAGAATCATTATTTGGTGGAAAACGTTGACATAACATTATATTTTATTTAGATATATATATGTTCTGGTTCTTGATAAGTGGAATGCATTACATGAACTTAAATTATTCTAGAGTTTTAATGTTTTATCAACCATGGAAATGTATATTGACTTGTTGTTCCTGTAGCTTTGCATAGACATGGATTCAAGTGGTAGCTCTCATCCTCTGTCCCGTGCTTCTACACAAACTTCTGGGGAATCTTCATCCAGCCAGGGGTCCAAGGGTGAAATAAGTTACTCATTTCCAACCTTCAACAATCTTCCAAATCATGCAGAGAAAGGAATGCCTCAGAATCATAATAAGACACTTGAATTGCCGGTAAGAAAAGAACAAAAAAAGAAACCATTCCTCAAATAGAACACTGACTTTCCTACATATTAATGATTGAAAATTCTAAATTACTAGTTTACAGGCTTGTAACTAAGCTAACGAGTGTCCTAATGGTACTTATTAAGAAATCAAAAATATAAAACTTTTATTGAAATGTGTAACATTTAATGTTACAAATGTAATAAATGCCGTGATTTCCAATAGTTTTCTATATATGAATCCTTAACAAGTATTTTTAACGCATTAGTTAGCCGAACATGTAACTAAACCCGTGCTAACTTTTCTATTGTTATTATTATACTGTCACCAATCACTCACTAGTCAAACTAAATTTCATATACTCTTTCTCCTCAAATTCTTAAGCTACAATGACTGCTTGGAGTTTTGGACCTTGGATCTTTGTCCTGTTATGGTAAGGGTACAAATTAAAATGGTAAGCTCTCGATGTTAGGAAAAAAAATTTAGTACAATGTCTCTTTCACACTAATAAAACTAGACCCAATTTGAGTTAGATTAGAATACTTAATTTGAGTTTTGGTGTGAGACATACCTAACATGAAAATTAGTGAGGAGGTTAGGCCAAAAAGCCACACATACTGTGCATCTATTTACTGAACAGCATGTATGCACATACAAAAATCATGCGCATCACATGAATGGAGGTTCTAGCTAGTACGTTACCTTTCTTTTCCTTTTTCCTTTTTGGTTGTTTGTACATAAATTAAGCAGTAAAGACCAAGAGTCCCCAATTAGTTTATGATGCAAAAAAGGAGATCACCTGCTGGAAACTTCATATGGAATTTGTATAATATGCCTTTCTGTTATTAAATTATTACCTAGGACAACACCATATGCAGCATATCATTTAAAAAAATAAAGAGTTGTTTTATTGAATCACAAGACATGTAGAAGCCATTATATGGTAACAGAATCCTATGCTGCAAATTATTGGAATGAATCTGAGAATCAATGTTTGACATGTATTGGTGCAGGAAAAATCTGAGATTGTGCAGCATCAAATGAAAAACCCCTGTCCTCCAAAACAGGAGGTGGTGGTGAAGAAGAATAGAGCCAAGAAGAATGAAAAGAAATGCAAAGGTGGAAAGAAACAGATACCTCCTATTAGTTGGCCAAATTTAAAACTACTAGACTGCTAATGCATGCTCTTAGTCTTACTTAGTATTAGTACTACTATTGATTAATTTCCTTTATTTACAACTTCCCATGGATGTTACTATTAGACATTTATATGTAGTTGGGTTTGCTTTGAACTTCATTTCTCTATGATAATAAAGTATATGAGGTTAGATTTCAGTAGATTCAACTACTTTTAAATTCTATATATGCATGTGTAGCTTGGGGAAATGAACCATCACAGTTTTTGAGGGACAGAACAGAAGGCCATGTGAAATCAAATCATGAACTGTATAACACCGTTCCAGTCTTCCAGATTCAGACAATCTAATATTTCTAATTATTTTAGTCGAATTATTGGAAGAGGGATGCCATGGATCCCATCTTTTTGACGCTCCTAGAATTTATATGAATAATTATAAGGATGATGCTAACTAGTGCATAAAACATTGGTTAAAAATATATCTATAGAAGGTTTTATTATTAAAAATGCCATATTTCAATTCTCGTTGTTTCCTTCTTATCTCTCTCCTCTCTCAATATGTGTATAATATTTATTCTAAAATCAACCCTGTATTTAGTGAAATAGTAATAACAAAATTTGATGTACTTACTAGTTAAAATCATTATATCATCACATGTCACATTTTGTAGAACTAAAAAACTTGAACTTAGCACTGATGGGGAAAATATATATTTTAAAAAAAGAAAGAAAAGGAGCTAGCTACAGTAGTTGTACTGTATCTCCATATATGTCTATACTCTGAAGTGAGCAGCCAGCGCCAAAAGAAAGTGCAATTAAAAAACCATTAGTTAAGGAGTTGGAATCAGATACACCCACTAATAAAAGGCCTAAAGACAACTTCATGATCATGCCTTAACAATAGCATATGTATATAAAATAACCAAAAAAATTGGAATAATCTGACATTGTGTTTATTACTTTTCATGGTATCAATTAGAAAGGAACATGATGGAATAGCAAAGTTTGCTGTTACTTGCTGGCAGATCGTTTCGTGACCACGAAATTTAAAATGCTATATACTTTTTCGTAGTCATGATTCCTGAATCTTGAGGTTTTAATAGGCCAGTTTGAAATCGCAATAACGACTTTTTTTTATTTTGCAAAAGGGAAACAAAAATAAAAATTAAAATCAGAAAAATGGAAATTTATGATTAATTCGATCGTCATGGATTAGATCATGCATGCCAAGTGAGAAAGTTTTGCTTAGCTGGAAAATCCGTGGAATGATGCGGACATCCATTTTAAAATACCAAAAGGAAGGAAACCACGCCAGCCTCTAACTCTTTTCCTTAATTTTGAGTAACTAATCTGTCTAATTCAGATGACCTCATAACACAATAACCACAAGAGAAGTTTTAATTTTAATTAACGTTAATCTGCTAAGAAAATTAATTAAGATTTTTAAAGGAAGAGTTCACATCATAATGGAATCAAATGGTGGCTACAAACAGACAGAGTTTCTAGCTAGTTGTGCCATGAACATCATCTTTTGTTATCTTTAAGAGACGCTAGCTAATCATTTACAGGGAGATCTACAATTAATGAAGTTTAATTATATTAATTAATTGAGCACCAATATATGAGAACAATGATAATCCTGAACTTGATTGACGAATTGATTAACTTAAATGATTATTTCAGCTAATTTTCTTCTGATAAATATCATGATCAGATTCTTGTAGAAGAATTGTGTTGTAGCACATTAATTAATCTAATCTAACTAGTTTCAAATAATTGAATAATTAATTATATATGTTGAGTCAACCTAATTTCACCCCTGATTTTTGGTGCAGCATGGTCAAAATCGATCATAATTAGACCTCCTATTTTTTATATATGGTACTCCGATCCTACTATATATATTTAATTTAATTTAAGCTATCAACGTCACACTGCAATATTAATTATAGTGATGTGGATCCAAAGTGTGAATGAATACATAAAAACGAGAGAAACGGTAGCTTCTGCTTCTGCAAGTTGCAGTTGACATAACACAACACTGCGTGACGAGCATCTTGGGTTGGGTTGGGTAAGGTCTTGTGGGCCATTTCGCTTTTACACATCCAAACCGCGAATTCAAATTAATCATGAGCCTAGATTAACATTAGGCAAGGCAAGGTACCCAAATAAAAATACTATATTCTTTCTTACATATACTGTTATGCCTATTTGATGAGTTAATTCGTTCCTTATGAATTATTCTCTACGCCTAAAGTTTCATTTCAAGCAATAGACTTATAGACAGGTATTAATCCATGGAAATGGATATGAAAGCAATGAATGATGGTCATCAACTACGTGTACAGGAACTTCCGGTGACTTCGGATGCTTCGCGTAACGTCCTATATTTTATGCAACTTGTCGTTAAAAAACTATTAATTGCCCCCTTTGACCCGAAAACATTTAATGAATGCACTGTGTCTAATTATATGCTGCTATATTCATTATTATAATTTTCCTCTTCGCTATAAACAGTGATGATGTAGCTGTGATAGGAACTCGGATTAGTACCTCATCCGAACACATATATGAGATATTTTTAATATAAATAATCATATAGAATATGGTGTTTAAAATAAACCAAGGAAGCCAATTGCTTTCATTTCATTTTCCACTATTATTTACTTTGATTTAATTTATAAAAAAAACTCACGATTTAATTCCGCAGTTTGGGTCTTTGGGAGTTCTATACTAAAAGTCTGTTTGGTTTACAGTGGAGTGGAATTGATTCTAGAAATGAATGATTGAGATGGATGATGCACACTTTACGAAGTAAGTTGGACGGAAGTGATTTAAAATCAATTCTGCAGAATTGATTCTGGGTGGGTCAAAATCTAAACCAAACGGCACTAAATATATTGGGAATTAAGTTCCTAGTGTTGTTAGCGTGTTAAAGTACATGTTGTTTCAAATAGCTACTGTTATTGGAATTGACTTGCACTATTCTCGTAGTGTTAGACTAATAATACATGTAGTTTAATAGCAATTGTTGTTTTAATTTTGTGCAACATTATATGGGGTGTCAATTATCATGTTTATTAAATGATATAGTAACATATCATTAGAGGATATAGTAAAAATTTTTTACATTGTTAATGTATACTAATTAAACTCTTAAAACGTGTATAATATAAATATATTTGTGACATAAAAGAAAATAATTGCTTTTGTAAAATATTGTATCTTGAATATTTTATATTTAAATCATATAATTACCTTAGTGTGGAACGTGATGAAAGAAATGATTAAGGATGTCAACAGGGCGGGGCAGATAGTACACTACTTGTATTCATATCCGTTAAAATTAGTGGATAATTCACGAATAACCATTAATATTTAAAAATTTAAAATTTATAAAATGAAATAGATAAAATGTCATATAATATATTAAACATCATGATTATATTAATATTATATAATATAAATTAACATCATATAATATCATTATATACATAGATGGGCTGGCTTTGTCTTAAAGGAAAAGCTTAAACAAGAAATATGCAGCTTACGCGGGTGGAATAAGGAGACATTTGGTGATTTGGATGGTAAAATTAAAGAATCTCATGGGAAAGTGAAAGAGTTGGATCTTAAAAGTGAAGAAAATCCTCTACAGGTGGAAGAAGTGCAACAATGGAGAGAGTGTAAGGCTCAATTATGTCACTATTTGTCCTTAAAGGATAATTTACTATTCCAAAAGTCACGGTTATATATCATGGTTACGAGCTCGAGACGCTAATACCAAATTCTTTCATGCTTGTATAAATAAGAGAAGGGTCGAAAGTGAAATCAGAAGTTTGAAGGTGTCAAATGTGAGGTATTCTGATCCTGCGGGATTTAAAGATGTAATAAAAGGTTTTTTTAGAGACATTTTTAGGTTCTTTCTCATGATAGACCTTGTTTCTTTGATACTGATTTTAAATATTTGTCAGATGAAGACGCTGCAGAGTTAATTTTGCCTTTCTTTGCGGAAGAAGTGAAGAGTGTTGTTTGGGATTGTGAGGGTTCAAAAAGCCCAGGCCCTAGGGGTTTCAATTTCACCTTTTTTAAGGATTTTTGGGATACTGTAAAATATGATTTTTTGGCTTTCCTTCATGAATTTCATGTTAATGGGGAACTAGTCAAAGGATCTAATAATTCTTTTCTTGTGCTTGTGCCTAAGACAGACAATCCTCAAAAGGTGGAGGAATTTCGACCTATCTCTCTTATTGGTTGTATGTACAAGGTGTTGGCTAAACTATTGGCTAATAGGCTAAGAAAGGTTATTGGTAAAGTAATTTCTGAATGTCAGTCCGCTTTTGTGAAAGAAAGATTAATTTTTGACAGTGTGGTGGTTGCTAATGAAGTCCTAGAGGAGGCCAAAAGGAACAAAAAGCTTTTTTTTGTTTTTTAAGGTTGATTTTGAAAAGGCTTATGACTCTATTAACTGGGAGTTTTTGCAGTTTGTCATGGAGAGGATGAGGTTTCCTTTAAAATGGAGGAGGTGGATTGCAGAGTGTTTATCAACAGTTAGAGTTTCAGTCCTTGTCAATAGAAGTCCTTCGAGTGAATTTGGGGTTGGCAGAGGCTTGAGGCAAGGAGATCCTTTGGCTCCTTTTTTATTTCTAATTGTCGTGGAAGGGTTAAATTCATTGATGATGAAGGTGGTGCAGGAGAGGGTATTTATTGGCTATCTTGCTGGCCAAGATGGCGTCCTTGTATTACATCTTCAATATGCTGGTGATACGATTTTTTTGGGTGATACTTCTATTAACAATATTTGGGCTATTAAAGCTATATTGCAACTATTTGAGTTGGTGGCAGGTTTAAAAGTTAACTTTTTCAAAAGCAAACTCTTGGGAGTTCATGTTGATATAGGGTGGTTGGAGGTGATGGCTCAGTTTCTGAATTGTAAAGTGGGGTCAAATCCCAATAGATTGAAGACTTGGTTGCCTGTTATTCAAAAGGTAGAAAAACGAGTGTCAAGGTGGAAGAGTAGATTGTTGTCCTTTGGTGGTAGACTTGTCCTCCTAAAATTCATCCTAAATGTAATCCTGATCTATTTTCTTTCCTTTTTCAAGGCTCCTAAATGTATTATTTCTCATCTTGAATCTTTATTTAAAAATTTCCTTTAGGGTGGGGATGATGAACATAGGAAACTAGTGTGGGTTGCTTGGGAAGATGTGTGTAAAGCAAAACAACACGGGGGTTTAGGTTTAAAGGATCTAAGAGCTTTCAATTTAGCTCTTTTAGGGAAATGGAGGTAGCGTTTATTTGGTTGAGAATGATAGTTACTGGAATAGGGTGTTATCATCTATTTATGGTGTGCATTCGGTAAGAAAGGAGGGTGGGAGGGTTATTGGTTCTAGGTGGTGGTTAGATTTGTGGAGTATTGATGACTGTGACCGCTGATTGGTTTTCAAATATGTGTGTCAGAGTTGTGGGGAATGAGAGGAATACGTCTTTTTGGAGAGATGTGTGGTGTACTTCTATTCCTTTTTGTGAGCGGTATAGTAGATTATTCTCCATTGCTATTGATAAGGAGTGTTTAGTTGCTGATATGATTGTGAGAAAAGAGGGAGAAGTAGATTGGAACTGGTGTTGGAGAAGAGAGCTTTTTCAATGGGAATTGTTACAGTTATATTTTCTTTTGTTGGATCTAACTTTGATTCAGGTCCATGAGAGGAGTGTCGACACTTAGCTTTGGAAAGCAGAACCGGAAGAGCCTTTTTCAGTTCATTCAGCCTACCAGGTCATTGTAAATGCTAACATATATGCAGACATACCGTTGCACAAATTTATTTGGTGTGCACTTTGGTTCCATCCAAGGTCTCTTGCTTTGCTTGGAGAGTGATGTTGGATAGGATTCCTTCTAGAGCCAATCTAGTTAAGAGGAATATTATTCAACATTCTGTTGTTGGTTGTGTGTGGTGTTGTCAGGATTGGGAGACCTCTTCTCATATTTTCTTTGAATGCCCATCTGCATACCAAGTGTGGATGCTTTGCTTGGAGTGGTGCGGTTTCTACTTTGTATTTCAAAATGACTTTATTGCTCATTTTTATCAATTTTTGGGTCTTCCCAATCGCACTCTAAAACTGCAATATAAGTGGTCAGTTATTTGGATTATTGTTTTGTGGAGTCTTTGGTTGGCTAGAAATGATGCGGTCTTTTTAAGTAAATTTTCTTCGGCACCAGAAGCATTAGAGTATATAAAGTTACGTTCTTGGAGGTGGTTAAAATCAAAGGATATCAATTTCTGCTACCATTACTCTTCATGGGTATCTAATCCTTCTGTTAGTTTGAACCTTGGTATACATTCACCTTAGTTGTGGCTATTGTTGTTTTGCTGGACAGGTGCATTTTTAGGGGATTTACTGATCCAGGTTAACAGTTAGTTTTGTTTTCCTTGTTGCTTTGGTGGGAATTTGGCTTTGTTTCTGCTGGTTGTGGTATTTGTAACTGGTATAACTTTTGGTTTTATTTGTTTGTATGTGTTAGAGTACCCTTTGTACTCTATTTTAATGCATGTTTCTTTGCTTAGCAAAAAAAATTATATTTAATATATTAAAATATTATTCTAAGATAATCAAACAAAAAAATTATCTCATAATAAAATATTAAAAATTTTAATTATTTTAATGAGTATGTAGATACCCACAAGACGAGTAGTATAATATTTATCTCCACCCATTTAATAAATATGTGGGTATCTTGCATATATATCAGCGGGTTTTTACGGGTACGAAATTTTGTCGTCTCTAACAATATATGACTATCTATTGAATAAAAAAGAGTGTGACAAAAGAGGAGGAAAAAGTTAAAATCTTGTTTTATAAATTGCAATTAGATCACCAACAAATAATGTAACAATGAAAATTTCCCTCTTAAGTGGCAATGGGAGGAACAAAAAGATTCGCTTCATTGTCTATTGTATACCTTTTTTTTTTTCAAATTTAATAAAATCAACTCTATATGATAAAACTTGTGGGAATATAATGATTTTATTAAAATAAAAATTATTTATTACTTATTTATATTTTTTTTGAATATTTATTGATATTTTTAATGTAATTAATATTTTTTATTTTAATAAAAACATTTCATTCTTAGAAGTCTTATTCTCAACCCTAAAAATTAGTTTTTATCAAAACCATTATTTTTTTCAACAAAAAAAACACAAAAGATTAGTGATGTAAAGTTGGTTGTGCCTCAATGATCCACAAAATATCAACTAGCTTAGCTACGTAATTTATTGAGCAATGATCCTTAAATTTGAACTTTTCATAACAATAAACAGATACGGCCTATATAGTTATTTTTGTCCTTCAAAAATTAAAATTTAAAGACAAGTTAATTTGATCTCTAAAAGAAATAAATTAAAAATTTGGACTAAAAATTATTTCTTCAGGTCATTTTACTTCTCATGTCATTGTTCGTTTAATAACATTAACAGAAGTTATGATTTGATATGTTAAATGTTGTGTTAAACTCTTATATGGCAATCTCATATAATAATAATATGTATGATGAACTGAAATGACAGTGAGTGGTAACTCTGAGAAACTAAATTGACTAAATAGAAACTTTTTTAATTTGATACAAAAAACCTAAATATGTTTTTCTCCCCCAAATTTCTCCTCAATTAATGTAAACACTTAAACCCTATTTTTGTTTAAAAACAATTAGACGTAATTTGAGGCATAATATATGGAGGATTAAATTATTTTCATCTGTGTCAATAAAGAAAGAGATCAAATGCCTCGTGAAGTGGTTTAATGTTATGTCATTTTGAATATTGTATGTATGAAAACTGATCACTAGATTTTAGTATACTGGAGTATGTTTCTTTCTTCGATTTTGTGATTTGTTTTTTAATTATTTTAATGTCATATCGTTGTATTGATTCATTTACTCCTTTGTAGAAATTAAATTAAATATTTACACAATATCTTCATTCAAAAAGATATAGATATATATTACAAGTTAAAAGTGAAAAATTACAATCATGGATAAGAGTAACTACACATGGTATTTCATCCTCATTTCATAAAAATTGCAATGCTGCTGGGAAATGCCGAAATGCAAAAATGTTGAAGCTAGGAGTCAAACACGGTGTACCTGCAGTTAATGAGACGCACTCACTACCACTAGGGGTGGGAATAGGCCAGGCCGCCGGTAGGGGCCTATGGCCTAGCCTAATTAAAGCACAGCCTGGCCCAGCCTATTTAATAAAAAGGCCAGGTTCAGGCATTTTAAAAAGCCTATTTAAATAAAGAGGCTAGGCTTAGGCCAACTCACAAGCCTACAAAGCCTCATAGGCCGGCCTATTTATATTTAAAAATTAGTAAATATATTAAAATTATATAAATATTAATTACTTGTAACTTATAAGTTATAACGAATTTGAATAGACTTAATATTATTATATTAGTATATATCTATAATTTGTAAATTGCTTTTATATTTTATTTGTTTGTATTGGTTTGGGTTAAGGATTTTGCTGGCCCAATATCATGTATTTTAGTATTGAGTATTGACTAAGATGTTAGATAAGAAAAATCAGGATACATGCAATTTTTGGGCTTAGAAATCGATTTGTTGTCCTTTTTCATATAAAGGCCTTTAAATAGGCTAACAAGCCAGACCAGGTTTTTAAAAAGGTCAGGCCAGGCCTAAAAAAAGCCCATCTTAGGTAATAGGCCAGGCTTAGGCCTTAAATTTATAAAATAGTCCAGGCCTATTTAATCAAAGCCTAGCCTGACCTAGCCTATTCTCACCCCTAACTACCACTATGCCAAGCTATCCCTTGGTATTATATACATGTGCGCAAAATTATTATATATATTTGATTTCTAATTGTTTTTTTATACATTGTTCAATTATTTTTTAAAAATTAATATAATGAAATATATATATATATATGTATGTATATGTGTTGATATAACATATAATGTGTATTTAACAGTATACTACATTTTTTGTATATATCGATTTAATCGTTTCATCCTGTAGTGACTCATTGGTTTGACCATTGACCTATTGACCTGGTGTCTTGATCAAGTCGATCACTGGTTCGAGTTTTATAACATTGCTTAAGATTGCTACATAAGAGTCCAACACAACACTCATAAATGTCTATTAACATTACTTGACAGATAATAATGTAAATTTGACTGATAAAGAAACTTTCAGGAACTAATTTGTTAATTTATTTCTTTCGGATATCAAATTGATCGACCCCCAATTTTCATATACCAAAATGACTATTTAGTCGATAAAAAAGAGTAAATATGGGTTAATATTTATTTAAGATGAGTTTATCTTTTTTTAACATAAGGTTAAATTTGATGTATTCATTTAACATATTTTCAAAATTATGATGAATTTTTCTAAAGAACTTGACTTGGGGAGAAAATCTATTTAAAGACATTTTTGTAGTACTTTAGAAACTAACAAATATTGGTATAAATTGTAGGCATTATCCACCGGAGGCAATCCTATTCGAGTCGGGAACATCCACATCATATTAGGGCTAGTTCTTCTAGCGGATTTTTTTCCATCCACTGCACTCGAACCCGAGAACTTGTTTAAGGAGAAATAAACATGTACTCGAACACAATGACTGTGTAAGATAAGTAAGTAAATATGAATAAAGCAAATGAACACAAGGATTTTGTAAGATAATTAATAAATAGTTTGATTTATCTACTTAAACTAAAATCTTACAATAATAAAGGTATAACACGCTCATAATAATTTTATTGATTTTTCTTTTCTTTTCATTTTTCAACCAAATCAAACAATTGGAGAGAAAAACATTAAGTTACCTTAGATAAATTTTTCAATAAGCACTTATAAGATAGGAAAATAAAATGAATAAAAAAAACATATAAAATGAATCTAACTTCTTTCATAAACTGAAAGTAATATATTATTTTCAACCTTTTCAAACTCTCGCATTTAGTTTCTTTATAAATACCTTTAAATTTATAAGGATTTTCTTAAAGTTACTTACCTCTATCAAAATCTTCTATAAGCTAGAAAATTATTTCAAACTGGACCTTTATATATTTTTCTTTATTTTCACTTTTTTTCATCTATTCTCAAACAATATAAAAATCTACTCATTTTTCTTCATTTTCTTTCCTCTCTTTTTATCCTAATGTAAACATATTTCGTATTTTCATGTCGGGAGGAGTTGTGTCAACTTAATTGCACGCTACTTAAAAATTAGGTTTAATTATAAATCTTTCAACTTAATTAGAATATATAATAATCTTTACGAATAATAATACTTCTATATTAATATAATTTGTTATTATGAAATATCCATTAGTTATTTTTCTCACTTTTCAAATTTTGAGATTTAGTTATATATGTACATTGTTAGTGTGAAATAGTTTTATACAGACATTCAATGATATGTACTGCCACACCATTTATTAAATTTAATAAGACATGAGGTGTCATATTCATCCAATGATATACCAGCACACCATTGGATGACTGTGTAAAATTTCTTTACACTGACAATGTATACTAATTAAATCCATATTACGCTGAAAATGTATAGTAATTAAATCCATATCGAAATTACATTTTATTTAAATATTGAATTAACCAGGCCGTGGTCGTTGTTCATGCCATGATTAAGTCAATATTGAAGTTCAAACAATTGTATCAATCACAATATTAGGTCCAATTTATACAAAGTCAAATTCGACCTACAACTAGACTTACAAACAGCTTTATCTTCATTTTCAATATCATATTGTTCTGTAAATTAAATTAAAATATAAAAATGTTCCCTTCATGCATTCTTTTATTGCTTTTACATTTATCCATTAATAATAAAAACTAGAATTTTTTTTTATTTTTTTACCATAAATAAACAAATACAGGGGTATATGTAAAAATCAAATGCTCCTAAAATAATACCATAAGAGAGCTACCTTGTAAAGCAAATTTGACAAGGTTCAAATTACAACAACAAATTTAAAATAAAAATAATGTATATATAAGTATGAAAAATATCAAAACATATAAAGATAATTCTTTTTTTCAACTGATAGTGCTGTAATTATTATTTAAAAAAACAATATACCACCAAGATGACATTGAAAATATTTGTGCGTATGAAAACTAAATAAAAGATTATAAGAATTGAATTAAATATGAGTGTGATATAAAATTTTTGTGTGAAATTATTTTCATAAAAGTTGTAATATGATTGCTTCAATGCATGCAAATTGGGTCTTTAATTACTTTTAAAATAACTTTATCTTTCAATTTGTTATTATGAAGATTGAATTTTTCTCACACCTATTTTATATCTCTTTTTCTTTTCCTTTATATATTTCACCACATTTCTCTTTTCCTATCATTACATTCACATTATAATAAGTGTAAATATGAAGTATAGTTTAAAAAATATAAAAACACTCTTTATTTTATTATTGTACACCATCAAGTCTCATTTTACTTTTCATTTAATATTTTTATATATGAATTAAGAGATATAATTAATTATTTTATGTTCATGAAAAATATTAATTAAATTTCTATTATATTATTTATCATTTATTAATAATTCATATATTATTTACAAATGATATATTTAATGAAAAAATAAATATTTTTGAAATTGTAAAATGATAAGTAAAATAGGTATTTTTTTTTCTTCTAAAATGACAAATAAAAGCGGGAGAGAGGAAGTAATTCTTTATTTTATAACAATTTTTTACATTATATAACATTGTTGTAACCAAATAGTAACATGTCGCAGTGGAAATATACTCTAACCTATGTATACTTTACATGCAATATTAAGAGTGGGGTGTAAGTGGGTCCGACCCAACCCGCGAACCCGATGGATACAACCCAACCCGAAGATATTAACGGTTTAGTTTGTGTATTCGATTCAGTTCATACATTTTCTGTTGAACCCCGATCTGGTTCAACTCAGGTCTCGGGTTTGCCTATGATGAACCCGATAGACCAACCCGAACCAAACCAAAAAAGGAAGCCATAATCTTATTTCATTTTCCGGCAAGGAAAGAACAAAAATAGGCACAACAGCAACACAAGCATATGTGGTTTCCCAAATCCTATTTCCTCTCAACTTATTTTTCTGGTTTCTCTTCTTTTTTTCATTTTATATTTTAATTCCATTTCATCTTTCACATTTAAAAAAAAAAGGAAAAATGTTCATGACTCGATGATCCAACCCAACCCGAACATATTCGGGTTGGTTCGAGTCAGGTTACTTATCCAAAAAATACAAAATCCGAACCAACTCAAAACCATCACCATTCTATTAGTTCGGATTTGATGTCACCTCATACCCGATTCAACCCAACCCGATTACTCCCCTAATTAAGAATTAAACCCACCTATGGATGTGGAAAATTTTCTGTTAAAGACAACAAAAAATCACATAACAATGTTGTAAAAAAAAATATATTTTGACCGTTATTTAAATGTAACAATTATTTAGAAGACAATCAAAACATTATAATAATACTTCATGCCATGACCCTATCTCAATGGCATTCTTTCTTTCTATATATAGCTAGGCCAGCATAGGAGAAAACAGAGTTTCACATGTGAATTTCCAAGACTACCCCTGTCCCTCCCTCAAAATCTCCATCCGCAAGAGCCTCCTCCATAGCATAGCGTCCCCCACTCTCTCTCTCTCACTCTCTCTCACACACAGAGTCTCTCGCTTTCTCTCTCCTCGCGATGGAGAAAGTCGAGAGCTCCGTCTCCACTTCGGAGCAAGATTCCGACGACAACAAGCACCCTACGCAGCATCACCTCGTGCTTCCCTCAGGTCTCACCCACGACGAGTTCGATTCCCTCGTCCCCTTCGTCACGGAGTACCACACCTACCTCATAGGCCCTGGCCAATGCTCCTCCCTCCTCGCTCAACGCATCCACGCGCCGCCGGACTCCGTCTGGTCCGTCGTCCGCCGCTTCGACAAGCCACAATCTACAAGCACTTCATCAAGAGCTGCGCCCTCAAGGAAGGTTTCCAAATGACCGTAGGGTGCACCAGAGACGTCAATGTCATCTCCGGCTTGCCGGCGGCCACCCAGCACCGAGAGACTCGATCTCCTCGATGACGACAAACGCGTCACCGGATTCAGCATCATCGGCGGCGAGCACCGCCTCAGGAATTACCGCTCCGTCACCTCCGTACACGGCTTCGATGACGGTGACGGTAAGATCTGGACCGTCGTTCTCGAATCCTACATAGTTGACGTTCCCGAAGGTAACACCGAGGAGGACACGCGTCTCTTCGCAGATACCGTCGTGAAGCTCAACCTCCAGAAGCTCGCGTCCGTCACCGAAGGGAAGAACGGTGACGGTAAGTCACACTCCGGTTCAACCTCAACCTGAAACCGAAACTCGTAATTTTAAAAATATGAAAAAAAAAGGAGATTGAAATTTGAAATTATCGCCCCCTCACGAATACATAAAAGGAGAAAAACAAAAAAAAAATCACGAGTTTTTCTCTCTTTTTCTGTTCTTTTTTCCTACTTCTCTTGGGAGATTCATTTGGTTTTTTGTTTGTGAGAATCTTATTTTTGTTATCGGTTTTTGATGATTTTCCCACGCTCTTCTTCTCCCCAAGTAACGTGTCCCTCCTGCGTTCTCGTGGATGCACGCTGCAATTTGTTGTCGCTATGGATGTGAGGGCATTTCGGTCAATGAACTTGTACAGGAAATGTTGACTTGTGGATGGATGTTCATCATGTCTCTTTAACCATTCTGTGAATATCATTTGCTTTTTGCTTTTCCCCCTCTCGATTTTATTCCGCCTACATATCGTTTTAATTTTTTCCTTTACCTTTTTGCAGCTATAAGTGCAATCCTGCTTAAACAAGATGCTTCCATTTTAGATTGCAGATATATTTATAATACTGGACAGTATGATTTTCACTTTTATTTAAGTAAATTAATTTGTTAGGGAATGGAATAACTAGACACTTAGGTACACGATATTTATACTTTTGATATTTTTCAATTTTAGTTCCCTGCAAATTAATTATTAATATTTTTTTTTACTAAAATACATTGTTTCCCCCTCACAATCACATGCATCATCAGTAACTTAGAGTGAGAGGAGAGTGCGCGATCAGAAGAATGTCAGACTCTTTTCTTCTCACAAACCTAAAATGTGTCATGACTCATGCATAGTAGAATCCATTCTTTTGGTCATGCATTGAATTTGGATTTGGACATTAACCTTCCTTGTGCTGGATATTTGTAAGTTGGATATGCAAGATTAATACGAATTAGTGGTGAAACGTGTTAAATTGACGTTTTTAATACTAGAAATGTGAAATTTAAACTTGAGTTTGAGTAGGTTTAACGCTAAATTAAACACACAAAAAATCAAACACACAAAATGTTACGAATCAATTGAGTAACGTTTTTATTTAAATTTTACAAAAGAATGGTAAAACTCAAGGTAGAAATTTAAGGTCCAGTTCTCTTGTGCATTAAGAAATTAATGTTAATATAATGTTTTAGAATAATGTACGATAATTAAGAATAATGCTTGTGTAAATTAAAAATAATGTTATGCCATGTAAAGCCCAATGCGATAACAACGTCAGGAAAGAAAAAGGGGAAAGGATATGTACAAGGTGGATTTGATCATTTGTCAATTAATTTTATATCTAACTTAATTTCTTTCTACTTTAAGAATTAGATAGTATCTGAAATAGCCATGTCAGAACTCCAAATGGTAAATGGGTCGCATTCTAAATATTTATCCCAAAATCACATTTCTTATGTGGATCAGACAAACGTTAGTGAACGTGCTTTTATTCGAATCGACGTTTAAACGTGGAACATGATCCTGAGTAAACTAAATACACTATAACTGAATAACTAATAGTGTTTCTCAAATAAAACTTAAAAGGATGGGTATATAGTGAGAAAAAAAAATTGATAATAAATTTTACTTGTGTCAGATGCTGCTAGTGTGGGAGTGGGATATCATATATGGAACATGATCTTTCTCCGAATTGTAGTGTGAAAAAGAGGGAATTTCAAAGGAAGCTAAAAAATTGAGTAAAGACTAAAGACCCCATTTGTGTCAAGTTTTTTGTAGGCTTCCTTCCATTTCCAGCTTCTGGTTAAAAAGTGATTCTTATTTCCAATTAAAGGCGTACCAATCCATTTCTTCTAGTTAGTTGTATACTACTTAACCGTCTGTTCTCAATGCTGGCTAGGGCCCCATGGTTTATCTGTAAGGTCTGGTCGCTGTTATGATATTGATGCTTGCCTCGTTTATTGTTACAAGGAGAGGAATACATTTGTGGGCCTTTTATCCCCAATTCTAAGTATGCAGGGTTTTTCCAGTATCTGTAGAGCTGGCAATGAAGGGTTTTTCATGATTATATTAGTAGTGTGTGTATATTTATACGACTGTTGTTCATGTACTTTTAGGTTGTCACTGTTGTTCAGGGCGCTGTTACTGTCAACGTCTCCATGTTTGTTGGTTGATTTTCCAGATTGGAATATATCGGAATGGATTATTGGATTTGTTTAGAGCACCTTTTTTTTTTCCTTGATCTGCTAATTTTTTTTTCACTTCTCACAAAACTTAGTTTGGAATAATAAGGAATTCTCTAGTTGAACAAATATACAAACATGAACTTAGCCTATGCTTAATTTGATAAAAATGGAAGGAGATAAATTTGAGTAAGAAAATACTCCGTTTTATAACATAAAAGAAAAATTTACTGTGATATCACGTTAAAGTTTTTGTTTTTTTTTTAAGTTGGGAGAAAACACATATAAAGAGATTATTCACTACTTAATTTTACCTATGCATTTTATCTTTTTCATTTAATGTGAAGTCTACTTAATTTTTTTGTATCAAGAGTAAAAAAATATTACAATCAGTGTTGTTTAATTTTTCTTCTTATTTTTTATCCATACAATATATACAAATCTACTTATTTTCTTAAATCTTTATTTTTTCACTTTTTTCCTTCCTTTTTCTCTCCACAACCTATTGCCTTGGTTACTATAATTAAGAACATGATCGATATCTCGCTCCTCATTTACACCTATATATATTCCGACTTAATTTGTGTCGTACTAATATGCTAATATTGATCAGATTGAAAGGGGTTTAGATTCTTTAAACATGTAATGGGTTCGATAATTAGATCCATATATATGTATAGAAAAATATTATTCGATCCCCGTTTTGCACCTGATAATATCTCGAGAGATTAATTTCTCACTTATCGGATGGAATAATACTGTGAAAAATCAAAATTATATATATTGATATGTTATAGAAAATATACTCCGAAAATATTTGACAAAATATATACCAATATATATATGAGGAGGATTCAAATTACACCGGTGTAAGTTACACCAAATATTACACCGTCAATTACTACAAATCGAATATGTTTTTTAGTAATCCAACCGTTGAATTATATTTATTTATCATCATGATTATATGTGTCAAATTTCATAAAATTTTGAAACTAAATAACTTGATAATCAGGCCTCGCGTGATTGCCAGGTTTTAATTTTTTATTTTCAAATCTTATTTTTAAAATAAAAATTGAAATGATGATTGTAAGCTAGTGTTTTGACTATTTTTCAAAACTATTTATAACTTGTTCTGGACTGGCATCCGGCATCCGGTTAGGAACCGCGAGTCCCAGCACCATTGGCACCACTATCAGAGGCACGGTCATCATATTACGACCATCCGACATAGGGGGATTGAAGAGCCCGCATGGGCGCCCTTCCGGCATCTACGAACAGCGGCAGAACATGCCACCAGAGCATGTCACCAGGATTAACAGATTTTCCCGCCATTTACCTACATATAAAAGCACACAATTATGAATTGCCAGGTATCATTCTCAACATACTCTCATATCTGCTATACATACTGACTTGAGCGTCGGAGTGTCTGCAGGTACACCCCCCACCTCTGTTCCAGACAGAAACCACCGTGGACGACCAATCTTGCGACCGGAATCCTCCATCGGAGAACTACCCCAGTTCATTGGCGCCGTCTGTGGGAACGACATTCGTTTCCAGCTACCTTCCCACGCAAGAATGGTTGACACAAGAGCAAACTCGAACACAGGCGTCGGCCGCGGATGCAGTCAAGACGTTACCGCCGGCGATCCTGTCATCACAGCCGCGGCCTCCACCGTTGCCGTCGCGCCCCAGCGCACTCGGGTCCCTGACCCAAACAATCCTGACGCCGCAGCAGCTGCTGCAGCATCCCCCACAGCAGCAAACCGCAAGGCACCACCACAGAACAATCGTCCACCTCCTACTCCGCCTCCTACTGGTTCCACACCACCAGGACAACCATATCGTCAAGAATTGCTTTCTTTCATCAGCAAACAGGATAACATGCTGCAAGAATACGCCAGACGCCTCTCAAGGCTCGAAGAGGAACATCTCCGCCTCTCTGCTCAGATCATCACCCAAGAAACACCGCACGCGAAAGACCAACAGCGTCAGCAACCTCCTCCTTCCCATCACACAGCAGAACCAAGAACATCTCCAAGAAGGGATCAGCAGCCCCATGGCTAGCAGAGGCCATCCAGAGAGAACGTCGTCCATCGCCGGAAGCCTCCGTTCAACACTCTGTGTCTCCGACTCGCTCCCAACACAAACGACCTCTGACGATTGTTCGCTATGAACGGCAAGGAGAATCTCAGCAAGACTTCCATACGGACGACGAGGTGATCTAGGCCGTCGTCCCCTTTTCTGAAAGGATCATGCTATTCCTGGTCGATCGTAGATTCGAAAAACTCCCAGTATCAGAGCAGTATGACGGAACCGGGGATCCCTTAGAAAACCTTGACGTGTATGAGTCCGCCATGTCCATCAGGGGGCAACCGACCCCATCATGTGCCGTGTGTTTCCCACTGTCGCTCAAGAAGACAGCTCTGCGCTGGTTCCAGTCACTCCCTCCGCGATCCGTCAACACGTGGGCAGATCTGCGAAGCAAATTTGTTACCAGCTTCACCACCAGTAAAGTACAACCCAAGACGGAAGCCAGCCTTGAAGCAGATACGCCAAAATCCAGCCGAGTCACTTCGAGACTACATCAGCCGGTTCACTAAGGAAGCGCTACTTGTGCAAGGGATACAACCCGGAGTGCAGCTCATGCTGGCCAAAGATGGGTTAATTCCACATTCCCCTTTTTGGATAGACCTGTCCAAAGAAAGCCACCCACAATGGAGCAATTCTTGAGAAGGGCTGAAGAATACATCAGTTTAGAGGATGAGGAGCTGACATTGAAGTTGAAGGGCGCATCAGAGCAGGCCGCCAAGCCAGAAAAGCCGACAGGAGACAAGGGGAATCGCCAGAACAAATTACAAGGGCGCTATAGCCTCTACACGTCGTTGACTACCTCACCGGGCAGGATTTTAAATGAGGTAATGCACGTGGAAATGTTCGAAGTCGGGATACCCCGCCCTAAGCCATTAAAGTCCAGGCCAGAAACAGACAAAAGCAAATACTGCCGCCTTTTCACAGGTGTCAGGGACATGACACGGATAAGTGCGTCCAGCTTAAAGACACCATCGAAGATCTCATTCGACTGGGGAAAACTTAACAGATTTGTCAAAAAGGGGGATGGAGCAGAAAGAGGTTACAAGAGGGATTCTAACCCCCGTAGGGAGAGAAGCCGACGCAGGGAGAGAAGCCGCTCGCGAAGTAGGAGCCCGCGACGACATCGGTCTAGAAGCGACAGAGAGACATCTCATAGATCTCGATCCCGATCATGCCGGCCACAAGAGGATCCCCCTACGGCGTCCAGCATCGAGGCACCCCGGCAAGAGAGCAACAAACCCCTGACGCAATCGTCCCATCATCTATGTTATAGTAGGAGGATTTGCGGGAGGCGGAGAAGGAAAGCAATAACTCGAAAAAGGGACATTTAAAGGAGATTTTGAGTACCACTTCAGAGCCGTCATCCAGCTGGCCTCGTCGACGGTACCTGCTTATGACGTTCACAGATGACGACTTTGGCCCAGTGATCCCAGGGCATGACGATCCCCTCCTAATCACAACCTTCCTTGCCAACCATGAAGTCAGAAGAATATTTGTTGACCAAGGCAGTTCAGCGGATATCTTGTTTGAGAAAACATTCAGAAACCTACACATTCCGGAGACAGATTTACTTCCCTACACTGGGGGAGACCTTATTGGCTTCACCGGCGACAAAACCCCAGCCTCTGGGATACGTAGAACTTTTGGTGACTCTGGGACTGCCTCCGGCCTCGAAGACCGTGAAGACTCGTTTTTTGGTCGTGGATTGTCCGTCAACTTACAACGCCATCTTAGGCAGACCGGCCTTAAACGCCATTAAGGCCATCATATCAACCAATCACCTCATCATGAAGTTTTGGGGCGATGCAGGGGAAATTATATCCCTCAGAGGGAACCAAGTAACGGCACGGTCCTGCTACAAGGAGTCCTTGCGCATAGTCAAGGAGGAAAAGCCAACAACAGAGGAAACCCGGCATCCCGGAAAGGAGATACAGCTCGCTGACCTTGACGTTCGCGATGACTTTGCTGCCGAACGCCCGTTGCCCGCAGGAGATTCTCAGCCTCTCCAGGTTGGTAGGCACCCTGATCAAATGGTACAAGTAGGAACGGGAATAGACCCAGAAGTTCGTGCAGCTCTGTGCAACCTGCTTCAGCAGAATGGGGACCTGTTCGCTTGGACCTCTGCCGACATGTCCGGCATTGACCCATCATTCATCTGCCACCGTTTATCTGTGGACCCCAAGTTGAAGCCAGTTTCCCAAAGAAGGAGGAAGATGGGGTCCGAACGCTTGGAGGCCGTTTCACAACAGGTCTCCGAGTTATTAGAAGCCGGATTCATTCGCGAAGTGAAATATACCACCTGGCTATCCAATGTCGTGTTGGTAAAGAAAGCTTCAGGAAAGTGGAGAATGTGCGTGGATTACACATACCTCAATAAAGCCTGCCCCAAAGACTGCTACCCGTTTTCCCAACATCGATCGCCTAGTAGACCAATCAGCCGGCTACCGCCTACTATCCTCCATGGATGCTTACTTACTCCGGCTATAACCAGATCCCCATGTACCCCACCAGACCAAGAGAAGATTGCCTTCATGACAGATCAAGCCAATTATTGGTACAGAATGATGCCGTTTGGCTTGAAGAATGCAGGGAGCAACTTATCAACGGATGATGGACAAGGTGTTTGAGGGACTTATTGGGAGAACCATAGAAGTCTACATCGACGATATGATAGTGAAAAGCACGCAGGAGGATCACCATATAGAGGATCTAGTAACGGTATTCAGCCATCTTCGCAAACACAATATGCGTATGAACCCCAGGAAGTGCAACCTTCGGGGTCCGGGCCGGCAAGTTTCTAGGCTTCATGCTTACGGAGAGAGGGGTCGAGGCCAACCCGAGAAATGCCAGGCGGTCTTGGATATGAAGAGCCCAGCGTGCATTAAAGAAGTCCAACAGTTCACGGGCCGCCTTGCCGCCTTAACTCGCTTCACAGCCAAATCTGCGGCAAGGGCACTGCCGTTCTTCCGGCTACTGAAGAAAGGATCACAATTCCAATGGACGCCGGAGTGCGAGGAGTCGTTCCAATGCGTCAAAGAAGTATTGGCAACCCCCCCCCCCCCCATTTTGACGAAGCCGGTGGCCAGGGAACCCCTTTTCATGTATCTTTCCATCACGGAGGAGGCCGTCAGCGCCGCCCTAATCCGGGAACAGGGTCACACGCAGTGGCCAGTATTTTTCGTCAATAAGGCGTTACAAGGGCCAGAATTGAGATACCCTAAGGTCGAAAAGGTGGCATTCGCGCTCCTGACGGCGGCAAGGCGATTGAGGCAGTATTTCCAGAGTCACCAAATCATAGTGCGTACTGATCAAGCCCATCCGGCAAATACTCCACAGGCCAGACTTGGCGGGAAGAATGGTAGCATGGGCTGTGGAACTATCAGAATTTGGGATCGTGTATGAGCCCCGACAAGCCCTCAAGGCGCAAGCCCTCGCAGACTTCATAGCAGAGCTTACTACTGCATCCTCCTTGGACCCAATCCACTGGGAAATATTCGTGGACGGATCGGCTAACCAAAAGGGTCTGGTGCCGGCATTCTGCTTGAGAACAACTAGGGGATTGTCCTCGAACATTCCCTAAGTTTTTCCTTCCCAACATCCAACAACCAAGCAGAGTACGAAGCGTGTATTGCTGGGCTCCGCATGGCAGCTGAAGTTGGTGCCCAGGACATCAGGATCAACAGTGACTCACAGCTGGTAGTATCCCAGATCAAAGGGGATTACCAAGTCAAATAACCACTGCTAATGAGGTACTTATCTAGAGTCAGAGAGCTAATGTCGCTGTTTCGACAAGTGGACATCCGCCATGTGCCCCGGGAAAGGAACGCACGGGCCGATATTCTGTCCAAACTAGCCAGTACCCGCTCCTCCGGCAACCACCGCTCCGTCATACAAGAAACGATTAGTTCGCCAACTGTCGTATTAGCAGTCGATGAGGAGACTCACTGGTTCTCCGGCATACAGAGATACCTGGAGTCCGGGATCCTCCCTCCGGAAGCCAAAGAGGCCAGAAGAATCCAGCGACATGTCACAAGGTACTGCCTTCATTAGGGTAAGGTATACAGAAGGGGAATCTCGCAGCCACTGTTAAAGTGCATACCTCTATCCGACATCCCCTACATCTTAGCCGAAGTGCATGAAGGATGTTATGGCCATCACCTCGGAGCAAGGGCGTTAGCGAAGAAGATCCTTCGAGCTGGCTACTACTGGCCAACGATGGAAGCGGACGCCGCAGCGTATGTCCAGAAGTGTGATTCATGCCAACGGCATGCCGACATCCGTCGGGCTCCGCCCCCAAGAACTCTCCTCCATCAGTGCCCCATGGCCTTTCTCCTGGTGGGGAATCGAAATCCCTGGGACCTTTTCCCCTAGCCCCTGGGCAGGTGAAGTACTTGGCAGTAGTAGCAGTGGATTACTTCACTAAGTGGATAGAGGCAGAACCCCTGGCAAAGATTACGACCAATAACTTGGAAAAGTTTGTGTTTCGCAGGATAATATGTCAATTCGGCATCCCGAACACCATCGTGACGGATAATGGCACCCAGTTCACTGATAAAGGTTTCAGGGACCTGCTTCATGGGCTCCATATCAAGCAATACTTTGCTTCTGTTGAACACCCACAAACCAACGGGCAAGCAGAAGTCGCCAACAAGGTTATCCTTCGAGGACTGAAAAGAAGGTTGGAAGATGCGACTGGGCTCTGGGCTGAACAACTATGGCATGTTTTGTGGGCCTACCGCACTACTCCTCATTCCACAACAGGGGAATCTCCCTTCAGGCTCACATATGGCACGGAAGCCGTTATCCCGGTAGAAATTGGGGACCCATCCCTCAGAACCCTCAACTTTGAAGCCACGAATAACGAATCCCGTCTACGAGAGGACCTTGACTTGATTGAGGAAGTTCGGGATAGAGCAGCCACCCGCGAAGCCGCCATCAAAGCACAATCAGCGGTTCAATATAACTTCAAGGTAGTTCCCAGAACCTTCGAAGTAGGGGACCAAGTGCTCCGAAGCGCAGACGTTGGAAACAAGAATGCCGCCCAAGGGAAACTAGCATGCAACTGAGAAGGCCCGTACCGGGTGGTAACGGCGAGAACTGACACGGGGGCATACTCCCTTGAGACTCTAGCAGGGATACCCATCCCAAGGACATGGAACGCTGCTAAACTAAGGAAGTACTTCAGTTGAATTTGTAATGTTCCCATTAGATGGGATGAGCTGTAAAATCTACAAGGCTTAGCGCCATGGCGACAATGCCAGTTGAAAAGTGTAGATTCTACAAGGCTTAACGCCGTGGCCACGAGCCAAATAAAGACACATTTTATGCCAATTGATTTTCAACACAAAACGGCTTCGCGCCGTACGCTTTCTCAGAGACTCACGGGATCTTATCCCGGAATACATTAAGATGATATCCTTCTATGGTGGCTTGCCACCCCCATAGCAGGAATACATCCGACGGCGCCCCCTCGTTGAAACTTGATTTCAACAAAAGGAAAGAATGGATCCCGACACCGGCAATGTTCGGGATCCCGAGGTGCGCAAACACAAATAAACGAGCATACGAATTGCGAGGAAAGCAGGGATAAGAAGTTACTTAATCATAATAAAAAAGCTTCTAGTCGCTTACAAATATGGGCGCCATATCGCCCAAAGACAAAAAATAATTACAAAAGTAACCGGCATTCCGGACCTTCATTCTTTTGCAGCGTTGGACGAAGGCATTTCGGTCTCACCCTCTGACGGCTTGCTGTCATCTAGTCCAAGGATCTTCGCATCCACCATTTCTGATTCAGTCGGACCCTTCATTTCATCACGAATAGCATCTGTCTCAAGAATAATAGGCTGCATGGGAGGAGGGGTAATCTCCATGTCACTCGGAGCCTCTTCCACAAAGAATTTTCCTGTACCCCGGTACCATTTCCCATCACGAACAACGCAGAGCGTGCTCATGCCTTTGGTACGCAGCTCAACCTCGGGATTCAGGAACTTGATCTGGTCAATGGCGTTATGGAAGAATATCTCCGCCGACTCATCCCAGAGATCCTCCACCCGCTGGATCTCCTTCTCATATTTGGTGGCCTGGAGCTTCCATTCCTCCTTGGCATCCTCAAGGTCTTCTGCCATCTTCTGTTTTTCAATGACGGCTTGAGTGGCCTCAGACTTTTTGGCCGCCAGGGCGGATTTCAGCTTTTCAACCTCCTCCTCCAACTCTTTATTTCTATCAGTAAGCTTGATGTTGTCGTCAGAAAGCCCCTTCACCTTTTTCAGGGCATCCTGCATCTTGACCTCATCCTCCTTCAGCTTCTTTGAAACTGCCTCAAAGTCCTTCTTTATCTGGGGGAGGGCGGCCACTTCATCTATGGTGCTGTGAAAAAGTTCAGCCATCATGGCCCCCCGCAGACACCAGGTCCCCACCTGGCCCAAGAAGTCCTTCATCTCGGCAGCCGAGGAACCTCTGAAAACACGCTGCCCTTGTAACGTCCTAATTTCTAAATTCGGAAACAATGCCTGTTGGAAGCACTATTTCCAAATTCATAAAATTAATTTGTCAATTTCGCGTATCAAAATAAAACATAATCGCTTGAGTAACCCAACAATTACTAAAGCTCCCACAATACATATATAATTCACTGAAATAATAACATACTGTTGCCATCAAGGCTCCAATACACAAAAATAATAAACTAACATAATGATTCCTAAAGTAGCTTTAACAAATAACACTAGCGGTCCTAAACAACATGAAAACATCGAGTAAAATAAAGATAAGACTAATGGTCTTCACATGCCATCTACTACTCGTCATAGCTTTGATCAGTATCCTGCACCACTGAAAATATTGTTCCCATGGAATGGGGTGAGACCAACGTCCCAGTGAGTGTAACTGTGTGTGCAGTGTGGGGGAAAACAACCAAGAACCATCATGGCATACATACAATTTTAATAGACATAACAGAAATAATAATACATAATTCAATACAAAGGAAATCAATCATCAAGATGCAATGCATGGCTGTGAGGTGTTATTCCCGACACCCGGGGTCTTTACACTGTAACGTGACTGTGATGAGCGCTCGGCCATGTAACCAAGGACCGTCGTCCAAGGTTACCTATGATTAAATTTTAAATGACATGAATGACACATTACTTGATTATTTTTAATAATTGAGGATCCCCCATCTTCCCCTTGGCCGAGGGTTAGATGAGATCACCTCGTCTTTCTTAAACATGATTGCCCGAAGGCCTGTGACGGTCAATGACCCTGTGATAGCCAGGAGGCTCTGTGATGGCTATAAGCCCTGTAATATCTTAATTCATAATTCATGACTGTGATGGCCAAAGGCCCATGATTTCATAATAAAATATTCAAGGTTCATAAAACATCATACAGAATCATCCAATCATCTACCCTAAGGTTTTGTCAATTCAATACATACAATAATCAGTATATTCACAATTCTTATGTTCATACTATACATATATCACTAATTCATAGAAGGAAAGGGGAAAAAGAATAGGGAGCATACAATGGCAATCATTCAGAACAGATAAGTGAAAGTCCACCCACCTGTGAGTTGAGGAAACGGAGAATGAACGAAGAACGGAGGGCCTTGAAGGGAGAAAGATTGAGGCAAGACTCGTTCTTGATGGGTAGAATTCGTTCTTGGCCTTTGCTGGGACTTTCTCTCACTAGAACCTCTCTCTCTCTCTCTGAAAATACGAAAGAATTGAAGAAGGAACTGACAGAAACCGTCCACGAACGTGTTTTTAAAGTGCAGAAATCGGACCTGCGCTCAAGCCTCGCTTGAGCGCAGCTCAAGCGCGAGTTCTCGCTCAGGCTGCGCTCGAGCTCAGCTCGAGCTGAATTTCCTCGAATTGCTCTCTGTTTTTCTGCGCTCAGGCTGCGCTCGAGCTCAGCTCGAGCGAGAAAACCAGAGTGAAATTTCCCCTTCTTGTTACGGTGCAGTTTTCATCCAAACCCTATCATATGACCTATCAAACTGAAGCCCCGGAAATAAGCTTTCTAATGAGAGTGGAATCACCTCAATCGGACATCTACAACTCTAGATATTTGCAATTTAGTGCACCAAGGTCATTAGGCTTAGAACCAACATCAAGCAACAACCTTAGTTTTTGCCTCTTAAGCTTTTCCTTATCCATCTACATTCAAATTCGAATTCCAATCTTATATTTAAACATTATCCTAAACTTGATATTACTCTCTTATCTCTATTTCTTGTGATGTTATCATTCCTATTTTGAAATGTGATCTTTAAATTAAAATGCTAAAGCATATCTCTTTCCTGAGGATAACCCAATTGGTTCTGATATTATTATATTAATATTAATAATATAATAACTACTACATTTATAACAATTAAGGTTAATTGAAACATTAATAATATAATTTATCTTCTAATAATTTTATTATTATCTTGTTATATTAATAACAATTATTATATCTTCTAATATCAAATTCGATATCTCTCTTTTAGTATTCATATTATCGTGTCATTATTATATCATTAATATTATAATATTATTTTATTAATGGTTATTGTTATTATTATTATAAAGATTCTCTTTTCATCACCAATATTATCGAAATACAATTATAAGTATTTTAATTTTATTATGATTATTATTTTTGTTATAATTTTAGATTTCTAAATTTTTGGGATGTTACAATTCTACCCCCCTTAAATAAATTTTGTCCTCAAAATTTGTCTTATTATTCTCTTAAACTTAAGTCTATGACACTGCATATTGGTAACCTATAGCTTCGGGTTGGATATCATGTCTCCATTAGTAATAGTTGTGACTAACTATTCGAAGTCTAGAATAAATTATATTCCTAAACCAAATCCATTGAATCATTCACCACATTTACCATAACCTAAAAGTTCGAGTTTCCTTCCTAAACTTAAGCTCTATGTCTTCAACTGTAATTTCTGAATATTTTTCTTATGATCAAAAACCTATGTAACTATTAAATAATTAATTTCGACACTTTCAAAGATCATGGCCTAAATAACGATAAATGTGTGAGCCATTGACTCATGATCATATCCTAATTATAAAACTATCTAAACTGTAAAATGTCCTTATCGAGATCCTCCTAGATCCAATGATGAAATAAATAATTCTTAACAATATATACATAATTACTCAATTTCAAACAAGCTCAAGATTAGATCTTTATCTCTAAACCTTTTAACTATAAACATAAAATTATCATATCCCTATCACCTAAAACCATCAAAATAAAGAAACCTCTATCTCTAACAAGATTAAATCTCTACCTCTTAAATCATACAATACCAAATCTTTATTCTTAAAACTATTAATTATTAGTCAAATCTCCATATCTAACCTACAAAAACAGGCTTCACAGTTTTCCTCAAATAAACGATCACTTAAACTTTGTGCCAAACGTTATCCATCTTCCTAGGTTCTAATAATTTATCATCACCCTAGAAAGATTTTTATATTCGAAAGTAATTTTATCTCTTATATAATATTTTCCTCATATCCTTCATCAATTGAAAACAACTCCAAACCATTATAATCTTATCCTAAGATCTAAAGATCCATTTACAGTTCTCCTTTCACCTATTTCCCAGTTTTTAATTAGATGTGAAGATTTGTACACTTAAACTGTTTTTTTATTTCTAAGGGTTTCTTTCTTTTATTTTATTATTAATTTTTTTTTATACTCATTCTAATACTTTCAGAAAACTAATCTCAACCAAATATATATAGTTTTTAATCTAAATCTAGATAATGTTATCATTTCAAATAAGTTTAATTAATAAAGGGATTATGATAGTAAATTCCTATTATTTAATTATATAAATTTATAAAATTTATCCTTAATTTTCTAGTTTCATATCATCGTTATTTTTACTTTTTAACAATCTTTATTTATCTTCACAATATTTGATGGGGTAAGATATATTTTAAACTAATATAACATCTCTCTGATAATTATCTACCCTGTATTATTCTGAAACTCCTATTTTCTGCTAACAATTCCTAAAATTATATATGAAATAATAGATACTATTTCCTTCTCGACTTTATCAACTTCCTGTATTTTTCAAACATTTTTATTTATCCTACAACATCTATTTCATCTGAATCCTCTAGTGTTATAAAGTAGCTTATTAGTTGCTATTATCTCTACCTTTATTGGAATCTTGGTTATACTTCATAAATTTCTAGCTACCTCTAAAAATTAAATTCATAAGATAATCTACTCTCAAAATCTTCCAATTTACATCTAATTTGATCCTAACAATTTTGTTTTATATCTATCTATCTATCTATATAACAAATCCTATCCTTGAAAACATTTTATTTCAAATGGAAATAAGACCTTATCTGGGAATCTGAATTATCCTAATTTAGATAAATTCTAAATCCAAGAAACTCAAATTCAGTCAAGTAAATCAAACAATCCATCCTACTCAAGTAAATTACGTCACCAAGGTGCAACTACCGATAACCATCAACATCAGGGTCAACCTACACTAACAGTGATTTAAAGAAAGGGGAGAGAATGTGGTATAAATGTACTATAGTTGCATCTAATGACCCGATAGGGATTCTAGGAGTACTAGTCTAATACTTTAAAAACAAAGGATTACACTTGCTTCTTGCATATTAAAACCAAATTACTGATCATAAGGCTTAAATAATCTAATCACCATCAAATTAAAATCACTGACCGCCAAATTAGATATCTAATTTGATCCATATAATGACTAGGGAACTAAGAATGAGATTAGAATCGAAATAGCAACTCAACACCAACACACACCAGTAGGGAAATAAGGAAAGAAGGCAAGAATATGAGATTAAAGGCCCTAATTCAATTCCTCGAATTATCTTTAAGATACACCTACCCGAGGGTAAACACTTAACCAAGAGCTAGTGTTACTCCCCCTTCACTAATGGTGTTAGGTTCCTCTAACCTCCCATGAGTCCCACACTTCTCTTCTAACCTCTACCTGTCATGGAAAAACTCCAATCCTAGAAATTTACCATCATCTCCACATGCAACACATTCCAACAACATAAACAATCGGACATATCAATCCATTATTCAAGCAAAACAAGCATCATGATTATTCAAGCAAAAACAAGCATCATGATTAATCAAACAAGTCACACACTCAAGGTGTAACTACAAGCAACCATCACTATCCTCCCTTACTAGGGAGCCTACTCCTCATGTTCCCTCTAAACCTCTCTCCAAAAACTTCTACTTTACATTTCCTTCTAAGGGTACCTTAATTTCTTTGGAAACTAAATGACATCTCATAAAGCTCTTGAAGTGGAGGTCCTACTCTTGGAAAAATAAACCTATGTCACTCTCCCTCTAGCTATTATGTAGGTGGCTCTAACCTTGTTAGAGAAGTGTCCCACTTCCCTCAACAAGGTATCCTAGTTAAGTTACTAACCATAATTCCGTGTACAACGCACCCAGTAGAGGGGTGATCAGTCCCTAAACTGAGCATGAGGCACGGTGGAATTATCGTAAGTTACGGGCAACTAACCTAACCACAGTCCAATTGGATTGAACTGCTCTGATACCAAAATGTAACGTCCCTAATTTCTAAATTCGGAACAATGCCTGTTGGAAGCACTATTTCCAAATTCATAAAATTAATTCGTCAATTTCGCGTATCAAAATAAAACATAATCGCTTGAGTAACCCAACAATTACTAAAGCTCCCACAATACATATATAATTCACTGAAATAATAACATACTGTTGCCATCAAGGCTCCAATACACAAAAATAATAAACTAACATAATGATTCCTAAAGTAGCTTTAACAAATAACACTAGTGGTCCTAAACAACATGAAAACATCGAGTAAAATAAAAGATAAGACTAATGGTCTTCACATGCCATCTACTACTCGTCATAGCTTTGATCAGTATCCTGCACCACTGAAAATATTGTTCCCATGGAATGGGGGATGCGACCAACGTCCCAGTGAGTGTAACTGTGTGTGCAGTGTGGGGGGAAAACAACCAAGAACCATCATGGCATACATACAATTTTATAGACATAACAGAAATAATAATACATAATTCAATACAAAGGAAATCAATCATCAAGATGCAATGCATGGCTGTGAGGTGTTATTCCCGACACCCGGGGGTCTTTACACTGTAACGTGACTGTGATGAGCGCTCGTCCATGTAACCGATAGCCGGCAACGGTACCGATAGCCGCCTTGGCGTCGGCCGCCGCCTTCTTGGCAGCTCACGCTTGGCCCGCTTCTCCGCCAACGCCAACATGTTGTTTCCCACATGTCTTCTGCACAAGTAAAGGAAAATACACAATCAGCAAATGATAAGTCACGAAACACAAGGTGATAAGGGATATATACCTATACGGTCTTTAAGACGCGGGTACCGCCATTCAAAATCCTCGCACAATCCTGGATCCCGTGACGTGATCCTTCTTAAAGGCCTGCAAGGCCTCTACAGTGGATACCTCTACATCATTTAACTCCGAAGCGAAAAGACATAATCTTTTGATCGGAGGTTTGAAATGGGCTTGGGTCCAATAAAAAGGAAATTTAGGGGTGTCATCCGCCTTGAACAACCACCGGCGCCCGCCATCCCAGGGTCGAAAGAATGCAAAGCGCTCTTTGAATAATTTAGATGACCCCTGATACACTTCAAAAAGTTTACCCCCGGGTCCTGATCTCAAAGCCAGCCACGCCTTCCGCCCATTTTTGTCAACTACGAGATATGGCTTGAACATGTGGAAAAACACATCCGTATTATACGACAAGCCGAGGGCGTCACACAACGTCGTGAAGCTGCGGATAAACCCCCATGCATTCGGATGCAATTGAGAAGGGGCAACATTCAAGTATCGCAGAATGCTCACTTCAAATCAGTGAAGGGAAGCCGGACGCCAAGGTCAGTAAAAACACCACTTGTACATGGGCAAAAAGGGCTTCTCGAGGGTCCCCTGTGTGCATATCCTATCATTTTCTCCCATAAGCTCGACCGACCCCACTCTTCCTCATGACCAGGAGTGGCATAATCTACATGGCGGAAGGCCAGCTACAACACCGGCTCTGAGCTATACCAACATGCTGTATCTAGAGCCTCTACGTCTACCCACCTAAGGTTTTCACAATTAGGCGGCTCCGGGAAGTCGGTCTCTGAGGAAGTGTGTATTTTCCTCTTGCCCATTTTTTAACTTACGAGCCTGGGACCTGTACAAAAGACCCGATAGCTCGTCGTCAGAGTCTGATTCAGTTGATGACACAATGTCGGAGCATAGCCGGACAACCCCGGCGAACTCTCTCAATTCGTCCATTCCGGCATTCCTACCCAGGGTAGCCGACAACCCGGCCTTGAGGGCCCAAAGTTCCCTAGGAGTCATGGAGTTCAGGAGCAATGCACTCCCAGGCAACTTCCCAGTCACAGAGTTATTCACCCCATCAGCAATGGGGTGAGCAGAACTTCGGGAATGTGAACCAGTGGAGCTACGCCGCTCACCTCCGCAGAATCATCGACAACAACCCTAAAGCTACCCTCACAGTCCATTTTCCGATGAAAATCCGCCCAAAACAACACCAATGTCACCGGAAAATCTACCCCAAAACTCAAAAATTACAGAGAATAAAGAGTGTGGGATAAGGTTTACCTTGAAAAAACTCCGAACAAAATGCTGCTAAGAACTCAGGAAGTCCTGACGTTTCGAAATGGCATGCACATGATGGGCACAGGAGCAGGGGAAACGAACTCTACAACTTTCTCAGGGAGGAGGAAGAAGAGAAGCAGGTAGGTTAGTGAATAGTAGAAGAAGTGGACAGGAAGGAGAATTTCGAAAATGGGCCAACTGTCTCCTCCCTCCGATTACTTATACACCCCCAACGATTTTGACACGTGGCGGGAGATCAAACGACGCGCCGTTTGGATTCGCGACACGTCGCGCGCGTCGGGATCCGAGTGGTACAGCTGGAAGCATACCAAAGGGCAACGCCATCCGGCATGACGGCGTCACCCGACATGGTATTTGTTATACAAGCGTACATTCATCCACCTGCTAACGATACGACTTGGGGGGCAACTGTTCGGACTGGCATCCGGCATCCGGCTAGGAACCGCGAGTCCCAGCACCATTGGCACCGCTATCAGAGGCACGATCATCATATTACGGACCCATCCGACATAGGGGGATTGAAGAGCCCGCTATGGGCGCCCTTCCGGCATCTACGAACAGCGGCAGAACATGCCACCAGAGCATGTCACCAGGATATAACAGATTTTCCCGCCATTTACCTACATATAAAAGCACACAATTATGAATTGTCAGGTATCATTCTCAACATACTCTCATATCTGCTACACATACTGACCTTGAGCGTCAAAGTGTCTGTAGGTACACCCCCCACCTCTGTTCCAGACAGAAACCACCGTGGACGACCAATCTTGCGACCGGAATCCTCCATCGGAGAACTACCCCAGTTCATAACTATTTTGATGAAAACGTTACACATAATTGGTTCGAAGATTATGTACATTAGAAACTCAATTAATGAATTAAGTAATAGGGTTTCCACTTTCCAACATGCACGTCATAAGTATATTATGGTGATGTGTTATATAGTATTTATTTTGTCTCAGAACCCCCCTAGAGACATAATCATGAGTTTAACCCTTTGAATTGGGATGGTGGTTAGATAAAGTTCTCTCAAGAGTGATGATTTCAAGATTAGAACCCGTAAGTCGGGATCACAGTACCATTTCATTGTGATAACCACTATTTGGTATGTGTATATAGTATAAGATCAAAGATTAAATTTCTCGTAAAAAAAAGATCAAAGATAAAATTTTGTCACCATTGTAAAGCAACAATAATTACTCCCTCTAGTCCTTTTATAAGGCACTTATTATAAGTTTATGTGGTCCTTTTTGTAAGCCACTTTATAATTCAGGCAACATTTATTACCATTTTCCTTATTTACCCTTCTTAATTTTAATATCTTTCCAATTATCAAATGTTAGTGAAGTTAGCAAGTATATTAAATAAGGGTATAAACTAGAAAGTGAAAATATTTTTTAAAACTCCAATAGAATTAACCAGCTTTAATCACTTTTATCGGCATGTGTAATTCGGTTAAGAGGTGGTTATAAAAATGCCCGAGGGAGTATAATAACAACAGGAACAAGTACTGTTATCAAAGTTGTGCCATAAATGATCTGTTTTTTTTAAATCATGGCAATTAAGTAGCAAATAAGATGAGGAATGCAGCTATAGCTGTTTTCATAGTGTTCTAGACCGAGTTAGAAGTCGGTTTTAGACATCGAGTAAAGCCTATTTTTCGATATGCATAAAATATACGATCGATCCCTGCCGAATATGACTTAATCTTTCGAGGTCATCACATCGTCGGTCGACTTCAGTTAATAATGAGACAACTCACACTTAAATATGTCTTTCGAACACTCTTAGCTCGGAATAGTTATTTCATGCTCAGCGCGTGAGTTTCAACTCGAACAGGCGCGTGACAACACAATGCAAATTCTGTTACAATAACCTAAGGGAATTTCTCGCCTTATTTTCATCTATAAATACACACTCCCTAGCAGAAATTCAGGTACGCCTCCATTCATATCACTGAAACTCTGTTGGAATACTTACTGACTTGATCGTCAGAGTCTCTGCAGGTACACCATCGTCGTGCTCCTCCGTGAACCACCGTACGAATTCGCCGAATTTTTTCCACTGCATGTACAGAATTAGCAAATATTATGTGTATTTCACAGTATTAATTTAAAATTTTAAAATATAAATACTTAAAATACTTAAAATTATAAAAGGTATATATAAATTGGAAGGCAAACAAAATTGAAATTTTGAAAAATAAATTTATATTGCATTACAAGAATCAAAGCACACCATCACTTATATATATCGTACACATATGTGGGTCGGGTCCAACAATGTGAAAGTTTTATTTAAACCGCATTGACCTGTTGTTAGGTGGTTAAATGAAACATTATTTGACTTGAATAGATCGGGCCAAATTAGATTGTGTTCACTCCTAAAAGTTGACTTCTTTGCGAATTATTTATACAATAACAAGTTTTCTCCTTTATTAATTTGTTCAAATGTCAAAAAAAATATAAAAATATAGAAAAAAAGTAAATATAAGATGAGTTTATATTATTTGAATAAAGAAAAAATGTTAAGAAGAAGTGCGAAAATTTCTTTTCTAATATTTGATTAGACAAAAAATAAGAGAAAGAAAATATATTTATGTTAAATAACTTTTAAATCAATGTTAAATAGGTCAGTGCATAAAAATAAATATTGATTATTTCATCAAAAGAAATTCTCGCTATTTTCTTTTTATAAGATTTTTTGGTAAAGTGGGAAAAAACAAAAGAAACTAAATACAAGCCAAATCCATGGACAATAAGTCCCTAACTAGGGATGACAATTGGACCCAGACCCAGTGGGTACCCGCAAAAACTACCCGCAATGGATAGGGTAATTATCCATCAAATGGGCCTGGGTCCGGGTATGAGTAATTACCCACATTTTAATGGGTACGGGTGCGGGTACGGGTACTATGGTACCCTACCATACCCATATCTGCACTTATATAATATATATTAATGCAATTTATATACATAGATACGAGTACTATGTTTATATTATTAATTATACTTTTTCCAAAAAAATAATTAATGTTAATGTATATTATAGTCACCAAAAAATATTAATATATATTACTAATTTAATCAATTTAAATGTTATAATTTTGTCCTAAACACTAAATAGCAAAATATGAACTAATTTCCATTTACCCTCTCGTTGTTTTAATCTCTCATCCACTTCCACATATGATAGTTGTTTTTATAATTAAACTTGGATGATATATGGATTATTTTTCATTTATTTTAATTAATTTTTTTTTCTAATCAATTTATTTTTTTATAGTTAATAAAAGTGCGGGTAATAGGTATGGGTACGGGTACTTGAGTACCCGTGGTAAGGGTACAGGTACTAGAATCATTACCCACGCGGGTATGAGTCCGGATACGGGTATTTTTTTAAAACGCGGGTATAGGGACGGGTACTATAGTACCCTACCCAAACCCTACTCATTGCCATCCCTATCCCTAACTACTACCGGAGGGTATTTTAATATATTTTCTCTCTTATCGTTAATTAAATAAGAAAAATGATATAATATTTGCTTTTATATTTATTTCCTTTGAAAGAATAGTGGCAAGGAAGTATTATCAATATATATTTTTATTTTTTTGCCATGATCAATATATATTTTTATGATTAGGCCGTTGCACGTTATTTTGGAAATTAAACTTTTAAATATTAACCAAGTATAAAATTTAGTTTAAAAAATGATAAGAAATATATATTAGTAGCATTATCGTTGTTCTATTGCTTGGACTGTTGTGCAGCTTTTGTTCACATCATGGCTCTTATCAGGTGAATAATGTCTACCGGGGACAAAATTTCTTGTAGGTTTTAAAAGAAACGAAGAATGTAGACAAATAATACTCTTGAAGAAGATGAAGCAAGTGGGACACATTTTTTCAGACACTTCTTTTATTTTATTTTTTTCTTTATCAGTGCTTTTCAGAATTCTGGTATTAGAAATATTCTTTTATTTTTTGATACAGAAAGAAATATTCTATTGGTAGTGGAGTAATATATGTATACTAATGCAAATTACTATAGTATGGATTGGGTGGTGCACACTCCTCAGCAAGTGTAGGATCGGACCAACTTGGGTCCACGTTCTCCCAAGGCGCAAGAAAAGATCCAACCCGAATTCGTACCAACTTGGGTCCACATTCTCCCAGTTCTACAAGGCGGCAAGAAAAAAAGATCCAACCCAAATTCAGTCCAAATGTCGTTGATTTTAATTGGTCCAGTATAATCCTAAATTAGGAATAATATCATGTAGGGTTTGAATTAGAATACTCAAATCAAACCATATCCATATTTGAAAAAAATGACTCACTCGATCGGATGCATTGATAACAACTTTATTATTCATACATTTATTTATCTTATGGGCCGTATTCATGTACTCTTGCTTAGATTTATTACATAAGTTTTAATTAAATGAAATAGATTTTTTGGATTTTTTTTATATTATACAAACTAATAAAAATAACTAATGAGGTTGGTTCAAGTGATACATGCTTTGACACTCCTTAAGTAATGTGTTATGTTTGAATCTTGTGGATGGAAAAAATCTCTTTAGTAGAGCTAGCCCCAATCTTCACAAGGAGGATATTTGTGGTTTAAATAAAAATAATAATAAAAATAAAATACTATTTTAAATATTAAAACTATTTGAAAAAGGGGGCAATCCAATACCCTTCGGCGAGAGAGGGTTTTGGTACATTGTTTTATTTTGGATTGAATGAAGGTATAAATGCCAAAACTACATAGGTATAATCTAGAAGACATATAAAATGGATTTTGAATGAGACACGCATGTATTGCAAATGAGAATGTGAAAAAAATGAGGGAATGCAATAAAGAATACATGATAATGGTTATACGGGGTCATAAAGCTTTTTCAAAAATTAAAAATACAAACTCTAATGGTTAAAACATTGTTCTACAACTGTAAAGATACTAAGACCGTTTAAGAAAGTTAAGAGAAATTTATTAGATAGTCAAAAAGTACCCAAACCCTCTCTTACTATAGGGTACCGTAGAATTTCTCTTGAAAAATACCAATAAAATATAGAATATTGACTAAAAGTGTAACATCTAATTGAATTTCAAATTAAAAAATATTCCAAATTTTAATTATTTATAAAATATAATAAATATATATACCATAATTAAGAGCATGGGATGAGCCAAAAGACCTAAGGAGGAACAAAGGTGGGAACCATCTTCATGATCGTACTACTCTTTGAAATTAGATTACTTACAAATTAATGTCATGAAGGACTTATGCGGAAACCGGTGGGAAAAAATAAAAAAATTGTCTTTGTGGGGCTGCCACGGCAGAAAATCAACTTTTGAAATAGTTGAGGACGAACCCTTGAACAGTTATTTTCCTGGGAAAGTTATATGGATGTCAAAACTGGTATATATGTATGATCTGACGTGTAAGGCTCCTTTTGGCAGGTATATCCAATAATTATCCAATAGGGATGAGAAAGGATTTTATTTATCCATTGACATGAACAGATGATTGTCATTTAGCTTTAAATCATGGCCACGAGTTGGATATGAGAGTATAAAAATTTCTTAATGATAATGATAATGAATAATGATAATTATATTTTTTTATGAAATTTATTCATATAGACTCAATAATTTGGTACTCAAAACATTTTATAACATAAGAAAAAATTATTTATTTTCAAAATATAAGAATCTCATTAGTGGGCTGGATAGAAGAGATTTACGTAAAGAAAAAAATAGTAAAGTGTGAATTGATATATTTATAGCTTTATGTTTTGGCCACTTAATTTGGAGTACGTACATGTATAATTTAATTATATGAGCAATATATTTTTTTTTTTTGATAAAAATTCCCTTGAGTAAACATAGCACGTGAAGAGCACTAAACCCCACGATAAGAAAGGTTGAAGAAAGCGACTTGGCCCCTTTTGTTATCAACCAATTGGGATATTGGTGTGGATACAAGTTGCCAACTTGGGTTCTAATAAAAGGCGAAAACTTGAAGATTGAGGGCGATAAGGAGGAATAGAAGCTACAAACACTAGCTTTAGAGGAAGGAAAGGAAAATGCTCCATTGCCAATGTGTCAAAAGAATCTTTCAGTTTGAATTGATTAATTAATTGAAGCGTTTCCTTTTCTTTTTCATTTTGCTATTTTTTAATTGGCCCTACTCTATGGGAAAAAGTAGTGGCCACAACCACAATCCAGAAGTAAAGACCTCCAAAAGCCAATGAAATAAAAATGTTGGGGCCAAAACAGAAAAAATGAGAAGTCCAATCATTATTCATTACTGTTTGTTGATGCCCCTCTTTTCTTTCTCACACACTAGATCTCTATATATTTCCGTCCTTGATTACCAAATTCAGTAAGATATGGTTATCACAAGAGCCTATTTTGGTCTTTTCAGTGATTTTTCTGATAAGCCACCATAGCCGCCACCACTGGTGTACTTCCAATATCATATAACAATCCCTACTAAAATCCTCATTTTGAGTGTGTAATTGATTTAGCATTGAAACTGATTAAACTCAAATTTAGATTCCAGAACACAATTATTTTTAACGTTAAAATCGTGAGTTTATCACGTTTCAATGCTAAAATAAACATATTAAAACAAACATGTTATTAATTAGTCTAAAATAGCTAGGATGCTTTCAATTTGTGGGGCCACTAAAGTTGATGTACTGTGCTCACAACATGGTGGTGGAAGACTTGGCTTGTCCCTTGAATGAGTGATGCATGCCTGTTATGACAAACATCTATATAAGCAGTGATCTGCTTGGATTCTGGGATTGATATTAGCGGAGGTTGAAATACTTTGCAGTGGTATATACTGTATTGTACAATCACTCTGATGCTAAAATCATCTTATGATAAGATGAGACAAGGGTGGATTCTTCCATACAACGTGATATTTACCTAACATAACATATAATAACAGACTTCTAGACAATCACAGTGTGAATGTGATGTTAACATTTCTGTTAGCATAATAGTAGTTGTTAATGTAAAGACTATCAAGATATTTTTTATTTTTGAAAAGAAAGATTGTCAAGAATTGATTGATTGAACTAATGGAAACAAGTTTTAAGGTTAATTAGTGGAAGCAATTTTTATTATTAGAAACTAATGAATTTAAATCACTTTGTGCATAAAAAATTATATCATTATTCAACATCTTCTAATATTATTTATTGAGTTTAATAATACATAATATATCATATTCATTAAAGGATTAATAATTATACACTATCAGTGTAAAATAATTTTACACAGTCATCCAATAATGTGTTGACACATCATTTAATGACTTTAATGACACATGATGTGTCATATTCATTAATTGATATGGCAAAATATTATTGGATGACTGTGTAAAACTTCTTTACACTGACAGTGTATAGAAATTAAACTCTTCATTAAATAATATATAATTAGATTATAATGTAAATTTTTTATATTAATGTATATTAATTAAACTTATATATTTAACTACATTTTTCAAAAGATCATCTGATTATTTACCTTTTCTAATAAAAAAGAAGAAAAGGTCATATAATTACTATAATCTTTTTAACCTTTATAAATAGACATCTCAAATTTTAGTTTAATATTAATCCTTATTAATTATATAATTGTTAAAAATAAATTCATGTGTTAACTTGGGGTCAAATAGTTATCAGTAATAAATCTAAATCCTTAATTTAAATTCAATTTTAGCTATTCTGTAATATTTTTTAAATATTTAAATACTCTAAATTACAAACACTCAAATTTTAAGAACCCCAACTACCTTGATGGAAATCAACACCAAACCTTGGAGAATTAAATCAGCACCACAAGAAACCGGACTATGGATAAACAGGTCCATGGAAAAAAATTTGATGATTAAGGATGTTTGATTCTATTATATTTTTTAATTTTTTAAAATTATTTTATAAAAATAAGTTTTAAAAAATTGCATTTAAAAATTATTTGTCAAAATTGTCACTGTTTTTGCCCAAATGAAGATGCCAAGTTATGTTGGATGGGATAGAATATCCGTACGGGTAGAGCTAATTTTAATTTCTTTAGCAATTTGGTAGACATCATTAGAGGCGTGGAAAGATTGAACCTAGCCGTGGAAATAACCCCCACACTATTTTTGGCATTGAATTTTGCAACAATCCACAAAAGGACCTTAACCTGAAACGAAAATATTGAACCTGGCCATCTAAAATAGGGATGACAATTTTGTACTGCATGTGGGGATTCCACGGTGAGTGCCACATATGGGGACTCAGGGATGGGGAATTTTTCCCCGTTGGGATGAGGATTAAAATCCCCCGAAACAGATTTGGGGATGGGGACGAGGATCATGCCCCCTGCCCTGCGGGTTCCCCGCCCCACCACACACATATATAAATTTTTATTTATATAAACATATATTATATATATATTCTATTTTATATTATCCTAATTATAATTTAAAATTAAATTTCTAATTTTTAATATTATTTTTACTATTTTTATTCTTTATATTATATTTTTTATTTTATTTTTATAATTATGGGAACCCGTGGGGATGTGGGGAATGAGGATGGAAGAGAAAATTACCCGAGGTCGAGATCAGGGATGGGGGCGAGAATAAAATGGGAAGACGAGGTTTAGATTACTTAAATATTTTAAATAAAAATATATGAAAAGAATGGCTGAGATTGAATTTAAATTAAGGGTTTAAATTTGTGACCATTAACTATTTTACTCCAAGTTAATGAAACGATTTGTTTTAATAATTGTAATAGTAAAAAAAATTAATTAGCACGAAGTTAAAATTCAAGGTACAAATTGGAAAATCCAAAAGTTCTATACCAAAAATATAAAAAGCCAAATAGTTCAGGATAATTATGAGTGAACTTCATACTCCAAGGAGGCTCCCCCTAATCACAGGTCATGTGCAAAACTTTGTATGTTTTAAAACTCAGCAGCACAACTCTTTAAAAATTAAAACCCAAAATACACAAAATATGAAAATATAGAGTGCGTTTGTTTAAATTATTTTTTTAAAAAATCACTCTTGATCGTGGCCGAGATCACAGGTGGTGGTCCGAGGTATTTGAAGGCTGTTGGGAATCTCTCCGGTGATCGCTCCGGTGCGGAGGCGCGCGGTAGGGGTACCTGTGAAGGCACTCCAACGCTCAAGTTAGTGGCGGAAGTGATATGGGTATGGATAGGGGTTGGAGATTACCTTTAAGTGGTTGGGGTGATCCCCTTATATAGCCATGGTGTGCCGTGGCGGGAGGGGACATGGAAGGTGGAGCAGGCACGCCTCCGCCGTATTTACCTGCTCCAGCCGTAATCCCCGGTTGCGTGTGTCAGGGCTTCTCAGCTTTATTGGGGGCGGTATGGGGCGCATTAAATGCGATGAGACTTGGCCGGTGGCCTATGTCTGGGGCCCTAGAGGTAGGGGTCTGAGGTTAAGCGTAATCCACCGCTCGGTCAACGGTATGGACGGTTGTCTTACTTACGTGTGAACCTGTCGGCTGGGGGTCCGGATTATCTCAGGCGACGGCATCTACCGCACGGCCTATGGTCACGACGATCGTCCTATTTCTTTGAGGAGCCAACGGCTAGGGTTCGGATCAACTCTTATTTAAAAAACAGATTTTAAATTTTATAGAAGGTTTACTTAAACTTTTGAAAAAATCAAAGTTACTCTTAATCTTTATAAATCGTCTTTTATAATTCAAACCAAATGAAAAGAAATTTTTAATTTACATAAATCTCTTAAAAATATTTTTTACACAGCCTTACAATCAATTTCTTGAAGCTTAAACAAACAGATCTATATAGTTTGGTGATTTTGCAATCATGTTAATATGTTAAATCATGAGGAGTTTTGGGTTATTGCATTTCGACCTTGGAAGTTTGAATTTATTGTTATATGGTTATTTTTAACTTAAATAAATTCAAAAAAAAATTATTTTAAAAATTATTTAAAATTATAAAGAAAAGTGTGCATAACTAATTATCTTGAATCTTAAAGGCATATATTATTGAACAATACTGCTGACAGCTAATTCTGTTCATTAGTTAATTTTGTTTCTTCTGTTATAGCATTCTGTTTCAGTTTGTTAGTTTCTGTTTGTTTTGTTTTCAGTTTCATAGCTTTCATTACCTTGTATATATAGTTCCCTGTTTAGCCTTCTTTAATCAGCAATGAAATTCATCTTTCTTCAAAGCTCTTTTCTGGTATCAGAGCTCTCTTAGGAGAGCTCTGCTGTGCATCATCTTCTTCTTTCTCTTGCATTTTCTGTCATGGCTGAATTAACCACCAATCATGGAAGCTCCGATCCAAAAAGTCCTTACTATTTGCATCCTGGAGAAAGCCCAGAAGCAATTCTTGTTTCACAACCATTAGATGGCACAAATTACCATTCATGGAGTAGAGCAATGAAGAAGCACTCATATCCAAGAATAAGCTGGAGTTCATCGATGGCTCATTACCAGTTCCTGCAGTTACAGATCCGCTGTACAAAGCTTGGAGAAGATGCAATACTATGGTCTTATCTTGGATTAACAGATCCTCAAGCAAGCAGATTAACCAAAGCAGTATCTACATTGACAATGCCAAAGTCCTCTGGGAGGATCTTAGAGAAAGGTTTTCAAAGGGAGATCATTTTCGTATGTCAGATCTTTTGCAAGAAATTTATTCCATTAAGCAAGGTGAGAGGAACATTGCTACCTATTACACAGACCTGAAAATTCTTTGGGAAGAATTTGAGGCTTTGAGACCTATTATTCCTTGCGTTTGTGGTGCAACATGTCATTGCCAAAAGTACAGAGACACTGAATATGTGATATGTTTCTAAAAGGTTTGAATGATCAATTTGGTGCAATAAGGAGTCAGGTTCTGCTAATGGATCCTCTACCATCAATAAATAAGACCTTTTCCTTGGTTTCACAGCAAGAAGGTCAACTTGGGACAGGTAACTCTGCTGATTCAAAAGTCTTGCTGAACTTCACAGATGCTGTTTCAAATTTCAAACCATCATCACTTGATAGAGGTTTCAATGGAACAATAGAGGTAGAGGCGGCAGATCAGAGGAAGAGGATTCCCACACAAAGTATGCACATTCTGTGGGAAAGAGAGACACACTATAGAAACATGCTTATAAGCATGGTTTCCCTCCAAATTACAAATTCAAATCCAAGAATGACACTGCTGCTGTGAATAGTGCTCAAGCTCTTGAATTCAATGATGAAACCACAACAATAGAACCTTTCCTCCGACATCTCACAAGAATCAAGTTTAAGTTTTACTCCAAAACAGTTAACTCAAATTGCAGCTTTGCTCAATAAATCAGCACCCATTCCTAATGCTTCCAGTGTAAATCATGTTACCTTTACTCATGATTCCTCACAAGGTAAAACTTTAAAATCATCTACATGGATATTAGACAGTGGAGCCACTGATCATGTGTGTCATTCCCTTTCCAACTTTACTTCTTGTCATTCTATCAAGCCTATACTTGTTAATTTGCCAAATGGATCCACCACTATTGCAAAATACACTGGAATTGTCATATATTCTAATCAACTCATCTTAAATGATGTCCTTTACATTCCTGAGTTTAAATACAATCTGATTTCTATACACAAACTTGCCCTTCTCTTTCTTTCAAACTAACCTTTGATGATCTATCTTGTACTATTCAGGACTTGAATACCTTGAAGATGATTGGGCATGCTGAAGTTCAGAACAGCCTCTACATTCTCTGTCAACCAGAAACAACCTCCACAAATATAAATTCTGCTTCAACAAACTCACATGTCAAGCCTTGCCTATTTTTTGACCTATGGCACTTCAAATTAGGCCACCCCTCTCAATCTGTATTACATACTGTTTGTAATCATTTCCCTTATGTTAAATTTGATCAAAATAAAGTCTGTGACTATTGTCATTTAGCAAAACAAACCAAACTTCCTTTTCCTATAAGTATGAATAAAGCAAATGATTCTTTTGATCTTGTACACATGGATATATGGGGCCCTATTGCTATTAATTCTGTTCATGCTTATAAATATTTTCTAACTGTGGTTGATGATTTTACCAAACACACTTGGCTCTTTCTTATGAATCAAAGGCTGAAGTTAAAACTCTTGTGCAGAATTTTGTCACTATGATTCACACACAATTTAGCAAAATTATCAAGATTATTCGAACTGACAATGGATCTGAGTTCCTTCTTTCTGATTTCTATGCCAGCAAAGGTATTATCCACCAAACTTCTTGTGTGGAAACACCACAGAAATTCTGTGGGGAAAGAAAGCATAGACACATTTTAAATGTGACTAGATCTCTCCTTTTCACTCACATCTTCCAAAGATATATTGGTGCTATGCTGCTAAACATGTTGTTCATTAATAAATAGACTGCCTTCTCCTATTTTACAGAACAAATCACCCTTTGAACTTTTGTATGATAAACCACCTACCTACTTGATAAAGGTCTTTGGAAGTCTTTGCTATTCTTCAACTCTTTTCCAGCATAGAAGTAAATGGATCCTTGAGCTAGAAAATGTGTGTTCTTAGGGCTATAATTAGGCACAAAGGGTATTTGCTTGCTTCCACAATAGGGAAATTTTTATATCCAGAAATGTAATATTCTATGAAAATGTATTTTATGCCTCAATCTCGGTTCCATCTCTCCTTCTTCACCTTGCCACACCTCTTTATTCCACTAATCTTTTATTTGATAACTCAACATTATCCCTGCAACCTCAAACAGCAACCATCCCTACTACAACTTCACCTCAAACAACAACCATCCCTACCACATCACCACTCAGAAGATCTTCAAGACCAAAACAACCTCCCTCATATCTTCAAGACTTTCATTGCAATGTTCTGACTTCTTCATTGCCCACTTCATCCAAAGGTATCAAGTATCCTCTCTCTTTTGTACTCTCTTATAATTCCTCTCTCCTAACTATTCCCATTTCATTTCATCAATTTCTGTTAATGTTGAACCTAAAACTTACCATCAAGCTGCTCAATCCTATGATTGGGTTAAAGCAATGCAAGCTGAGTTACATGCTCTGGAAGAAAACAAAACTTGGTCTCTTACTGACTTGCCACCAGGTAAGGTTCCTATTGGCTCCAAGTGGGTGTATAAAATCAAATATAAATCTGATGGATCTGTTGAAAGGTACAAAGCCAGGCTGGTTGCCAAAGGCTACACACAGACTGAGGGGCTTGACTATTTTGATACTTTTGCACCTGTTGCTAAACTAACCACTGTGAAACTTCTCTTGGCATTAGCAGCTTCTTGTCATTGGCACTTACATCAATTGGATGTAAATAATGCATTCCTCCATGGTGATTTACATGAAGAAGTTTATACGGAGCTTCCACAAGGCATTACCGCCTCCAAACCAAACCAAATCAAGTTTGTCGTTTACATAAGTCTCTTTATGGCTTAAAACAAGCTGGAAGACAGTGGTTTGCCAAGCTTTCCAGTTTCTTACTTTCTTTGGGCTACAAACAATCCCCCAATGACCAATCTCTTTTCACAAAATCCCCTCATACAAAATTTACAGCTTTACTTGTTTATGTGGATGATCTAATCCTTGCAGGAAATGATGATTCCGAAATTCGTTCAGTCAAACAGAAGCTGGACCATAAATTCAAAATCAAAGACCTTGGCCACTTAAAATACTTCCTAGGATTGGAGGTAGCAAGAACTCACAAAGGTATCTCTGTTTGTCAATGAAAATACACCTTAGACATCCTCTCTGATGCTGGTTTATTAGCCTCTAAAGCTGCTCCCACACCTATGCTTAATACTCACAAGTTGCATCAGCATGACAGTGAACCTTATCAAGACCCTGTCTCATACAGAAAATTAGTTGGCAGATTGTTATACTTGACCACAACTCGCCCTGACATAAGCTTTGTTGTTCAACAATTAAGCCAATTCATGGCTTCTCCCACAGTTCTTCATCATAAGGCAGCCATTCGTGTCTTGAGATATCTCAAAGCTTCCCCAGGACAAGGTTTATTTTATCCTGCCACTTCTCAACTTCAACTTAAAGCATTCAGTGATTCTGATTGGGCTACTTGCTCAGACACACGAAAATCGATTACAGGTTACTGTATTTTCCTTGGAGATTCTCTCATCTCTTGGAAATCAAAGAAGCAAACAACTGTCTCTCGATCTTCCTCTGAATCCGAGTATAGAGCTTTAACATCTACAGTATGTGAATTACAATGGCTAACATGTCTGCTCCATGATTTACAAGTTCCTTTCACTTCTCCTGCTCTCTTATATTGTGATAGCCAATCTGCTCGACACATAGCTTCCAATGCTGTGTTTCATGAACGCACCAAACACATTGACATTGATTGTCATGTTGTTCGAGAAAAGTTACAAGCTAAACTCTTCCACCTCTTGCCTAACTCCTCTCATGATCAAACTGCAGATATTCTTACCAAGGCACTGGATCCTCAGCCTTTCACTCATCTTATTTCCAAGCTGGGAGTTATCAATATCCACTCTCCAGCTTGCGGGGGGGGTATTGAACAATACTGCTGATAGCTAATTCTGTTCATTAGTTAATTCTGTTTCTTCTGTTATAGCATTCTGTTTTCAGTTTGTTAGTTTCTTTTGTTTAGTTTTCAGTTTCATAGCTTTCATTACCTTGTATATATAGTTCCCTGTTTAGCCTTCTTTAATCAGAAATGAAATTTATCTTTCTTCAAAGCTCTTTTATATATCGAAAGAAAAATATTTAAGATTATATAAAATATACATAACTAATAAAAATAAATTTTAAAATTTGAGTCACTCTTAAAAGGGTATAATTGTAATGTAAACTAATATGTAAAAATAAAGTTTCAAATAATTAATTGTAGGTATAAATAAAATAATGACATTTGACGAAAAATTTCAACCTGAAAAAGAAAATAAAAAATAATAAATTTAAAATTGATTTATGATTTCTCTAGTCAAATAAATATTTGTCTAGTCATATTGATTCGATCTACAAATTATTCGATTTCTTTTAAATGAAGTTTCGGGCTTAAGTATTATGAATAAAGAAAAATATGTATTAGGAAATTTTTGTCCTTAAGTTGGTTCATCACACTTAAATTAATCAAATCTCAAAATAGTTTCTAGACAACAGTAAAACTCAAGGAGAAAAAAGTGAAATGACATTTCGAAAAAATGAAGAATATTAATCATTACTAAGAAAACTACTAATTGAACATTTTAACATATTTTTTATTTATTAATAAGAAAAAATGACTTTTCTTATTATAAAACACGGATTTAATTTAGATGAACCTAATAAGACGAAACGGACTATAATGTAGATTAATGTTGTTTATATAGTTTAAGTTAATTTTGTTAGTGATTGAAAAATTGGGAAAACATTTGTATTTGGTTTTAGTTAAAACCTAAAATCATTATTGAACATTTATGAATTCAACTACAAGAATGGCTGATCAATCAGCTGCCTCCCAAATTGGAAGGGCTTTTAACAGAAATTAACAACATACTACTTTTTGTCTATTTCCTTTAAGCCAAAGTGCACATATCAAACTCGACGAAACAACATCCAACGTTGCATAGCATGACATTGTATTCAGCTTTGAAGTCACTGCATTGCTTATTACAATTTTTAATGTATTGCCAAAAAAAGACTGCACCAACATGTCTACATTATTCCATTCTGGGCCATAAATAAAACCGATTGGCATTACTCAATAACAAATAGCCGAAACTTTCTACTAGAACAGAACAATAGGTGTGCCACTTTCCTTTTCACACAAAAAGTCCTTGTGCAAACAATTATGATACTAACATAGCTGACTTTTTGTAAGATAATGATCATGTATGTGCATCGTATCTCCTTCACCGATACTGATATCAAGTGTCTTTGGATTACACAAAAATCACATTTCAAAAGTGGATTCAGGCCAACGCTACTCTCTGTAGCGTTTGCCCAGATCCACATTTGAAACGTGATTTTAATGTTAAACCAAACACGCTATAAAGACACTAATGTGGCAGTATCTATTCTAGTGGAAGAGTTTAAAAACACTATGAATTTGAAGAGGGACCGGTCTGACAGTGCCCTGCTCATTACATATGGGGATTGTATGGAAGAGGAGAGTGACAACCCACCTACTAAGAGGATCAGAGGTGAAGCTAAAACACCGGTGTCTTCCCCTAATGCTGTTAATACTTCTATGGCCGAGGAGGCGGGCCTTATCATGCCCCCTCCTCCCCAATGAGTATCCTCAGCTAGAACTGTCGTGGGGTGGGGGCTCCTACGACAGTTTCAGAATTGAAAGAGCTCGTTAGAAGCTCTAAGCCTGCCATAATCTTTCTTATGGAAACCAGAGCCAAGCTGGAGAAATTAGAAAGATTGAAAAGAACACTGAGGTACAAGGAAATGTTCGTGGTGGATCCTATTGGCCTTGCAGGAGGTTTGTGCCTATTATGGGACAATTCGGTTTCGGTTGAGGTAACTTCTTTCTCCCATAACTTTATTCATGCTCATTTAAATTTCAAAGAATTGGTTGTTTCTTGGGACTGTACATTTGTTTATGGCAATCCTATACCAAGGCAGAGGAGACTATTATGGGGCCAACTAGAACGTCTACAGTATAGGAATCTAATCCCTTGGTGTCTAGTGGGGGACTTTAATGAGATTTTACATCCCCATGACAAGGAGGGAATTAGACCTCCTAACTTGGCTAACATGCAACACTTTCGAGAGTTCATTGATGGAGCTGGTTTAATGGATTTTGATTTGAAGGGGGCTTCATTCACTTGGTTTAGTAACCCGAGACATGGAGTGGTCACCAAGGAAAAAATTGACAGGGTGCTTGCCAATGCTTCATGGCGTACTACTTACCCCCATGCAGTAGCTATTGCGTTTCCAGCTATATCTTCTGACCATTGCCCAATTTTATTTGATGTGGAGCCGGCTGAGAGTAGCGGTAGGCAGTTTAAATATGAAGTTTATTGGGATGAGCATGAGGATTGTAGAGGAATTGTTGAGGTTGGATGGACTGGGAATGAAGCAGGGACAGATTCATGGGATAACTTTATTAAGAGGAGTAGGAGGTGCAAAAGGGCAATACTAACTTGGCAGAAAGCTACCTTCAAGAATGCTGCAAAGGAAATACCAAAGCTGAAGGCACGACTAATGGAACTTCAGAATGGGCAGAGAGGTCCCATAGATTGGGAGGAAGTGAAGACGATTAGAAAACAACTTGCTGAGCTTTGGAAACAGGAGGAGCAGTATTGGGGTCAGAGATCTAGACTAAAGTGGCTTAAATGGGGGGACAGAAATTCAAAGTTCTTCCATGCCACTACCATTCAGAGGATGAGCAGGAATAGAATTACTAGATTGCTAGATGATGATGGCAACTGGGTTCAAGGTCAGAAACAGATTATGCAGGCAGCTGTAAACCATTACCACAAGGTGTTCTCTAGTGATAACACGACTGGAATAGGTGATTGTCTAGCTACAGTTCCTAAATTGATTACAGAAGAGCTAAATCACAAGTTGAATGCTACAATTTCTGAATCTGAGATCAAGGGTGCAGTTGAGAGTCTGGGCAGCCTAAAGGCACCAGGGCCAGATGGATACAATGGGTTATTCTATAAAACACACTGGGAAACGGTTAAGATGGATGTGTGTGCAGTGGTTGAAAATTTTTTCCAAGAAGGAAGGCTTCATCCAGAGATAAATGAAACAACTATAGCCTTGGTCCCAAAAATTTATAACCCTGAGAGCATTACTCAATATAGGCCTATCAGCTGTTGCAACTTTATATACAAAGTGATCAGCAGAATTATGGTTAATAGGGTTAGAAATGGTCTTCAGAATGTTATTTCACCAAACCAGAGTGCCTTTGTGGGAGGCAAGCTCATTCAGGACAATGTTATTCTAGCTCATGAAGTTTTCCATCACTTTAAACAGAAGTCCAGGGCTAACAACAATCATCTGGCTGTTAAACTAGACATGAGCAAAGCCTATGACAGGCTGGAGTGGAATTTTCTCAGTCAAGCTCTACTAGCCTATGGTTTCAGTCAGTGGTGGGTGGATAGAGTCATGATTTTGGTCTCTACAGTTACTTACAGGATAAAATTGAATGGCCATCTCAGCAAGAAGTTCACTCCCCAGAGAGGATTAAGGCAAGGGGACCCTCTTTCCCCTTACCTGTTCATCCTAGCTGCTGATGTCCTGACACACATGATAAATGCTGCCAAGGTATCCAATGATCTAAGTGGTGTCAAGCTTGCACCTACAACCCCCCTGTGACCCATCTACTGTTTGCTGATGATTCTCTACTATTTGTCAAAGCAACCACACAGGAAGCCTACAAGGCCATTTCAATACTGAACCAGTATTCCCTAGCATCTGGTCAGAGAGTTAATGCTTCTAAATCAGGACTTATATGTGGAAAAACTATGAGTCTAAATCTGAAACGTGAAATGGAGGGTATTTTTAACTTCCAAGCATGGGATCACCCTCAAAAGTATTTGGGACTACCTGTAGAATTTGCTAGATCGAAGAGCTCTACCCTATCCTGGATTTTTGACAGACTAAAACAGAAGGTAGAGGGGTGGAAGGAAAACCTATTGAACTATGCAGGGAAAGAAGTGCTGATCAAGGCAGTGCTACAAGCATTACCTGCCTATGCAATGTCTGTGTTCCGGTTTCCTAAGGGGTTTTGCAAAAAATTGAGTTCTCTAGTTGCAAGATTCTGGTGGCAGGGTTCAAAGGGAGACAGAGGGATACATTGGAGAGCTTGGCAAATAATCACAAGGAGTAAAAGGGAAGGAGGTCTGGGTTTCAGAGATTTCCAGGCTCTGAACATTGCTCACCTAGCTAAACAGGCATCCAGAATATTGAGCAACCCCAATTCTCTATGGTCAAAAGTGCTTAAGGGGATCTACCACCCCAATCAGGATTTTTTGAATGCTAAGAAAGGGAGAAGACCCTCTTGGATATGGGCTAGTATTATTGATGGCAGGGACTTCATGAGGAGGAATGGAAGGTGGTCAATTGCCAATGGGGAGGATATCAGTATTACAGGGGACAGATGGCTCAATTCAGGGGACCTGGTTCCAACTACTCATGGTGCAGAGGAGGGTAAATTGGATTCCCTAATAAACCTTCCTAACAGATCATGGAATCTCACAAGAATAAGGGATTCCCTACCACCAGACTTAGCAATCGAAGCTGTCCAGACTCCCATAAGTTGGTTTAATGAGAGAGACAGACTTTATTGGCCTTACTTCAAGGATGGGGTCCTAACGGTTAGGACTGCATACCATGTTGCCAATGGGGAATTTAACAATCACCAGCTACAACAATCATCTTCCTACACCCCAGATCCAGATATCTGGAAGACCATATGGAAACTTGCTGTTCCACAAAAGATTAAGTTATTCATGTGGAGGGCATGCCAAAATGCCCTTCCAGTGAAAGCTAACTTAGTGAGAAGAAGAATATCTAATGATTCAGTATGCCCTGTCTGTGGGAATGGTGATGAATCAGTGGAGCACTCCCTACTACTATGCAACTGGGTTTCACCAGTCTGGTTTGCTTCCCAATTTCAATGGGACACTCGAAACCATGGAGTTACTAGATTTGACAAGTGGTTTAGTGAAAGGATCCAACTGTTAAAACTTGACTCTCAATCATTTATCTACAATGTTTCTTTGTTATCTGTTACTCTGTGGAATATATGGAAGCAACGAAACTACACTATCTACAGAAACCATGTGCCTCAACCAGTTCTAGTATTAACACAATCAGCTGACCTAATGCAGGAATTCTACAGGGCTAATTTCTCAGTTCCTACTAATTCAGCTACGGGCACAGAAGCTTCCCATCTGCAATTCATTGGAAGGCTCCTCCTAGTGGGATCATCAAGTGTAACGTTGATGCAGCCTGGCGTGGTATTTCTAGCCCTGGTGCCGTCTCGGTCGTTGTCAGGGATGCTTCGGGAGTCCTCCTCACGGGTTCAACTAGAATGGTACCAGCTCCATCTGCCCTCTCCGCAGAAGCGCTTGCATTAAGAGACGCTGCTATGTTAGCTTACAATTGTAACTGGGATAGAGTGGTTTTGGAGTCGGACAACCTTACACTCATAGAAGCTTGCCGCAAGGAAAGATCTCTTGGGGAGGTTCATCAGATATTGGATGACATCTTCACCATCACTGCAGGATTCACACACTGCGGATTCACCTGGACGAGGAGATCTGGTAACGAAAGTAGCTCATTTCTTAGCAACAAACAGGCTGCAAGGGTCGCTCCCGATCAATTGGGTTTCTTCTCCCCCTCCAAGGTTATGTGAACTTCTTTCCAACGACCGTGCGTTGGGTCTAAGAGCATCTGCCACTTTAGTTCCCTTGTAATGTGTTCTCTTTCTTAGTAGAGAGAATCTAGGGTTGTTTCCTTTTTCAGTTTAACGTGTTTCTCTACTTTATTGTACTTGTTGTGCCTGCAGTCCGGCTTATGTGTCTCCCTCTGAGAATTTTTAGGGACCTTTTGGGCCAAACCTTTCTGTTGTAGGCCTTATTGGCCTTTTCTTCGTAATGCTTATTTCAGTTGACCAAAAAAAAAAAAACATTCTCAGACAACAACGAAGATAACTATAGATTCATAGAAGTGGTAAACGTGATGATGAATAGATGAACTACATTCTGTATCCAAATTGATTTGAGTTCAACAACGGATGACTGACATCAGAAACAAACAAGGCATAATAACCAGTTGCAGAAGCTACTAGCCGTTTGAATTCATAATAACCAGTTCAATTTTAAAAAAAAAACAGAACAATAAAGCAGTTAGCAGCACAAAGTAACATAGAGTAGTTCCCAAAAGGTTAGCAAATCTATTCAACTCATTACATTCATGTCCATGAAGCTATTTACATCACGTTCTTGAAAAAAAAATTAAAACAGATCCTTTTTATCACTTTTTCTAAATGGTAAGAAAATGGGAGAAGAAAGGAGTTAAAACGGAGATTTTTGCATGTGATGGAGTATATCTGATGATGATAAGTAAAGATCCGAAAGAAAAGCAAAGCCGAAGAAAGTCACACAATTCAGACCAATATGGAATGTGTCCCGTAGATGGTGAAAAGACAACAATAAATACTCCTTAATCCTTATAATCAGCAATACAGCAATAAAACCAATTAATAGTTTACAAGGCATGACACAAGTAGAACTGAGTAGACATCTTCAGGCCAATAAGTTCTGGATCCCAAAAGTTTACATGGGAGCAACATAATCGAGGTAAACCTATGTTAATTTAACAGGTGGAGGAACCAGAACATAAGGAACAACAACGTCAAAGGGATGGTCAAATGCATATGATAAAATTCCTACTGATTAAAGTAATATTTAACGGGTTCAGAAAGCTTCACCAAAGAAAGAAGAACGAAATCAACATAAATGAGTCAGTGAAGTAGCTGTATTATATTCTCTCCCTGGCTGCTCCCTATGAAAATAGAAATTAAATTCATAATTAACAAAAAGAGACAATTGATCCCAAGTAAAATCTTTACCTGAATACATATCCAAATCAAGATCAATCAATCTACTCAAAATCAGCATGTAATTGTATTTTTTTTTTTTTTTCGGTCTTTAGCCGCCTTTATCCCCCCAAAAGAGGCAACTAAAGAAATCTACCAAAATAGCCATTAAGTGAAATAGGGAAATACTTGAAATAAGAAACAAAATACATTGAAGAAGAAAATATCTTTCATTGCAAGTTACATGGTAATAACCATAAGATCAGTACTTAAAAACACCTTCCACAGGAAAGATAACATGAAATTAACTATGCACTTTAAGATGTAATCCATATATTACAAAAAAGAACATGAACTAACCTACATAACAAATATTGCCTGTAATCCTACTTTCGATCAAGTTACAGATCAGTCTTCCACCATACAGCTCCTGTCCAACTGTCCAATTGAGTTGTCTGTTCTCCAATATATTGCCTAATGTAAAACTTGTGAAAAGTAAAAGGATTGCAACCTTTATGGTTATCAAATAAAAAAGGAATGGGAAATGAACACTACCAACAGCCAAAAAGAACCCTTACAACTTGATTGTACATTACATGACAATGGACAAGACTAAGATCCGTCTGGTTAGCAGGAAGCACCCCCAATAAAACACAAAACATGTAAGTACAAATTGAGAAGACTAGTGATCTCTCCACCTAGGACTTGAGATAGGGAAAAAGCCTGAAGGAGATAAGGGAAATAGGCCTGGTGAAGGTGGAGGTTGAGGACCAGGGCCCAAAATCCCTGATTGTCCCATGCTTGAGAATGGGAAATTGGGTGTGAGTGGAGATGGAAACTGAATGCCAGGTGACAGTAGTGGATAAGGTGACCGAGGGGACAGCAAATTCATGTAACCAGTTGGAGAAGGCAGGAGGAATTGAGAGGTAGGAGAAGGTAAAAGGGGAGGGCCATTTGCTTGTGGTGAAGGAAAACTAGGCATTGGAGGGTTAGCATTCATAGGTGGCATAGGACCATTTAATCTTGGAGAAGGGATCACCGGCATGGAAGGATTGGGAAGCAAAGCAGATGAAGGAGGTTGAGGCTGAACATTGCCCGGTACTTGGGGTTGAGGGTATGGATGTGGTTGAGGTTGAACTTGGTTACCCCTTGATCCTGGATCCATCATTGAATTTTGAAGATAGCGCATGTAAGCAGAGATGGGTGACTCAGTTGTATTAGCCCATATATCCCCAGGGGTTAATGGTTGCATGGGGGTGGGTGATGGTTGTCCAAACTGAGGAGGTCTTGGTATGGCATTATGGTAAGGAACTGGGGGAGGGGCTGCAGGCATTGGCATTGGCATTGGCGGGGGCATGCGAGGTCGATTGATGGGTGTTAAAGGGGGAGGTCTAATTTTCTGCAGTCGCATACTCTGTGGTTTTGGTGGATTGTGTGGAGGCCTAGGTGGAGGATCCTGTGAGGGGGATCCAGTGAGTTGCTGAACAATATCCCTGAAATCATTCTTGCTTATGTTGTAAACCTGAGGCTGAGGCTGTTGTCTAGCAGCATTATTACCAAAATTGGGCTGATGTAAAGGGCTCTTCCTTATGTTCTTTCCCATTTTGTTCACACCCAAACTATCATTATGCCTGTTTTTGGAGTTATCCATTTGCAAAAACAAACCCAAAACCACACTTACTCCAACGAGAAATCACCACTGTTTTCCCCTTTGAGCAAAACAAACCAATAATCAAAAGCTTCTAACGACACCCAGAACTTCAAAATCCAAACTGAAACACCATTATTCTCATAAATCAACCTAAAGAACCCGTGAACTTCAACAATTCTAACTAAACTTGAGCAGTAATCTAAGCATCCCTGAATTCTAAATTCACAATCAACACCCAAAATTCCTGATTTGAATCTCAATTCGATCGTGAACCATAATAACAAATACAGACAACATGTAGATCAATTCCACACCAACTGCACCAAAATTAACCCTAGAGCCGAGGTAAGAAACAGAAAACATACCCTTTTCGAGGTCTACCGAAATCCAAAAGAACTCAGGGATTGAAGAGCCAGCTTCAGAAAATTCAGCACGAACGTAACCGGATCGGATCAAAATTCCAAACCCAAAAACGAAATTATCAAACGAAAACAAAGCTCAGAGCTGAGCCAATGACAGGACAAGACAAAAATATCTATGAGATGAAAGAAAAACGGGGTATAATCGAGAAGAAAAGGCCCAGAAGAGGATTATTGAGAAAAATTGAAGCTTTGGAAGGAGTATGACTTTGATCAGAAAAGGGTATGAAAAGAAAGTCCACCTGGATCTTGGCAAGTGTGAAAGAGGAGAATGAGCAGAGAAAACCTAACGGTGGAGAAGAGAAGACAAAACACCGAGTTGGGAAGTGGTCAAAGGGGGAATGAATGAGAAGGGCATTTTAGGCATACAATTGGGGTCCATGCTGATGTTGATAGACATAAACTAATATGGAGAGGAGAGCGGTGTAGTTTGCAAATTCAATTGGGATGGAAACTGCAAATTAATAAACTCACTCTCATTATCAATTGTCCATCCTATTGTTTTTGTGTGACGAATTTGAGTTCTATAATGTCAATGCCCTGTGCCTTGTGCTTCATTCTATTTCTAAAATGATGTCATCTTTAATTGGCACATTTAATGTTTTTACATAAAATGATGTCATCTTTTGATAATTAATATTCACGACACATGCTAAGATATTGTATTATAAATGAAATGTGATGGATCAAACCATGCATTAACGAGGTGGCTTCCCTCTTTATAGTTGTGTGTCTTTTTCTTATTTGTCAAATCTATTGTTTTGTCAAATAATCTAATAACAGCCCAAGGATAGTCAAATTAATGACGCTTATAGAATAATCTCAAATCTACAAGAGCAACAAAGCTATATATTGTAAAAGATAAGAAATAGAATACAAAATAGCTTGCTCTAAAATACCTAAAACGAAAAAATAATCATTGACAAAAATTAACAATATCCTAATACTCAAATGGTATAAACATCCACCATGCACCATGTAATTGAATTGCTTCTCCTATAATATCACAAGGGAAATGAGCAACATTTGTGTTAAGAAAAACTGGTTTTTTTTCATATTTATACCACTGATCGAAGTTCTTTTATCCTATATAGAGGTGTCAAAGTGAGCCAATCCGGCTCACGCAGGTTGACTCACCACGAGTTAGGTTAAAAAGTGAGCCGAGCTGGGTTGGCTCACTTTTTCTGGTGAGTTGAAAAATACCAATCCGACTCGACCCACGCGGGTTGGTATGTTAAGCTAGCTGACTCATCTAACTTAAAAAATTATAAAAATAATAAATAAATAATATAAAAGGTCAAAAAAATTAAAAATTATAAAAATGACTTAAAAATATAAAAAATAAATAAAAATTAAAAGTGAGTCAACTCACCTCAACCCGGCTCGAACCCGCTTTGACTCACGAATTAAGTGGGTTGACCCATTTTGACCCGTGAAAATGTGACCCTATATTTTACCAACTCAACTCACCGGTGAGCCGGGTTGGACCGCTCACCAAGCTCAACCCAAATTAACACCTCTGATTAAATTCCTATAGTTGTTTTATAGTTACAAATGGAAGAACCACCATTTGCATAAGGCTCGCATATACAACAAAAGAGGTGTGGTGGAGCATTGTAGCTCAATTTATCTCACATGATCAATGATAATGGAAGTTCAGAATAGGGGATGAATTAAAAAAAACCTAAAAGAGATAACAAAAATTCCTACTGTGAGGATAAGTGACTCTCACTTAGGATAAAGGATAACCCGTAGAGAGGGAGGAGAAGCCCTATCGAGGATCCAGGGGGTGAGTGATGTGGTTGTGACTCTCTATGCTAGTTTTTTTTTTCTTCTACGTTTGAGCACTGGTACGTAGCTTGAATATATTAGACATAGTGTTGTCATTTTAAAGGAGGTCAATGAGACATAGGCTTACAATCACATAATATAATTATGACGTGCTTAAAAATCAAACCCATTTGATTATTCTATTCCAAATATATAAGCTTTAAACGTGATCACAAAATAGCGTAAGACATACTCTTCGGGTTCTTTTTATATGATGATATTGAAAATTTTATTTTCATTTATTTATAAGATCCTTTACAAAATTTTAGAAATATTATTAGCTTTTTTTATTTTTACCCTTCCTAATTAATGATCTATGTAGTTTTCAATATTTAATTTGGTTAAAATGGAAAATTGAATAAGGTTTGATATTAAATAAGGGCAAGTTTGGTAGTTAGAGGAGATTTTTAAAAAATTAATGCATTAAAACATATTTTCTTAATATGCGTATTTGAATCAAAGAGGGTCTTATAAGACAATGAGAATAATTTTGTGTTTGGTTTTTGCATCAAATTGATAGTTGATGACTTGACGTACCTTTTTTTCTAATGCCAAAAAAGTAACGTGAAGTTAGAATGCGCATTTTAAGTCCTTTAAACTTTCCTTGAAAAATATATTTTATCATTCAAATTATTATTACCGTTATTATAATTAGTGTCCGTTTGGTTTGCAGTTTGCAAGAATTGATTTGGGTAGAATTAATTTTTGTTTGGATATATAATTCTAAAAGTGGATTGACAGGGGTTGGTTTGTTTGGATGGGATAAAGTGAAACCACTTTTAACATAAAATTACTAAGGGCCCATTTGGTTTACAGTTTGTAGGAATTGATTTGATTAGAATTGATTTTGGTATAATTGATTTTACTAGAATTAATTTTGGTAGAATTGATTTTTGTTTGGATACCTAATTCTAAAAGTGGGTTGGCACAAATTGATTTTGTTTGGATGAGATAAAGTAAAATCACTTTTGGAGATAAAATTACTAAAATAGGTTTACTAAAATTACCATTAACCTATCATTATAGGGGTTTATAGGTAAATTTAGCAAACGTATTTTTGGAGAATCAATATGCAAATCAATTGCAGCAAACCACGTTAAAGAGGGTACAAAATTTGTTTACTATTCATCACAATTGTATCCAAACACTTTTCCAATATGTCCTAACCTCAGTTTGACTAGTCAAAAGCCGTTTTGCAATTTAAAACTGATAACCAAATGAGCTCTAAACTGGATTTACCAATTACTCTATTAGATAAATAGAAAAGGACATAGGGGTAAGCTAGGAAATGGATGCAAACTGTGTTTATAGAATTGATCTCTCTCCCAATTATTGAGAACCACGTTTTCTGCAACCAAGAATACATTCAATTTTCTCTCATTTTATCCAAACAAAACTAAAAAATTCAAAAATTGATTTTGACCGGTCAAAACGACGTTCTAGCCTCTCCAACGCTATGCCAAATGGGCTCTTAGTCGGCAGAGTAAGAGTCTTGGGAATAGTGCATACATGAGAAATAACATCTAATGGGTATTTATAAGCGTATTAAATGGATATGGGCCCATAGGATATATTTAATGTAACTTAGGCGCATGGCCGGCCCAAGGGGAGGCCCCTAGAGCAATGGCTTTAGGCCTCCCCCATTACGAGGCCTCAAATTTTCTGTTAGTATATATCTTACATATTAAAATTAATAAATTTTTGTATCAGATATATAAAGTATATTAACTTTTATTTGTTAAAACTATTTTTTTTAAAAAAAATAAATATGTTATGTGAGGCCTCTTATCTCTTATGAATACACTCCTAATTTATAATTTGCTTTTAGGCATATAAAAGTATTGGGTTGACCGTGCTTAGGCGCACAAGATGCTTTATATTAAGGCCTCACATTGTGGGTCCATAAGGTCTCAGTTGCGAAATATTTTTTATATTACCGTAGTAGTAGGTACTACCCTTTTTAAATTTTTTACACCTACCTATGTATAGTTAATTTTTTCCATTTAAAAAACTATTTTAAAATAAAATAAAAAATGTTATTCACAAATTAAGTAAGTGACTACTGAGTCTTCGGTACTATAAGAGTACTTAGTATACTTTCTCAACTAGGCTGATTTTGAGCATATGCCTATTTCCCAATCTGGATATGGTTTGGTCTATAATAGTTCCATTAAAAAAAGGGTATAAAGTGTGTGTATTTATGAAAGATAAATGTTAATAAGTAATATTAGTAGTTGCAGACTAAAAAAAATTGTTAATAATTTAAAATAAAAATTAAAAGAATAAGGTTTCTTAATTAATATATACATATATATTATATTCATTAAATACTTCATATTTTTAATTTCTGAAGTAAATTCTTTTTTATTACATGTCTTTAAGGTGCTAGTAGCATTTATTATTTAGCTAGGGAGTTGTAATTAAAATATTATTTTACCTTCAATCCTACCACCTTAAATTAATATTTAATTTTATAAAATATTTAATTTAAGTTCTTAATTTCTGATGAATATATATCTAGTTAAAAATGTCCTGAATAATTGTAGATAAGAAAAGAAATTAGCAGTGCTGGAACAGTTAAAAATAATGGGGTGAGAGAGGCTCGAACTCTCGACCTCAGGATAACTCAGAAGCTATGAGACCTACGCGCTAGCCAACTGCGCAACCACCCCAGTTGATGATTACTCTTCAAATTTAAGCACATATATATAAAGATAAAAGCGTAAGTGTTGTTGTTTTGACACGTGCGATTTCATTTGCAGGACACTTTTGTTTCGTGGACCTGGACAGGACCAAGACCAACTCTGTCTGCGACTGCGGTCTTCTATTTCATTTTCCATTTTTGACGAACTCAAACACAACACCAACACCAACACCAACACTATCTCTCATAATTTCTTTCACTTTCAAATACTTGTGCTCAATTTTCGTGTCTTTAAGGACAACACCGGATCTACACCCTCCAACTCCAAGGTAATCTTCTGCATTTCTCCACTTTTCAATTTCTCACTCAACATTGTTGAAGCCCCAAAAGCCTCTGTTACTAAGCCACTATTTCAGCAACCTTCTCTGATCTGAAGATGGAAAAACCCCTCTCACCTTAACCCCTTTTGGTGGCTAATTTTCTACGGTTTAATTGCTATCTGCTTTGTTACTTAACCCTATGATTGTAACCGTTTAGTCATTAATTAAAGTTCCCTTTTTATTGATTTCTTAGTGTACTGGATAGTCCATTCATAGCTGAAGTGGACTGTGTGTTTCTCAAATTACTTATTTGTTTCTTCCCTGTGCCACATTATATAGTCTGTAGCTACGATCACTTCATAGTTCATACCCTTTGCCGCAGATTCCTAGCTTTTCATGATCCGTGTTTCTGTAATTATCCACTTGTTGCATATTGAAATGTAAGGAATGTATTTTGTTAAAATTTTATAGAACTGGCCCAGGAGCTGTATCCTGAGTGGCACCAAGCCTTAGTAGTTAGGACTGCCTTGTCCAAATCCCATTAAGGTCGTTTTGCCTTGTCAAACCTTCTCCCTTCATACATAATGTAGTAGGCCTCCTTTGTAACCTAAAGGAGAAAAGAATTGTTAGAACTTAGAATGGATCTACGCTATGTGTGCAGATATCCTTAATATAATATTAATTACCGATTCAAGTATGCCTGTGCATGTCCTTTGGTTGGGTTCTTGTTTGGACTTTGGAAGAGAATATATAAAGGGACCTACTTGCTAAGCTATATAAACATCAGGGTGATTTTTTTGTTAAATAGCCTGTATTTGTTTATTTATTTGTTTGTTACATTTTAATTCTGATAAAGCCTGTGTGGATAAGATGAGTGGTTGATGAGCTATCAATATCCGACACCCGTTGGTTATATAGCCTTAGTAATTAGTATCCCTTATGATTAATGACTTGGGCAATCATCCCAAACTAGCTTTTGGAGTTGAGTTAGACTTAGTCCCTTCTCAATTCTAGTAAGAGATTTTTACATCAGGGTACATTTAGCTCATACATAGTGTTGTATGCAGTATTTCTGCCAATGTAGGTTCCCTCTTGCTATGTTGTCGTCAGATTAATAATCAGAGGACATTCAGCTCATCTGAAAAGTGAATACATCTAGTCTCTATGGCAAATAGCTCAAGACTTTTCATTTCAGTATTTCATTTGCTTGGTGCTTTGAACAGAAGCTAAAGAAAGAAGCTATGCAGAGCATTAGCCACATGTTAGGACCTGGTAAGCTTGATTTGTTGCATCTTCTTTTTGCAGGAGACGCTGTTGTTAAGTTTTAATTCTTCGATTTCTCTCTGGATTTCTTTGTTTTCTATTTCGCATTTCTGGTAAATAACAGCATTCAATACAAGAAACTTTAGATATCTCCATATGTTCTTTCTGCAAGTTTGATTGATAATTTCACTTGTGTACGAAGTCAATGAATTCAAAGTAGATATCTGACAAGAGCATGTATAATTCTATGCTAAGATATCATATTCCCAGATTCCTAAACAAGTAAACTTATGATGAGACTAGGTAGTCAAAGGCACCCTTAAGGCTCTATAAGAGCATCCACAATGGAGCAACTTCATTTGGTTGCTTCCAATGGGACCCACCTATACATATCACTCATTTTTACTCTTCCCGATACAAACAATTTCTAAGCATTTATCTCTACAATGAAGCAACTCTTTTTGGGTGCTTCCAATACCTTAAAAATATTTTTTTAATGTATTTCTCTCACTTTTTGGGTTGCTAGAGCTAGCAACTTGGCTCACGAAGCAACTCACACTCAATTGCTCGCAATGGTGGAAAATGGAGCTAGCAACGTTGCTTCTCCAGCTTTGTTGCTTCCCGGGCTACTGTTGTAGATGCTCTAAGGGGTTTTAAAACTTGAGGTGAGAGGTCCCAAAAGTGCTTGCCACACTAAAAAGGCATGGAGATTATAAATAGAAAACAGTAAAATATTTGACTATTTTGCATTAATTTTCCATATAAATTAACTACTCACTCAAGCCATAACATTCACAGTATGAACCCTAAGCCGCGGAGTCCGAAGACAAACAGGTAGCAAAGTAGATGGTATATAGTAGCATTTTATTTTCTTATTTTCTCATGTTCTATTCTTTGTTTCCAAGAAACAAATTGGCCATCTACATTTCTTTCGCTTTGGTAACATGTGCATGCATTTAAAACTTTGACATATCCATTTTTCCTTGGGGTCATGGCTGGAGGCTTGTCAGAAAAGTGGCCTCTCAATGAACTGAAGGCATTATTTTGAAGAAGTTTTTCTCCATGCACAGCTTGCTAAAATTCTAATTGTTGGGTCATTATATAATATGATTAATTATGATATGGAGGAGGCTATCTGAGAGTAAAGGGATGTGTTATAGACTAAAAGCTAGGTTGCCTCTAGTGAAATTTGAGATGCTTGCATTAAGGTAGGAATGGCATTGAATGATTTTCTGGATTCCATCCTTAGCTAACTTGATTTCTGCAGATGCTATCCCTATTCTGAAAATGGAAAACAAGCAAAGTGCTGCCGGAACACAAGATAATTCTATGATGAAGTCCATTGATCAAAGAGCACGCTCTAAGGGGCGTAGTGACATAATGACTCGACGTCTGAAGAATCGAGAGAGACAACGTAGATACAGGGCGCGTAAGCGTCTAGAAGCTGAAACCAAGAAGTCTTTTGTTGTTGAAGAGACAACAGCAGTGCTGCCAGTGCAAGTAGAACTGCCACCAAATGGGAATCACAACAATTTTCGTGACACGCATATATTGTAAACGAGATTGGAAAAAGGATGCAAGACAGGCTCATGTTGCAAACCATCAAGAGATGGCTGGATCTATTGCTTCTTCTCCATATGTACCTGAGGTGACATGCTTAGCCCTTGGGAATAAGTCAGAAACAATGCTAGAGAGGGAAATTCTGTCTGGATCTTCTAGCATTCTTAATAATGAAACTCCTAGAATTGTGCTGGGTCGTAGAGATTGGAAAGCAGAAGCTAGAAGAAAGAGAAACTAGTGGATTTTTCTTTTCTTTTTTATTTCAAAAAGAGTACTTTTCCCAGTGGATTTTCTATTGTATAATAAACATATAATGTAAAGAATGCTGGAACCCCTGTTATATTATTTGTTTGTCAGGCTTTGAATTATGAGCACCGAAGAAGACTGTGTTTGTGTCATTTTCTACCTAATTCTTTCATACTTTTCATTGCAGATGAAGAAAGAAGGACCTTAAAAAAATGCCTGGCTGAATTAACTCTGGTCATTTCCTTATCTTCGGTGTTGGCATGCATGCACGGAGAATTTTTAAACTTTCTTTATTGAGTTAAATGCTGTTTCACAGACAATCTATCAATCTTGGTTCTTGAAGTATTCTGTTTACATCTGATATAAACACAATGCGGGTTAAATATATCGTGTTCATCCTTGGATCTGCACAAAGAATTTGAAATTCATAGGAAGGTTATCATAGGAAATGAAATTCATAAGTCGAACCATGAATTACAAAGAATTTGAAGGGAGGAAAATCTGGAAAAAGAAAACAAAAACAAAAATTACAAGAGATGTGAATTACAAATGGTGCAAAAAAAAGCAGTCTCATGGCTTGTACATGGCACTTTAAACACCATATTTATAATTTACATCCACTCTACCCTCTTTCCCCAATCTTTACATCCCCACAAACAAAGTATCCATCCTTCCATGCAGAGAAAGGAACAATTTTCATTGATGTGATCTCAGTGGCAACTCACTCTCTGGTCTTGTTCAGCCAAATCCTCAAAACTCCAATCTCTCCTCATTCCACTGCTCCGCACCAACTTTGGTTCTGAGCTTCCTGGATAAGGAATATTTCCTGTACTATGAATCCGACGATGATGAGCCTTAACCTTGGCCACTGCCCCACCTTTTAATATTGGCCCACTTTTGATTCCTCACGTTGGGGTGAGACAGATTCCCTGACCAGCTTCTTTCAACCTGTTTGCAGGTTTCCCTATATTCCTTTTCTGGAAATAACTCTCTAAAGGAGTCTGTCCTTTGAAGGAGTTGACTGCAGGTAAGGCAATTGAGACTCATGGTGTTTCTTGTGTCTCAAGTAACCAAACCCAGCTCCTCCTTATGTTTAGTTGTAGGAAAAGGAAGGTTGGTGGGATGAAGTTGGCAAGGAATATGAGTTTATATAAATTAGACCAAAGGGGATGAAGTGGGATAGGACATGATTGGGTTGCAAGAGAGGATTTCAAAATCAAACTGATCACAACAGCCTGTTGTTATCTTCTAGCATCAATGTCTAATCCGTAAACATAGCTTAGCCATTCATTTCTAATTAGGGAATATGGTTGCATATAATCTTTGACCCATTGAATGACCCATTGAAATTGGTCATTACTATCTTCTATTATCTATATTCTAAAAGGGGAGTCAATTTGTCAATGATGACTTTTATTCATTCTAGTTATTCCATTATCCTTTTTCTTTTTTCACTCACTTGATGCTCGGAATTGCGTTTAAAAAAAGATAGGCTTTTGGGGATGATTTTCGTTTTTTTTAATCACATAATTCCTGGGGTGCTGGCTAAATTTAAGACCTTTGGCAGTTCTGTACCAACTCAAGTCTAAATCATGATGTCTTCACTTGGCGTGCTACCCCAAAATGGGACTCTGTTTTTGTCCTGGCTTATGTCGCTCTATTTTAGCCGCTTTTAAAATTAACAACTAAGAATTGTGGCTGTAAAGTGCAAACAGATCGATATAGCATCTTAACAACTTAACCCTAAATTGCTTTTCCAATTTCAAGTAACAAGTTTTTAATATAAGAATAACGAAATAAATATAAAGTTATAAATAAGAAAAAAAATAAAAGGAGAAACAATTGTTAAAATTAAAAATGGACCTAGTCGGTCAGTCCGGTCTATTAGGCCTGTAATGTAAAACGGGTCAATTTTCAAAAGGAATTACTATTCACACCACCTATTTTTACTATTCTTACCACCTTAACTTTTTTATATTTTATGATTTTCCTCAATTACCTCATCTCCTCCCCACCTTTTTCAGTTATCTAGTTATCTCTTCCTTCTTCTCTTTCCTCTCCACCACAGCCATAGGAATTGACTTTATTTTTATTATGACGTAACCAAAATTTTAATTTTTAATACATAAATGTTTTAAATTGGTGTACTACACAATTTTATTGTTTTGTTGTCACATAATAATAAATTATGTATTAATTTTTTTTTTTCGATATGTAATTTGTGTATTGGAAATTAAATTTCCGATACAAAATTTAGAAAAGGGTGTACTATAAATACAATTTCAGGGAATTGTGTTACAGAAAGTAATTTCCGGTAAATAATTTTCTAAATTGTGCGCCAGAAATTCATTGAATATCCATACTGAACCCCTAAGTCAAAAACGGAAACTTTGTTATGGTCAACATCAGTTTTATATTTATATAACTATAATTTTATATATAATTTGTATTTGTATATGTTTATATATATAATTATTATGTATATAATTATAAATTTTATACCTTTATAATAGTTTAATTATTTTCATATAATATTACATAAATTTTTAAATAATATGTAATATATTTATTTTAATATGATTGGTTAATATATAATATTATAGAATAATAGGTCTCCTCCATCACTAGGGGTTTATAAAAGTTAAATGTTGATGGTGGATTTCATCCTCATGATGGCTCCATGTTTACGGTAGAAGTAATTCGGAACTCATCAGGAGTCAGGACAATGGATTTGTGGGTTCTCTAGTTATGATGTTCTTTTTTTTGTTTAAGCATAAGTATCCTACACGGCGGGAGGTAATCTTGTTCGAGCCAGGAACATTCACATTATGGTGGGGCTAGCTCTCCCAGCGAGGATTTTTTTTCATCCACAAGACTCGAACCCGAGACATTACTTAAGGGGAATCAAGCATGTACCACTTGAACCAACCCCGTTGGTTCTAGTTATGATGGTCTAACAAAATTGCCTATTTATATAATAACTTATAAAATTATGCGCCTTTTATGATTATAAAGTGCATTAATTGTTTTTTTCCTCTTTGAAGACGGTTCAAAAAATAATATTCCAAGCCCCGTTAAGACGAGGGATTCTCCCTATAAGTAAATATGATGAATGATGATGCTATGTTTTTTTTTTTCTACACAAGAGAAATAAGATAAATTAATATGGATTACAAGACATTAAGTAAGTAAATGAGAGACAAGAAAGCTAAACTTAAATACAACCCAGTAAAAAAATTACTACATACTAAACCCAATAGCCAAAACAGATAAAAACAAAAGATGTACCAAATCAAAGAAAGCCTCCATGATGACCGAACCAATAGCATAAGTGATTGAGTGCAAACCATCTAACCCAAGGAGAAACACTTGTGCAGGCAATTGGTATATAAACCAGGGACAATAATATAATGTTAATGCATAGACCAAAGACCAAAACCATAAAGCAACAGTGCCAAAACAGCCTAACCATCTCCAAAATACCAAACCTTGACAATAATCCTGAGCCACCAGGCTAATAATGTTGTAATTTTATTTATAAATATTTTAAAAGTTATAAAAAATATTTTATATATTTTAAAGTTTTAAATTTGAATTCAGTTACTCATTTATTTTACAATTTAATTGTCAGATGAACGTTTTGATTTTAATTCTAATTAATCATTATTATAACGTTATTATAATTATGGTACAATTACAAATGTTGAGTAATTAGTTTTTTTTTTTTGGTAAGAAAAATGGAATTAAAAAGAAGAGAAAAATACAAAGACAAATTAACTAACCCTACCCCTAGGGAAGGAATCCCCCCTAGCATCAACTACAAGCAGAGAACCAAGATCCCCCATTGAATCTATAATTACAACATTTGAGGAACTAGATACAACACCTTTCTTAGCTAAGGCATCAGCACAATGATTGCCTTCTCTAGGAATGTGGTTCAAAACTACCAACCAATCCTTCTTGAGCATAGAATGAATACTGTTGATTATACCAGCATGAATATGAAACTTAGGGAGAGGTTTTTTGCAAAGAGAAATAGCCACAGAGGAATCAGACCAGCGAAAGACACTTTTGTGACCTTCATTCCAAGCCAATTTTAACCCTTCAAAAATGGCAGTTAATTCGGCTTGAATAACATTTGCAGAATTAATGGAACCATAGAAACCTTTCAACCAGTTTCCACTGCTATTCCTAAGTAAACCTCCATAACCAGAAAGGTTGGAACTCTCAAGACAACTACCATCCACATTTAGAGCCACAGAATCAGTAGGAGGGGGAATCCAATGAATCCATGAAATAACAGGACTGACAGTAGCAACAGATGAGCTGAAAACTGTATCAAACAGTTTTGAAAGGCTATCAACTTTGCAACTAAGTTGAATTGTAGTAGTAGGTTGTCCCTTGAAGGTCTTAAGATTCCTAGCCAACCATATTTCCCAAAGACCAGCCAAGAAAGTTGAGCCAAATTTTTACAGGACCACTTCAACCAATCAGAGATGTTTTCAATGTGCAGAAAATCATGACAGTGAGTAAAACCAAGTTTTTCCCACAGACTATAGGCAGCAGGGCAAGATCTCAAGCAATGTATAGCATCTTCAGCTTCTTGTTGGCAATTCATGCAAGCATCAGAGTTAGATATGTGTCTCTGACAAAGCAGCTTCTTAGTAGGCAATCTGTCATGAGCAGCAAGCCAAATGAAAAATTTAACTGACTCACTACAGTGAAGTTTCCAAATCCAAACCCAAGACTCATTGCCAACATGGTGAGATTGTTGTTGTAACAGCCAAGTGTAGCCCTCTCTAGCTGTGTATTGGCCATTGCTAGCAGAATCCCAGGAAATTACATCAGGGATACCAGTAGAGAAAAAAGGTTTAATGGACATAATTTTCTGACAGACATGACTTGGGAGAGATGTCCACAGTTGTTGGAGGTTCCAATTGCTACCATCCCATAAATCTCTAACTCTGAGCTCAATATCATGGGTGTTTATGAACACTATTTCCTCACAAATAGGGCCAGAGGGGAGCCAGTGATCAAAGAGCGGATTTGAATTCCCATCTCCCAATCTTGAAACATAACCATCTTTAAGTTGAGAAGCAGCCTTCTGAATAGATCTCCAAATATAAGAGGCACATCTTGAATCCTTGAAGATATGAGAACCTCCCCCATACTTAGCACAGAGGACCTGCACCCACAATTTATTATCATTTTTCTGTAAAACATTCCATGCAAGCTTGCCTAGTAATGAGATATTCTGAAGTCTTGCAATTTTAATCCCTAGACCACCAAATCTTTTTGGTTGAGTAATTGTTTCCCATTTGACAAGATGAACCCCTGAGGGGCCACTTCCTTTCCACAAAAACTCTCTAGCAGCTCTATCCAAGGCATGGCATATGCTCTCAGGAAGCCAGTGAACCTGCATTGTGTAGGTTGGGATAGAGTTGAGAACTGAATTGACAAGAGTCATCCTTCCAGCTTTATTAAGGAGCTTTCCTTTCCAAAAAGCCAATCTGTTAGAAACCTTATCCAGTATATCTTGAAAGTCAGTCTTAGTAGGTCTCTGTAGGAAAACCTTGAATCCCAGATATTTCTCTAGAGAGCCAGTCAGACTTATGCCAGTAATTTGAGACAGTTTTTGTTGCCTTCTCATTGGAGTTGCTGGTGAACAGAAGGCCCTTGATTTGTCAATGTTAACTTTAAAACCTGAAAAACTACAGAAATTGTGCACAATATCTGACATAATCCTAACCTGAGAAGGTTTAGCTTTAGTAAATAGAAGTACATCGTCAGCAAAAAATAAATGTGAGATAGCAGGACCTTGAGGAGATGATTTCAAAGGTATTAAAGAATTATGAAGAATGGCATCAGAGATCATTGCTCCAAGTTTCTCCATACAAAGAACAAAAAGATAGGGAGAAAGAGGATCTCCCTGCCTAAGACCTCTTTTTGGGGAAAAAGAAGGACATTTCCTACCATTCCAAAGAAGAGTTATTGAGGTAGCTGAGATGCCACTCAAATTAGAGAAATGATATTAGCAGGAAAGTAAAATTCATGAAGAACATTTTTCAAAAAACCCCAGTCTACTCTATCATATGCTTTTTCCAAATCTAATTTAAAAATGATATCACCTTTTTCCTTTTAGATTTCTTCATGTTATGAACCATCTCTTGTAAGATGATTGCATTGTCTGAAGTAGATCTGCCAGGAATGAAGCTAGCTTGAAGGGGGCTCACAATCTCCTGCAAAATAGGTCTCAGTCTATTGACAAGAACCTTAGAGATTAGCTTATAAAGACAATTGCATAAACTGATAGGTCTAAGTTCTTTGAAGGAATTGGGCCTATCAGTTTTTGGAATTAAAACTATAAGAGTTTCAGCAGCTGCATATGGAATCACACCTAAGGCAAAAGCATCTTTTACCATTTTCCAAACATCATCTCCAATTCTTTCCCAATACATTTTGAAAAATATTGCTTGAAATCCATCAGGCCCTGGAGCCTTATAGGATTTCATTGAGCAAAGAGCTTTAAAACCTCTTCTTTAGTCACAGGGGACATAAGGAAGGTTTTATCTTCTAAGGATATTCTAGAAAGATTAGGAGATGATGGGAATTCTCCATTTGCAGAAACATTACAGAATAAATCTTTAAAAAAGGATACTGCTTCTGTTTGAAGGACTTCATCATTAGAACACCAAACACCATTAGGTAAGAACAAGCCTTGAATTCTGTTTTTTGCCCTTCTTATGACAGTTTGAGCATGGAAAAAAGCAGTGTTTCTGTTACCAAACTTCACCCAATTCTCCCTGGACTTCTGATACTAAAGAACTTCTTCTTGGAATAAAACTGTATTGTATTCCTGAATTAAATTTCCTTGCAACTGAAGTAGACTGTTTGAAGTCCCCTCTTCTAGAGCTCTCTCAATTCCCTTGAGTCTTTTCTCTAGAGTTTTTTTCCTATTGAAGACAGAGCCAAATTCCTCTTTATTGAACTTAATGGAAGCCTCCCTAACATCAGTTAAGCACTGGAAGACATTATGTTCAGAGATACTCCAAGTAGAACTGACAAGGGATGCATACTGTGGATGAGAGCACCAAGCAGCCTGAAACCTGAAGGGCTTGTCACCATGGGCAGAATTCTTCTTCCCACATCTAAGCAGGATTGGGTGATGATCAGAATGCAACCTAGGTAAGTTCTCAACTGAACCATTAGGAAAAGCTAACCTCCAAGAATGATCAGCTAAACCTCTATCCAGTCTCCTGTGAAACCATTGCCCACCCCTGCAGTGCCTACTCCAGGTGAATTTAGACCCAAAACTACCAATATCCAAAAGGTTGCAACCAGCCAATTGATCAGCAAAATTAATAGCTCTAGTTGTGGAGAAACTCCTACCTCTTTGCTCAGAAGATAATAGGATATCATTAAAATCACCAATTAATAACCAAGGCTTTGTAATAGCCAATCTGAGATCTTCCAAGTGGCTCCACATAAGATTTTTGTTGCTCAAAGCTGGGCTAGCATATACCCCAGAGAGAATCCAGGAAGATGTCCCAGCAAGAATTTCCAAAGATATAACTTGAGGATGAGAATCAATAACAGAAAAAGAATAAGATGATCCTACTTGTTTCAATATCCAAATTCCACCCATATGCCCATTAGCCTCTTCAATGGCAATAGGAGTATAACCTAAGCCATTCCAGAAAGTATGTGTTTTTTGAAAGGCAGTGTGAGTTTCTAAAATAACAACCACATCAGGCCTGTATTTCCTAACATTGTCTCTAATATGTCTATGACTTTTTTTATTGGCTGCACCTCTAATATTCCAAGAGAAAGCCATAAAATCTCTAAAACACATCATTAAAACAGTTAAAAGACAAAGGAACCAAGAAAGACCTTTTTCAACCATTATGGTGTGTTGAGGAATCATTTTCAGCATTGTAAGCAGCCTCAGACACACTATCCATATCCTGAACTTGACTTTCCTCATGTTGGTGTAGAACTGGCTCAGCAGGATCATCTTCATCCCTGAATCTCATCTTGTTTCCAGAAATAACATCAACATTTAACATTGTCTTAATACCATACAAAGAGGGTTTAGATTGATCCTTAACTGCCTTGTCTGATTTGTTGTTGATATTTAGAACCTCTAATTTGGGTTTGATATTATGAGAAGAGCTAGTCTTGAATGAAGAGTCCACCCCATGTCTTTTCTTTCTTGAGCTGTTCTGGGTTGTAATAGGTAGTGCTGAACTTTGAAAGACAATTTGGTCGTTTGAGGTAATACCAGAAGAATTCTGTTGAACAGAAATTATGGGTTGAAGCTGGACTTTTTTTGACTTTCCAGGATCTCCCATAGAAACAGGATGGTTTGAGCCTTTCAACTGTGTTTTCCCTTTACCTGAATTTGGATTCTTGTTTTTGGATCGGGATACCACCATCCATTCGCCATGCAATGTATCTTGTGAGTCCTCAGGTTTGTCAGAACTAATCTTTTCACTGCCAAGATCCCTATTTACAGGGTTAATCTTTGCATTGCCAAGATTCAAGTCTTGAAGATCTCTGGCTGCATTTTTTGGAACCTCTTCATTACCTATAGAGGTAGGAGCTTTCTTTACCATTTTTGTGCATGATCTAGTTACATGGCCATAAAGACCACAATTTCCACAAATTAGATGCAGACTTTCATATTCTACCCGATACCATTGACCCTGGAGCCAGACTTTGCCAATCACAGGTTCATGAAGATCAATCTCAACACACACCCTGGAAAATCTGCCTCTTGCAATGTTAAGAGTAGTGGTATCAACTTTAACTGGTCGACCAACGGCAGCTGCCATTGCCATGAGTATACTTTCATCATAATATTCTAAACCAAGATTAGGGAATCTGATCCAAACCATGGTTTTGTTTATGCAGCCCTCAGAAGCAACAAAATCCGGTGACCAGGCTCTGACAGATAGGTAATGATCAAAGATCATCCATGGGCCTTCTGTGATCACCCGAAGTCTGTCTTCCGCAAGATCAAATTTAGTGACATAGTAGCCATTCCCAACATCCAGCAATTCAAAGCCACCTGCCAATTTCCAAATTTTCTTCAATCTTGATTGCATAGTGATGTAGCCTATGTCTTTGCCCAGCAACTTGACAATTATAGCATCCAACCACGAGCTTCTAAGATTCTCAAGAACAGAATCTGCAACATAACAGCGAGGCTTCAGTCTGTTTCCATCCTCAAGTTCAATTCGAAACAAATTATTACTAATAAGATCGACCTTTTCCCTGGTGGTCCTGTTTCCAATGAGAGTGTCTTTAAAAGAAGCCTTCCCCTTCAAGTGAACAACCTCATCATCAGGAGACTTAGGATCCATTTGCACATCAGTTGGAGAAGCCATCTCCAGAAACACTTGAATTCTTGATGAAATCTTGGAGAAACTTCTTGTACGTATTTTAGATCTAATATTTTCCTTTCAATTGATAATTTCACAAAGCTCTTTATGGCCTCAAGCAAGCCCCTCGAGCATGGTTTGAAAACTTGCCTTAACTCTCCTCAAACTTGGTTTCACTGGCAGCAAATGTGATCCCTCATTGTTCATTCATCACACCTCCACTCACTGCATCTACCTACTTGTTTATGTAGATGATATAATCATCACTGGCAGCTCCTCATCCTCCATACAGCAACTTACCAAAACTCTTAATACTGAATTTGCTCTTAAAGATCTTGGAACCCTTGACTACTTTTTGGGTATTGAGGTTCAGCACCTCTCCAATGGATCTCTCCTTCTATCTCAAGCCAAGTACATCAAGGATATACTTGCCAAAGCTAAAATGGCAGATGCCAACAGTATCTCTTCTCCAATGGTTGCCAACCTTAAGCTCTCCAAGCATGGGACAGATTTTGTTGAAGATCCTACTCTCTATAGATCAATTGTTGGGGCTCTCCAATATGCCACCATCACTAGGCCAGAAATTTGCTTTGTTGTAAATAAAGTCTTCCAGTTTATGCCTCAGCCTCTTGAGGACCATTGGAAAGCTGTTAAGCGCATTCTCAGGTATCTAAAAGGCACTATTCATCATGGTTTATTGCTGCAGCCCTGCACCACACCTTCTCTTCCCCTCATTGCCTTTTCTGATGCTGACTGGGCCTCAGATAGGGATGATCGTTGCTCCACCTCAGGCTCTTGCATTTTTCTGGGTCCAAATTTGGTTTCTTGGTGGTCCAGAAAACAAAATCTTGTTGCCAGTTCTAGCACAGAGGCTTAATACAGAAGCTTGGCCTCCACCTCTGCTGATATTTTATGGCTGGAATCTCTTCTCAAGGAACTCAAGGTAACGTTATTATATTAATTGTTTTGATGCTGCAATATTTTATAAAGGGATGTTTCTGGGTTATAGAAAAAACAGACTGAGTTACTATCTTGCTGTTCTGATACCTAGTCAAATTGGTTAGAAGTGTTTGTTAAATCATGGGGAGTTTTCGAGTACCATCGAATAAACTCTTGAGGACAGTGTCAACACACGTCTCAGGCATCATTGTTCTACGTTCGTTTCTCTATTATTTCATACAATCTCAAGAGTTTATTTATGGAGAACAACACGAGCATTGTCCCTCCTCCCAACAATGGTGTTACTCCTGCTGATATACCTGTTGCTGCACATGGCATCCATCCACCAGTTACCTTTGCAAAGCCATTCCCAGACATTTCAAAGATCGAAATTTTTGGAGGCCAAAACTTCATAAGATGGCAAGAACGTGTGTACTCTATTCTGGACATGCATGGTGTCGTAGCTGCTTTGACCCATCCCAAACCTTCACCTGATCCAAAACAAATTGAAGATTGGACTCATTCTAATAAGGTATGTCGACACACTATCATTAGTACATTGTCTAATGAGTTGTTCGATGTTTATTGTTCTTACAAGGAAGCCAACAAGATTTGAGAGTCGTTGAACGTGAAATATACTTCAAACCCGGGAAATTTTTGCTCGTCGAGAGAGGCACATAGATTGGAGGAAAATTGATCTTGAACTGGAGCATCGCGGGGTTGACAGGTTCCTCTTGCATTTTTACTTCTTATTGATTTTATCATGCTTTGCCATTTTCTTCTTTGCTCCGTTATTTTATCAAGAACCATATAAGTTCATTTCATGGCAAATTGTTGTAGTGCGTTGAATTTATTTGATTTATGGCAACATTAATTGTGTAGGCAAATCATATGATATATAGGTGAAAATGATAGATGTGTAGTCTTTTACTGCACTTTGAACTTCAAGTCTAGTTGGTGAAAATAAATTTTGTTCTTATTTTGAGATAGAGATGCCTGAATATCAAGAATAGGCCAGCTTGTGGCAATGATGTTTTGTTTGCTGGTTACTGCGCTTTCATGTGATTATTTGTCGTTTTGACATTAATATTGTTTTGCTGATATGTTTTTGGTGCTTGCTGTCCCAGCTTTTTTTTGCTGGTTTGAGTGGTTATTGACTTTGATTTTACAGTATTATTTTATTATAAATGCACTTGAAAAATTGGGTTGAATAAAAAAATAATTGGGAACCTGAACCTCAGATGAATTGTTTTGGTTTGATCCTGTTAAGTAGAAAGATGGATTATATGGTACTGTGTATTGCTTTTTATTAGACATTGAATATGTTCTTTAATCAATTTAATTTTTAACCTTTATGAAGGTTATTGGTGAAATTATGAGATTTTAAGCATCAAAATGTGGGGGTTATTTTTGCTTGAGAAGTTTTGGTGTGTTTTGGAAATATTATGTTGAGAAATACAATGTTTGTTTTTATATATTGATATATGAAATATGAAATATTATAATTGTCTTGTTGTGAACATTATTGAAAGTTTTATATATTAGAGACATGAATTAAACATGCTTAGATTTGAGGTGCTAAATTCATAAGGAAGGGATGATGATATTTTGTTATCACAAGAATATTATGTTGAGAAACTTCTTAGGAAGTTTGATTACTTTGAAGTAATTGTTTGAGTATCCCTTATGATATTACCATTTAAAAGAAAAAATAGAGACATTCTATTGCTCAATTTGAGTAAGCCCAATTTATTGGGAGTATATTACATTTGATGAGTTTATAAATAAAAATGTTTATTGTGTTTGTAAACTCAAGAATGATTTGAGATACCACGAATTACGATATTGTATATAATGGACTTTCCACTATATTATAATGATATAGTGATGATACTTGCATTTAATTTAGATGAGAATAAATTCACAAATGAATTTATTTTTACATGGAGGAGTTGTCGCTTGGCAGTCCAAGTAGACATGTATAGTCTCATTTATGATGGTAGCCAAGTTTATTCTCAACTTGGTAAGATGTGAGAATGGCTGGCTAAAAAAAATCTCTTAGCGAATATGTTATTGGGGAAGGAATATGAGTCTTCCATATCTATACATTGTGACTGCTATATGGAAATAGCAAGAGAAAATTAAATTTATAATTGAAAATTGGGACGTATACGTATACATTATATTTCTTAAAGTAGCCACTAAAATGTGTGGTCAAAAATAAAATTGACCAATCTATCACAAAGCAAAAGCTTGTGAATAAAACATCGAGGGGAATGGGACTAAAGCCATTTTGAAATTAACGGTGATGGTAACCCAACCTTTGTGATTGGAGATCCCATGAAGAAGGTTCAATGGGTAAGAACCTGTCACTTGTTAATTCTGCTAGCACTATTTATTTTGTCCGTTCCTATGGTGTGGAGGTGCTAGACTGCATTTTGGAGAGGATAAGCTTTTAAGGTTTTTAATGGATTTCATATCCCTTATGGGTGGTGTATGAAGTGCAGCATACACTTGATAAAATCACCTATATGAGTGTCGAGTGGAGCCGCTTGCATGAGATTGTGGTGTAATCTCTAGAGCACTCATGAATACCAGGCACGCGCATGGCCTATTGGCGCAAAACAGCGTTAACAGCAAGAAATTGTGGGGGTGTGATGTGATTGGTAGACCTCTAACTTACACCAAAGTGTTTTGGTTCAATGAGCATGCTCCACCAGTTCACTTGTATGTTTCTTATTCGTCTGGGTCTGGTTCAAGTTCAAAAAACACCAGATTCAAAACATTTGCACCAATTGTGAGTAAACCCAAGAAATAAAAATATTTGTTTTATTCTCTATTAAAAAAAAACTTTTGAAATATGTGGGGATTGTTGTAATTTTGTTTATAAATATTTCAAAGTTATAAAAAAATATTTTATATATTTTAAAGTTTTAAATTTGAATTCAGTTACTCATTTATTTTACAATTTAATTGTCAGATGAACGTTTTGATTTTAATTCTAATTAATCATTATTATAACGTTATTATAATTATGGTACAGTTACAAATGTTGAGTAATTAGTTTTAACGTTATTATATTAATTGTTTTGATGCTGCAATATTTTATAAAGGGATGTTTCTGGGTTATAGAAAAAAAAACAGACTGAGTTACTATCTTGATGTTCTGATACCTAGCCAAATTGGTTAGAAGTGCTTGTTAAATCCTGGGGAGTTTTCGAGTACCATCGAATGAATTCTTGAGGACAGTGTCAACACACGTCATCATTGTTCTACGTTCGTTTCTCTATTATTTCCTACAAATAATACAACATAGCCACTTCTGATGCACCAACACAAAGCAGAATGCACCAGATAAAATCAGTAGATCTCCAACCAAAGTGATTGCATCACACTTGTACTCAACCAACCATCAACCATGGAATAAACCAGCAACAAACTCCAACTTTGTGAACATATAATTGTAGAATCCTTATGACTAAAAAATATAAGATGAAGACAATGAGAAGAAACATGTAGTATGTGTTTGGTTTGGCATTGAAACTGACCAAACTCAAGTTTAGATTTCCCAACACAACTATTTCTAGCGTTGAAAACGTGAATTTGCCACGTTTCAATGCTAAACCAAACATGCACGTAATATCCCAAAGATGAACCAGAATAATGGCCAAACCATGTAGCATAGTAATGCGACCCCACTCCAAGCTCCACAATGCTATATTGTTGAAAATTGGCAAGCCCACCCATCAAGTAGCATCGCCATTTTCATAGTAAGGCTTTTCCACGAAAGTACTCAACCAGCCACACATAGAAACACACACACTTGAGCCTCGGAAAATACAGTTCCAAGTAAACCAGCCACCGGCGCATGAAAAAAGCTGCAGCTTGAAAAATCTTCAACAAAAGAAAAAACTACTGCACTATAACCAAACCGAGAATCCCTTATCAAGCCAACACCAATGAAATGATCTGAAATAGCACTCTAGCAGACCAAAGCGCAAGGAACAGTAGAGATACAATCATTCCAAATAACAGAGTAATAGAACAAACTAGTGAGGCCATTTTTAAATTCATATAGTAATCCAACCAGCAGAGTGTAAACCAGCAACAAAATAACAAAATCTAACACGAAACATTATGTCTAGTGACGGAATTTGGAATAAATATTAGAGGGAGCCAAAATAAAATTTTAATGTACATATATATAATATCATGTTGGATTACATTTTTTATCATTCTAATTTAGATTATATGTAATTTTGTTCATTCAAGTTTTTTAATAAATTAAATCTATTATTTTTTAAAATTAAGTAAATTTGGTCCCTTGTCGGTTGTTTTCTACTTAAAATCTTTAACCTCAAATTCCCATTTTCAATCCAAATATTTTATAGTTCAGGATAGATTTGAGATTTGAAATAATTTTAAAGGTTTACAAGTAAAAATTTTAATAGAAATTTAATAAAATTTGAAGGATTTTGTAAGTGAAATTAAGATCTAAAGAGGCAAAAATTTGAGATTTTTTTAATTTAGGTAAATTTTGATATTTTTATTGATGACTTTTGAAGTCAATAATATTCAAAATGATTTAATAAATTCAATTTATGAAAATGTTATAAGTAAAAGGTGATTAGTTGAGGGTTTTAGATACAAAACAAATAAACAATTGTTAGAGAGACCAAATTTGTCTGATTTTAAAAGTAGAGGGATTTAATTTGCTCAAATATACTTGAGAGGAGATAAAAATGCACATATTTCAAACTAAAGGAATCAAAATTAAAATTAAGTCTTATGGAGTAATATTAAAATAAATTTAAGCATTAAAATAATATTTAGAAAGATAAAATTGTCTCCAATTGAATATATATAGTAGAATAACTTTAAAAATTACTTGAAATATTATTAAATATTTAGCAGAGTTTGCTGACATGGATTTAATTTTTGTGACGTGTAAACTATCACATGATAAATATTATTATTTAATCTTATCTCTTAATTTTTTAAACAAAAAATCAAAATATAAAATCAAGTTGTGCATAATTTAATACAACGAGAAAACAAAATCATAAAACAAAATCTCACTATTACACTCCAATTTTCTCAAAAACAATAAAGCGAATACAAGTCCCAAAATTAAAACAATTGCGGGTCTGCTTCAACCATCAACTAAGCGAACTGAAATCTCATTGGGCATGAAATGAAATTTAAAATGAAATCAAAAGCGAATTGAAATCTGCAAGCTTTGATTATACGTTTAAAAAAATTAAGAGATAAAATTAAGGGAAAAATATGTTTTTCGTCCCTATACTTTAAGTCCTTGGTTTTTTGTCCTTGTACTTTCTAAACCCTTAAACATTAGTCCATGTTTTTAGTTTGGACCGTTAAACCTGTGACGTGGCATGCTAGGCAATTAACACGTGGCATGCTAGGTAATTGACACGTAACAGGTTTAACGGTCCAAACTAACGGCAATGACTAATGTTTAGGGCTTTAGAAAGTACAGGGACAACAAACCAAGGATTTAAAGTATAGGGACAAAAACCCAAGTTGACCGAAACTACAGGGACGAAAAACATATTTTTCCCTAAAATTAAATAATAATCTTTGTCATGTGTTTACATGTCACAAAATTAAATCCATGTCAGCAAACTCTGCTAAATATTTAATGAAAGGCTAACGGTAGGATTAGATTTGTTCAATTTTTAAAGAAGAGGGACCAAAATTGAGCAATTAAAACTAGGGGGACCAAAATCACCCATTTACAAAAGTATAGGGACCAAAATTGAGCAATTAAAATTAGGGGGACCAAAATCACTTATTCATAAAAGTATGGGGACAAAAAATGTATTTAAACCTAAAATAAAATTGGAAAAAGTTTGGGGAGGCCATATCCCAAACGAAGGTCCGACTGATTATGTCCACCATCAGAAATTTATAACCACAAAAGGCCCACTAGTAACACACCACCGACCACAATGAAGTACAACATTTAATGTGAGACAAATCCGAAATATAGACAAACAGTACAGTAGGCTGAGTAGATCATAAAGAAAACTGATAACAGAATTTGAAATCTCTAAACTTTAGCCACTTCTAATAAGGCATCTTTATCAATTCAAGTATATGTTGACAAAAAAAAAATCAATTCAAGTATATCATATGGATCTAATGATGATGATATGTTATAAAAGATGATTTACTAGAGTTTTTTCCTCTTTTATATATTAAATATAATCCTTGTAGGGTAATAAAATAAAAAATTAAAATATTCACAATTGTTTCTTTACACTAAAATTTAAGGATGTGTTATCACATCATTTAATAAATATTACACATCATACAATATTAAACTCATGAAATAATGTAATAATATATAATATAAAGTCAATATAAAACTTTTTTTACGCTAAAGTGTATAGTTATTAAATTCATTTATAAATGAATATAATTCAATAAAAAATCAAAATATCAATCCAAAAAATGAAAAACAAATAAATATTTTATTATTAGATTTGAATGGATTTAAGTGTATAGTTATTAAATTCATTTATAAATGAATATAATTCAATAAATATCAAATTATCACATAACTTACATCTATTCTCAAAATATATTTAAACAGAGATAACTTTTTTAGTAAGCATTTGTATAATTTTTATCAATTCGATTTAAATAAATTAAATTAAGAAGTTGTCTGGATTTTTTTTAATAATATGGATTTGAAAAAATTTATTAGCATTAGAGCAATGCCAACGGAAGTTGCTTGAGTACCTTTTTTTTCACTGAGTATCGTAGCTCAGAGAGTTGACGGCTGGAGTACGGTTTTTGTTAAGCTACAATTGCTCCAATAAGCCACAATGGTTTATATTATATGTGGGCTCATTTAGAGTTGATAAAATTTAATATTAATAAGACATAAAAATGTTTTTTTTTTTTGGGATCTATTTAGCATTTTTTTCAAGTTGTATTGGTGGAAAGAATAGTTGTGTAAATTGTAAAAAAAATGTATCACAATTGGACCCAACTAACATAAAGTGAACATCAACATTAAATATACTCTTACCTAACTCAACCTTAAAAGGGCCCATAACAACGGATCATTTAGGATAGACTCTGATATCATATTAGATTTTGTATCTGAGCCTAACTCAACCACAAAAGCTCTAACTCAACCACAAAAGCTAGCGTATAGGGTGAGTACTGTCAAAGGCTTATATACTTTTATTTGACCTTATCTCTAGGCAATGTGAGACTCTAACATTTTTTATCCCCTAAAATATCGCGATTTTTCCATTTGGTCTCCCAAATTTTTTTCCCGAGTAGTCCCCCAAAAATTATAACGCATTCTCATTTAGTTCCTCTGTTAGTGCCACATTTATTATCCCTGTTAAATGCTTGCTGGACAAAATAAGCCTTCATGGCATGCATATGTGTCATTTTACGTGTCCTACGTGACAAAATAAGCTTACAGGTGGTTAATCAACACATTTTTGTGAGTCACATTGGTGAACTCTATAATTGTTTTTTTTTCATGAAGAGTGGTGATATAAGTTACGTAGGACACATAAGATGACACATATGCATGCCATGTAGGCTTATTTTGTCCACCTAAGTTTCCACGCAAGCATTTAACAGAGATAATAAACGGTGCACTAATGGAGGGACCAAATGAGAATGCGTTATAATTTATGGGGGGCCACTTGGGAAAAAATTGGGGGACCAAATGGGGAAATCGCGATATTTTGGGGGACCAAAAACATAATTTAGCCTAGGGGTGTAATCGGGTCGGATTGGGTCGGGTTTAGAGTTTTTTTAGAATCTTAACCGATTAATTGGCATCGGGTTGGGTTGGATCAGATTGTTTTTTTTTCATTGAGCAACCCGAACCGAACCAACCCGATTATTAACGGGTTGGATCGGGTCGGGTCATCGGGTTGGAAATAAATTTTTTTTGGGAAAAATGATAAATTTAAAAAACCTAGATTGTAAAATCACTATTAGCCACAATAAAATTCCAGAAAATCTATCATTTCCATTCCAGAAAGATCTTTTTCCATTACATGTGCCTATCTTTTCTACTAGACTGAGCAACTTCCTTTCTTCAACAGGATAGAGAAAAAGCTTCAAACTTTTACCATAACCCACATGCAAAGAAGACAGAGGATGAACCCTTCAAACTTCTGGTCAGCCATAGAGAACCTGAGTGTGAAAAAATTTAAAAAGATTCAAACTTTGATATCCAGATTCAAGAAAATTTCCAAGAACAACTTCATTGTGACTTGGAAAGGCAGTGCTTGAAGATTGAAGAACAAAAGCTCACGGTGGAGAACACGGTGCTTGCGGTGAAGCTCACGATGAAGCTCGCGGTGAAGAACAGGGCTTGCAGACACGATGGAAATCGGGGAAGAACGGAGCTCACAGACGCCACAAACGTAGGGGAAGAACGATGCGATTGAACGGCGACGACAACAGCTGCAGAACACGGTTGAACAACAACGGAGGTAGCTGAAGAACAGTGGCGACGAGCGGCTGGGTGCAGACTGTGAGGGCGAAGGCATATGGCAGTGGAAGAAGTGGTTATGGAAAAAGAAGTGAGGGCGGCTAGGGCAAACTGTTAATCTGAAATCTGAATGACTAACTGTGGAGGGCCGACAACATATGGACTAGTAGCATATGGGCCTTTTTTTTTTTCATCTGTTCCTATATACGGGTTGGGTCGGGTTATATCGGTTTTAAAGTTGAGAACCCGAGACCCAACCCGAACATGATCGGGTCCAACAAACTAAAATCGAACTGAACCATGGAACCGAACCAAACCAAGTAAATGCTTTCGGGTCGGGTCAGGTCGACCCATACCCGCTTACACCCCTAATTTAGCCTACCCTTAGCTATATTACATCATATAAATAAAATATGGTGATTGCTATGATGTCCTTCTAGTGAGGAAGAGCATGTATATTCCTCCACTCAACCCAATTTCTTTGTTTTTTATTCTTTTATCTTGCTTAAAATATTAAAAGTCTGTTTTACCCTTTATTTTAATTCCCGCAAAGCAAATCATTAACCCACTAAAACCTTTCTGATTTTTAAAATTAGTCATTCATATTCTTTTTACTTTTCTCCCCCTTTGTTAAAATAGACTTTTAACATTTTAAGTTAGAGAAAAAATAAAAAAATAAATGGGTTGGGTCTCAGTGAAATACAGTACGTGAAGAGGAGTGATGAAAAGAGAGTACGAGGTCGTTTGGTTTCGTAAAATATTTTGTTTTCTCAATTTCACTATAAAAACATTTTCAGTTTTGGTTATAAAAAATTCATTTTGTTTATTATTTTCAAAATTTTTGCATTAGGAAACCATGAAATTAATTTTGTATTTATTTCTTTTTTTTGTATACAAACTATGAAACATGAAATAAAATGAAAATGACAACTAAAAATTATTTGTAATTTAATCTAAAAAATAGAATCAAATAAAAAAAATTAAAAAATAGAAGATGTTTTTTAAAATCCACTGGCAAATTTCTTAATTGGTCATACAAGAGGAGTCATACATGCCCTTCCTCACTAAAGAGCATCATAACAATCACCATAAAATATTGAATACTTTAATTTTTTTTATTATATTTATTTTATATTTTAAAATTTATTTTCCACCTCTTCAAATAAACAAAATATAAGAAATCTCACCCAAGGGATTGAGTCAAATAAATTTTTTCATAAAAAAAATCTAATTCAATCTCTCAAACACCCTTATTCATAGCAACAATATTGTAGAAGTTGACTTTCTCAGCTTCTCTTATAAAAAATCTTATATACGCGATACAAAAATCATTTTAAAAAATAAATGTTCAATATATAGAAAAATAAACTATATATCTCACTCATTATAACGAATTTTTTACAATTTCTATCATAGTCAAGATTATTATCTGGTACGGGTTTCGATCTAGAATATGTTAATTTTTTTAAGTAAAATATAATTGAATTAATTGTGAGTATAATGGGTACTCAAACCCATAATACAACCAAAACAAAAATACAAAAGGTAAACCAAAAAATATCACCACTAACTAAATTACAAATCACCCCGGAGCTAAAACCAATACCATACACTTAATAAGGGAGCATAACAAACCAATACAAATGCAAACCACATAACAAAAACTTGACGAAGCATTATCATCTATTGCAGGTTGAGACAAACAGTTGGTTTTTTTAGCCAGGAAGAAAATTGATAACCAAAGCCATTATCTTTAGATTTTAAACATTTCCAAGAGCGCAATTTTACCAAGTCTAACATTTCAAAAGGAGTGAGAAACTTATTTGAGAATACCACTTCATTTCGTGCTAGCCACAAACTCCACCGAAGTAATGATAAGCAAATCACAACCCACCTATAATGATTTTTTCGAGATACAAAAGTTGGCAACCCCAATAACTGCTCAAAGTGAACAGTAAAATTAATATGATGAACAGAGGCAAAACCACTTCATTACATACACAACCTCCATAACTAATAAGCAAAAGAGAAATCAAAAGAAAGCGCAAAAAAATGTCACCTTCAACAATGTTGAGGCAAAACAAGAAAGACAAAGTTAAATACAATAAAAAAATTAATCAGGCAGCAAACATTTTTTTTGCTAAGCAAAGAAGTTTATTAATAGGGAGTACAAGGGGTACTCTAACCCAAAATATAAAAAAAGTATACAAAGGAAGGTGGTAAAACAAACAACCACCAAATAAAAGAAAAGGAGCAAAATAAAGCACTAGAAACATAAAGAAGTAGCTCCAGGGCCACAGGCTAGTAGAACCGTGTGAATGATTCCAAATCCAACCAAAGCATTATCCTACCAATAACCAAGCCTACCAATGACAAAACACCAAGACAACCACCGTAAGTGCAATTGCCGAAATGTGAAAACCATCACCAATGGCAACAAACATACATTTATTCAGTGAAAAAATGCACACCACACACACAAGCGGACAACCGGAACATTATCTTGTAACATAATGTAAGTTAATGCAAGCTGCAGGTTCCTCAGACCAACAGGAAAAGCATAAGAAAAGGAATTATCTCTAGCACGCAGCCATTTCCAAGAGCGTAATTTAATCAAATCCAAGAGCTCAAGTGTTGTTGCAAATTTGTTGGAAAAAACAGCTTCATTCCGAGCCAACCACAAACTCCATAAGACTGATAACCAAATAATAGAAGACCTAAGCTTCATCATGTCATTGCTCATGAACAAACCCAAAAATTGTTCGAAGTGACCAATAAAGTTGTTAGATAGAGCTGAATGGAATCCACACCAATTAAGACACAACATCCAAAACTGATAAGCAAATGGGCATTCAAAAAATAAATGAGAAGAAGTCTTAGATTCATGCCTGCACCATAAGCAACCAGAATAAGAAAATTGTACAATTCCCCTCTTAACCAGATTAGCCTTTGATGGGATTCGATCCAACATCACCCTCCATGCAAAACATGAGACTTTGGAAGGAGCCAAGGAACACCAAATAAATATGTGCATAGGTATTACAGCTGAAATATTTTCATTAACAATTACTTGATACGCCGACTCAACAGAATAAACGCCAGTAGAATCCGCTAACCACGTCCAAGAATCTTCCACTCCTTCATTCAACTGTACCAAGCTCAAATCCAGCAACAAATATGATAATTGTGATATTTCCCACCGGAAAAGTTGCCTTCTCCAATTCCAAGACCACCCAGATACACCCTCTCTAAGCCTAAACATTTCAGCAACAGACACCTCTTTATTTGTAGTAATGGAAAATAATCTACCATACCTCTCACAAAAAGGAACTGGTATACACCAAGGATCTCTCCAAAAAGAAACACTCCTACCATTCCCCAACACTCTAATACACTTACTAAGGAACCAGTCACATGATATCCTCTCACATTCTTCAATATGCCAAAGATCATACCACCAGGTAGATACTCCCCTTCTCCCATAATCTTTTCTCACAATAGGCTCACCATAAATAGATGTTAATACTCTATTCCATAAGCTCCCTCTCTCAACTAACAACCGCCATCTCTATTTCCCTAAAAAGGCCAAATTAAAAGCTCTCAAATCCTTCACACCCAACCCCCCATATTTTTTAGCTTTACATATATCATCCCAAGCAACCCAAGCTAATTTTCTATGCCCATCATCCCCTCCCCAGAGAAAATTTTTAAATAAAGATTCAAGTTTAGAGATGATACCTGTGGGAGCCTTGAAAAAGGAAAGAAAGTAGATCGAGATTGAATTCAAGATGGATTGCAAGAGAACAAGTCTACCACCAAATGACAAAAAATTACCCTTCTACTTGGACAACCATTGACTGAACAAGAAATACATAAACAAACGAATAATGCTTTATATATCTCTGAATGTAAAAGGCTTAGTTAATTTGAACTTTGAAGTAAGCAGAATTTGGGCCTGTTTGGTTTGCATTTTCATTTCCTGTTTCCATTTTCTGTTTTTTGTTTCCTGAAATTTTACAAATGAAAAACTGGAAATGCTGGAAACAAAAATTTGTTGTTTCCAGTATTTCCAGTATTTCCTTTGTAAAATTTCAGAAAACGGAAAACAGAGTGAAAACAGGAAATGAGAACAGGAAATGTTTTCGTAAACCAAACATGCCCTAATTTTTTATTCAAAGTGCTCAAAATTATGATTCATGAGCTCTATGATCGTACTAGGAACAGTTCTGTGAACCCCACCTGCCTTTGATTTGTCTATAAGCAACTATCATATATAGTTTCTGCTTAAAACACTGAGTTTCGACAATAATTTGAAATTTCAGACAATTTTACAAATCCTCAGAATCTCGGGATTAAACATATGTCGTACTTAATGCATGAACCTTAATAAATCACCAAGAAAATTAGCTTTCTCTATTAAATAGTTATGAATAAGATTCGAGAAAGTTTATAGCTTAATTAAAATTTTATAATTGAAAGATAAAGAATTTTCTTTTTATAATTTTCCTTGCATGTATGAGAACTAATTAATGTCATCTTATAAGAAAAAAAGTAAAAAATATCATGTTTGATTTTTTTTTTTAAGCAAAATGAATATATTAAAAAGGAGTACAAGGGGTACCTCAACCCATACAAAACAGAGGGAAAAATACAAGGAAACACCCACCACATTAGAGGTAAATACCCACCCAACAAATAAAAAGGAAAAAAAAATATCATGTTTGATAAAAAAAAAGACATTTAAATAAATATAATTTGTCAATTGGCAGTATAAGAATCCATAAGTTATTCACGTATATTTAATTTACTCTCTTGTGTAACAATAATTATCACGTTTTTTATGTTCCGAATTCTATTGACCTGATAATTGACAGTGTTAAGCAAAAAAAAAAAAAAAAAACTGATCACAATCATTGACTTGCATGTGTATTAAATTATTAATTATCATTAATTCAGCTAACATGACAAGTGCTTTAGACGAAATTTCTTCAATTACACATCATTCCTCACCTACGTTCCCTGTTTCTTGTATGTTCTATAGCTGTCTTTTTTCGTTGTTTCTTTATAAAATTGTCATTTTTTACAATAGTATGTCCGGGGTCGGCCCAAGGGTAAGGCTGTTTAAGGCCTGCTTTAGGCCTCCAATTGTTAGTAACATCCTTTATACAAGAAATAAAAAATATTATTATAATTAGACTTATTTCATTGGTTTATAAATTGGTTTTCCTCCTCAATGGTTGATGATTCAATCCTTGCTAAATGAATTTTAACTTTTAAAGTCTTTTTCTTTCACTTCATGTATTCAAAAAGGCCCCAAAATAAAAGTTTGCTCAAGACCTCACTACATATTGGGCGATATTGGGCCGACCCGAGTATCACAATGTGCATAGTTACTTAGTACTTAAATTATAAAATTGAGACCCTTTATTCATTCAACAAAGGAGAGGATTAATGGAATAGACGATTACTTAACTGTGCAAAGAAGACAAGAACAGAGCTTTCTTTAATTTGGATCTATGGCCCTCAATTTTATACATATCTCAGAAAAAGTAATTAATTGAAAAGATCGGTTTCATCTCATTAGACGTCACGCTAGCTATTCTCTGTTATAATAAAACCAATCAATTTTTTTCCCCAAAATTAATCATTCAATAAATCTAACTATAACGCGATCACATGATTTATGTTCAATTGTTTTATTGTGTGTTTAGTATAAGTAAAAATCACGTTTCAAACGTAGATCCGAGTAAACGTTATTATTTGTAGTGTTTGTCTGAATCGATATTTAAAACATGATTTCGGGATAAACCAAATACACACTAACTTACTTCTATTTAATTTTAGTTATTTTCATTTAGATTTTTAATAATTTTGTCTTATATATTTTGAACAATGTCTCTCAAATGCATTTTACGATTTTATTTGAATTTCAGGTTTTCTTTTTTTATTATTTCAATTTAATCTCAACAGTCTCGGTTATAAAAAATTTAACAATTTAAAAGAATTCAATTCTCAAAAACAATTTTTATATAAAATACCATGTACATATCATTATCATGTATTTTAACCTTTCATATTTTTTTCGTAACGACTTTATATTAAAGGGGATTGCTGTAAGACATTTTAAGAAAGTGATGAAATTTTAATTTAACAAAGAAAGAATTACTTTCATTATATTTGATATATAGTTCTAGTAATTAATCAAGTCCCGAATATCACTTTTTATTTAATTGTTTTTTTTTATTTATCAACTTGCTCTGTTGTTTACATCATTATTTTTATTATGATGTGTTTGTGAGTTTAAAAAAGGAGAATAAAAGTTAGATGAAAAAATAAAAAAAAAAAGAGATAAAAGGACAATTTTATAAAATACACTTGAAATAATTAAACTCCCAAAAAATCAATCCATTCTCTTAAGAAATCAACTTGCAAATTAAACATACCCTTATTACATCCATACTACTTGTCATATACTTTATCACTTGTCAATTACCTACATGCACTTGTAGTATTTTTAGATACATACATGCACCTTCGCGAATTTCAAAGTCATCCTATTCAAACTTGACTCATAAAGTATCTAACTGTCTGGCCATAGAAATAGAAACCATATATTTTTTTTAGCCGTAGGAATAGAAACAATATGTGATGTTATAAGATGCTTTTCCTAACTTCATTAGTTTTTCATGACAAGATGTGACGTTACTAATGGCAAGGCACTTTATCAAGAAAAAATCTTTTAACTATTCGTGGCATTGGCTCATTAAAAATGTCACATTTTCTCCAAGTCATTAACAATGCATATATTTTCTGGTGCAATGATCTGCAAAATGTTAATGTTTTTGAAGGAGGTGATAAATATGGAAATAACAACATACCTTCTCACTTTATAGTTTCCCCCCTACAAGTTAGGACCAGTACCGCTTTATACCCCTAAAAATCAGCAACTATATCGTAATGAAAAGCATTATGTTTGTTACAATCAAAGGAGAGTGGGAAAGAAAACTACTAAAACCCAAATTGTTAGTATAATATTTTTATTTTGTTAATTATTTAATTTTTTTAGTGTTTAATAAATCAACCTTTTTCCCTTGTCAAGTGAAATGTTTTTGTGCTTGCACTGACCGCGTTTTTTTCACTCGTTAGGCTTCGAGAATGATGGGCTCTTTGAAGAGGATGACCCAAATACGTATTTGATTCCGGAATTCAGCTACTGGTCAAAGGGCCACAATTTGGTGGTTGTGGCGTGCCAGCAACTCTACGTTTCTAGATCATATAATAACTGTTTAAAAGTTTATTTGGTTCAACAAATTGTTTCCCTAAAGGATGCGTGTGACTTAGTGCTTTCAAAATCATATGTCTGGTGTGTTAGAGATTCATGTAATATAAAATAATTCAATGTGTTATTGATCACTTAACATTCTAATATTTTGGGATAATTGGTTTATAATATATATAATATAACATCAGACTAGTTTTAATTTAATTTGAAATTACTCTCTCGTGCAAAGAATACAGGTCCTATAATTAATTCTACCTATATCAATTCTCACTCCTTAGAATTTCATTTAATTCAATGCAGAGAGAAATTTAATATTTTTCTTTTTCAGATCATGAAATTTTACTTTATTTTTCTCTTATTTTACATATGAAACATTCACCTCAATCATTATATGTGTAATTTTTTATTTTAACTAGTTTAATGTGTATTTTAAAAGAGAAGTAGTGAGTTTCTATTATATTAATTCTAAATAGGGAGAGGGAACTAATTAAAGTAAGATATACCGCCTCCAAGAAATGAGACATTGGCAAAGAATAATTGACTTTTGTTATGATTCATTCTTCTAGTGATTAGTGAATCATAGAATAACAATGTACCTTCTCTCCATCATATAGGACTTGGTCTTTTTTATCTTTTAATTATATCTTCTCCTATTTTAATATTCATTTTGTAACCACTATGTTTATCCAATAAATATCTTAAGAGCTGCTCTTACTGACTTCAACTTTTATTCGAAACGTATTCGTTATTAAGATGTTCAAAGCTTGGATAAACACAAGGGAAAAAATAAACCCCTCAAAAGATTAAATATGTATGGTACATCGCAATCTTCCGGTATTAATTAAATAAAATTAATTAATGGAGGGGGAAGATGGAAGAAAAATGAAAAGCGCCACAATTTTCTCTAAGGAGCACGCAATCTTTTGCATCATTTATGCGATTTCCCGTTGCTTGGCAATGGCATTTACTCATCTATAATCCTGAGAGAATTATTAATTTTGATTTACTCACTAAATCCAGGGAAATTTTTGTTTTTTCTGTACATATCACATACTGAATACTGATGGGGATAGCTTATCTCTTTACACACCTATTGATAGCTACGGCTATCCACTTGCCATTCTTCACCACATCTCTGTTCATTCTATATATATACACTTGCCTTGCAGGGTATGACTCTTTAATTAAATTTAGAAAAATTATATTCTCACACCTCCCATTAATGTGTGACAGAAGTGTAAAGAAGAAAGTAAGGAAACAAAATAAAAAAAGAGAAGAAAGAATAAGTGAAACGTACCTAATAAGTGATATGCATGATAGAAAACATAGTATAAAATAAAAAAGTGAGAGAAAGTGAATCAGTAATGTGTGAGAATATAAAAGTTGCTAAATTTAATCTATCTAAAGATATTTGTTTAATTATTTGTGAAACGCATTATTTTTCTTTGACAGCTTATCACAACTCATGAGATGGAACCAAAAGTGTATGTAAGAGATTTAAAAAACAAGGCGGCACAATTCTCATCATGGCCCTTTGTCTAGTTTCTAATTCTTCCGTCTCCAGATGAATACTTTGGCTTCAAATTGTGGCCATGAATTAGGCTGGCACTGCATAGTGCAAAGCTTTGAAATTGAAACACCCTAAAGAAGAAAGTGGATTTCACAACTCACCCTCAATAGGAGGAAAGGGACTAATCACTTATCGTGGTAAGAAATACAGAGTATTATTAATGCTGAAGTGAGTCAAGGACACCCACATGGGGAAAACTGCGTTGAAAGCAATAACACAGTAAAAGCCTACATTAATCGTGCCAATGTCATGTTCCTTTTTGGAGATGAGTATGTAATGGTATTATTTCTTTATTTAATTGGACAATTCCATAGTTACAATACATACGACTGGATGGTAAAAGAACCAATAATTGCCGTATAATGACCAATGCAACATCAAAGGTTATAATATATAGTATACGAACATATTTAGAAGTTATCATCATTACTGGGACATAATTTATCCAAATATCTTCATCCAAAGATTCCTAAAATGCCAAAAAGCCCAGATGTGTAGCTAGTAAAGTACGCAGAGCCAAACAAGTATAAACCCCAATTATAACAATTTAACATGGCAGAAACAGTTGGTAAAGTAAACACATCAAACCAGCTTCCGATTCCGTGACACTTTTAATGGAGCTTAAAGAGAAAGAACCACCCTTTTGGGTCTCTTTCCAATGGTGGACTGCTGGCTATGGTGGTGCATGTTTGAGCATTTGCAGTGATACAGATTCCACAAAGCACAAACACATGTCCATGCCATAGCCTCGTAGACAGACAAGTTTGGACTAGTTGTATTCTATACCCTGTTTTTTTCCCTTAATACCATCATGCATATTGTCGGCAGACATTTTCATTGTCAAGGTTGGTAGGGTCAGAACTTCACTACTAGTTAGCAGAGTACCTGAAGAGGAAACTAGCTCGCCTCATGGGAAGCAAGGGTCTAATACTAATAGCGCAAGCAAGTCAAAACTTGAAAACGTAGAGAATGATGCAGCAAGTATTATCTGTTGGGATGCGTTTTTCACATGCCTTAAAAGGAACCATCAACTCAAAGCAGCAACGAAATTTTTAGTTCCCAAAGACGACCAGCAATCAACTCCATCACACAAAGTTCTCTCCTACAGAACTTTTTCTAATACCTACAGAACTTTTTCACAGAGATTCATGTAAAAAAGTTCTCTCCTCCTTTGGTTAAGCAACAACACAATCCTACAAGAAGATGGACAGTGCAATTGCATACTCAAAAGAACAAAAACCCAGAAATGAATACCAAGCACTTATAAGTCACTGATAAGCTGAGGAGGAATAATATCCAGAGTTTTCATGATGTTCACGTTTATTGGAATTATACATACATATATTATATTATTATATACACACAATCTAGACAATTAAAGATACTCCTACCTATGTCCGCCCATAGATTTGATGAGAAAACTGTCCCTAGCTACTCATTCTCCAACCAGCTTCCCAAATAAAACTACCTCAGAATTCACACTAGGCTACCAAAAAGAAACTAAGCTATTTTACAGAGACAGCTACCGGGAAGCCTTAAAATATCCCAGAGCTCCACAACTTGGGAGGAATGAGAGTGTTGTGAAGAGCTAACAGGATAAACATAGATATAATATCCCCAATGCAGCACCTTATGGGCCATCCCCAACTTTGGAAGAAAGTGCTGATCGTAGCTGTTCCTGTGTGTAAAAGCGACTTCCCATCTTCACGGTAGCTTGTTGAATCATCAAATCATTCACCACTGAGACGCTGGCGTGGTGCACATCCAAGTCCAGCTCCATCAACGCCGCCATCAACCTTGCTGCAGGGTGGTTCTTCTTGCTACATTGGATCCTTATCATCGCATCCCAACCTATGATCTTCACGTCAATATCCAAATCAATTAAAGCGTTACTGGAAGAGGACTTATTAGTATTAGGTGGTGGAGGAGGAGGAGCAGAAGAGAGTTCAGTGGATTTCTCAAGTTCTTTCTTCATTGAATCAAGTTGCTTCTCCAATCCATCTTTATCCGATTCCAGGTTATGAAGCTTGGCTTTCAGCTCATTGATGTAAGATATGGCGTCTCCCAGAAGCGAAGCTTTGTCCATCTTTGACACGTTGGGAACAACAGCACGAAGCGCGTAGAATCTCTGGTTCAGCTTCTCTCTCCTCTGCCTCTCCGCTTCAACGTGGTTCAAAGGTTCCTCTCTCCCGTTCGCCGGCTTCCGCCCTCTTTTCCGGGGTCGCTTTTCCGGCTCCACCACCCTGCTGCTATCAGCCTCCTTCACCACCGACGCTTCCAGATCCGAATGGTCCGAATCGCCTCCACCACCAGCGGACTTCAAATTCGCCGCCGGAATAATCACGCCGGAGGTGAAGGAAAGCATCCCGTCATCGTTGCTGCCCCTTGAATTCGGCGACTTCCTCTTACCGTTGTTGTTCTCCTCAGCAGAGGGAACAAACTGTGACTGGCCGGAGAAGAAATGGGAATTTCCATTTCCACCATAGGAGCTCCTCTTGCTCTCGCCGCCGAAACTCAGAATTTCACCGGATTCCGGCTTCAGAGAATGATGCTGGTGGTTGCTCCCGTTCTTGGCATCGAACCCATACTGAGACATGTTCAGTTCCCCAGAGAAGAAGCTCTGGTTCTGTGACGGCTGGCTGTGGTTGGGGATGTGAACGGCGCTTGGGGTTTCTGTTAAGGAACTGGAACCCGGCGTGTCAAACTGTAACGTCTTTGAAATCCCTTGATTGTTGGGAACTGTGACGGAAGCGGTGGTGGTGACAACAGTGTTGACGGAATCTCTAGCCTCAGCATCATTGTTGAGCCAAAGAGAAGAAGGATCGTTTTCTCCTTGATCAGGCCAAGAAGAACTCAAATCCAGATTGTTGCTAAAATTGAACAAAACCCTCACCTTATTCATCAGATCTGGATTCTGGTATATCAGCTCAGTGGACCCCAGCTCCACCACGCCACTCGCAGACGGTACACAAACCAAGGTCTGGAGACCAAAGATTTGTCCCTGTCTGGCTCTCTCACAGGAAGAAGCGGAGAGGCGTTCAGCGCCGGTAATCCAAATAGGAGTTGAATTGAAATAGGCCTGACCTGGTAACCCGCCGCCGTTAACGAAAGATTGAGTCATGGAGACTAGAAAGAACCACTCGGTGTCGGTTACCTCTTCGTCGACGGCATCATCAGAGGCAGGGGCGGAGGAACCGGAGATGAGAGAATTGAGTTCACGGAGGACCTTTTTACGGTGGTCTTGTTCGGCGGCGGAAGTGGATTTAGCTCTGGCTTTGGCCTTGGCTTTATCTTCTTCGCCTTTATAGTAACCGTCGCCCCAGCCGAGGAGGGAGGAGTTGCCGGAATAGTCATATGAGGGTTGCCAGAATATTGCATAGGTCCAGGTCTCTCTGGCTCCTTCGATGAGAGCTTGTAGACGCTGCTGGAGGGTGTCCTGGTTGAAGACGCCGGTTGGTGGCTGCTGCGGCTGAGGTGGTGGCAGCGGCCACACTGAGGATAAATCGGAGGACGTCATGAAGGCGTCCATTACTGAAGATGAATTGTCCTCAGTCCAGAGATTCATCCACTCACTCACTCACGCGAGGTCTTACTCTTTGTTTCAAGTTGGGGATAAAGGCGGAACACGAGGTAATTCACACCCAGTTGGAAATGATAATGGTAGTGGGGGAAAGGGAGAGAGAGAGAGAGAGGGTTCTTTTTGGTTTGGGATTTATTTGGAATGCATTTGAGTTGAATTTTATTTTAGGTTTTGAGGAGAGAGTGAGAGTGAGAAAAGCAGCGTCTGAGCCTTCCACGAAATGACCACGCCGATTTATTCGCAAAAAGACGGCATGGTAAATCTATACCATTTTCTCGGGTCCGATACATACCAATATCCTCACTTCTTGTTAGGGAAAATAACAATAAAAAAATATATTACTTGTATTATTTTAAAAAATAATTGATATATAACTTTTTTTTTTTGTTTAAACCACATGTATCATGGCCATTCTGATTGAGCCGAGAACATCCACATCATGGTGGGGCTAGCTCTCCCGGTCATTAACACCTATGAATATAAAAATACCAAAGAATGTGGGAGTTGTAAGGGATAAGTGATAGAAAAAACTAAAAAATGGAAAATAAACTACAAAAGAAATAGTGTATGGAAAATGAAAATAAGAAAGGTAAAAATAGAGATAAAGTCAGTATTTGGCATGGCAAATACATTAGTTAGTAACGTATTTGTGTAATTTATGAGTTTGGTTAAACAAATTGTAAATGTTTGATAAATAGATTTATAATATGTTTGGAAAAATAATTTAATTAAGCACTTATAATATGCTCTTATTTGATAAGTACTTAATGAATGAGCTCTTAAGAAAGTGGATATTGTATTTACATTATGCGTTGAAAACAATTTATGAACACGTCATAAACATTTTTATAAGTTTATCCAAACACAAACACTTACATAAGTGTTTATATCATAAAATAAGCTCAAATAAACTCTTTCAAACATCTCCTTATTTTAGTAACTTATTTTCTCATACACTACTTTAAGTAGTGTTTGAGTTTATAGGTTGTAACTTCTTATTTTTATTTATATATATACATGTAATATTGTAATAAAATCTCATTGTGTCTATTAGTTTTTTAAAAATATCCTAATTAATTTTTAAATTAAAAACACTCTACAAAAAATTAGACAATTAAAATAAAAATTAGGATTAAGTTATCTTAATTTGCAAAATCAAATAATTGAAATTAAAAAAATAGTGTAATCGAAATAGAAAATTGATTTTTAAAACCCTAAAATTATAATTACCAAAGTGTTTATTTTGTATGGAATAAGGTTAAAATCTATAGAAAAAATATCATATATATAATTTTGTCATTTTACATTTATAAGTTGAGTTTAATATATATACACCGTCAGTGTAAAGAAATTTTACACAGACATCCAATGATGTGCTACCACATCATTTATTGAATTTAATAACACATTAGGTGTCATATTCATTAAATGATGTGGCGGCATACCATTGGATGTCTGTGTAAAACTTCTTTACACTGACCGTGTATATCAATTAAATCCAAGTTGAGTTTAATCAATTAAATCCTTATAAGTTATTTTAATGGCTAACTTTACATATACTTCTAATTCAATAAATCGGAGCTTTCAGTTTTCAACTAATAATTAGCTTTTCATTTTTTAATTAACTTATAAACTATTTTTTGTCAAACATAACAAAAAAATAATTTTTTTTATATTTATTTAAATTGAGAGCAATTAAAAGATTTATTTTTATTCATCGTATAATAAAACATATATAAAATAAATAAAAATGAAAAAATGAAAAAAAAATGAATGAATTTATAGTTTAAGTAAAATAACTAAATCTAATTTTATTATTTAACTATTATTATAATTTAAAATATTTAATTATTATATCATCCTGAAAATCACCCTATTTTTATTTCTGCAGATGGGGTTCAAATTCGGGCATCCCCAGCCTTATCAAAGCAATATTTCTTGTCATGATCGGGTTAGGTTAGACGAGTGTCCACAAAACTAGATTTAATTAGCAGACACAAAAATAATACAGTGAAAAGGATAATTAGATCAGTTCAATTTTTCTCTCCTTTGATTAAAATTTTATTGGTGAATACAAAATTTATAGTAAGCCTTATATTGTGTTTTTTTTCGTGTTTTTTATTTTTTTTCTGGAATCAAATGAGATAATTTATTTTCTTTTATATTTCTTCTCTTTCATCTTTACTTCTATTTTTCTATTCATTAAACGGTCAATATATATACATATATCAGCTGAATTATTATTATTCAAATAAGAGCACAAAAAGATCCAAAGGACTTGAATCCCTTAACAAATTAAATAAGTATTGGGTTGGGACCTTCATTAGTTCATTTCCTGTCCCACCTTTTATTTTGTCTTTTTTCCTTATAATTTTGTGGACAATATATAACAAAATCTCCGCAGTCCACCTATCACAATAAGGATCTTGCCCTCATGTGGTGTGGCTTATTTATCCTCGCCCACAGACCAAGATAAAAAAAAAATGGGTGCGCCATTGTTTCAAATATCATTTCTTTATATTTTCTTACCAATGAATCAGGACCATTGCCATTTTTATATTTATATTTATATTTATACCCCTAAAAATCGGCAAATACGTTCTATAATCTATATAGAGTGAGAAAGAAAATACTCGTCAGAGAGAGAGAGAGAATTAACTTGAAACCCTTTTTTTTAGTGTTGAATCCACATTTTTCTCATCTCAAATCTCGGCTTGCTTTTGGAAAAAAAAATGATAATTTTAAGATCTAAAAAAATACTAATATACTCTTTAGAGATTGTGTGTAAAATAAAAAAATATTTTATTACAATTATAAAAAAATACTTTATTTTAAGAATAATTATTACTATCATGTTCCCGTTTAACTGTTCACTTAAACAAAAAAACACATAAATTAAGAAATACTATCATTACTCTTGTTTTCATGAAAATAATTTTTAAATTTTATGTTTTACTCATCTCTCATACTATTGAGAGCTTCATTAGTTTTCAATATTATTTATTAACATAACGGTAAAAAAGAAAAATTTAATTATTATTGCATTGAATTTGTCAGTGGACAATTAAATATGAACAATTTTTTCTCCAAAAATGCAGAGTTAAATAGGAACAAAGGTATAGTATTATAGTTTATTCAAAGAATATTTAAAGTAGGTTAGCTTATGTCATTGTATATTTATGAAATACACAAGCAATTAATTTTACCAAACACTTATGATGTAATAGGTTGGTTTATGCACTTTTGGTTTAGGTACTACTACTTTAAGGGGCAGTTCGGGGTGATTGCGAGTTTTCAGTTTTTGGTTTTTAAAAGTTTTCAATCAAGTTTTTACAACTCAAAACTAAAAATTGAAAACCACTTTTTGTGGTTTTCAAAACAGACATTTTGAAAACCACAAAAAGTGGTTTTCAAATTTTGGTTTTGAGTTATAAAAACTTGATTGAAAATTTTTAAAAACCAAAAACTGAAAACTCGCAACCACTCCGAACGGGGCCTAAGTTGGTTGGTCGCAGTGGTAGTGGGTTGTAACCCAGACATATTTTACCTACAAGGTAAAGGTTTGGAATCCTGGAGTTACTACTTTTTGGAGGATTTTACTATTTTACCCAACTATCATTCTCGACTCTAGGGTTGAACCCATAGTTATGCTTGTGGGAAATTCCTGTTAAAGATAGAAAAAAAAAACATAAACTTATGTAGTTTGGATTGTTAGATTAAAACAATAAGTTATTATTTTTTAAAAACGTTTTTTTCATTTAATTATTAATTTTCTATATTCTTAAAATTTTTATTACTTTTGAATGAACTTTTTATTTGTTCTCCCTCCATATATTGTAATACAACTTTTATATCAACTTTAAATAGTAATATTTTATGATGAAGTTGCAATTTTTTCACACTCTTATTTTGTACACTTTTGTTCGTAACACTTTTTTGTACTTAATAAAAGTTTTACCATTAAACAAGGGTACGAGAATAAGTGAGGGGATTGATGAGGAGAAAATATTTAACTAGTAAAGTGTGAAATATGTTATTTTATAAGTTTATAAATTAGTAATAAATAGAAGTTAATTAGGATAAGAACTTTATTAAAAATATATTATATAAATTCCATTCATGTACGGTTATTGGCTTAATGTGTGTTTGGATTAAAGTTTGCAAACGTAAATTTAAACCTAACTTACGTTTGCAAACGTAAGTTTGTAGAAACAACATGAAGTTACGTTGGTTTAAAAGTGGATTCAAGATGAAAATTGTACTCAAACGTAATTTTGAATGGAAAATCAAACATACTCTTAATTTGTGGATAAAAACTTGGATCTTGGTTAAAAGGTCATGATTTTTTAAAACTAATTACGCCAATTATTTTGGATTGATTTTACACTAGATATTATAAGGGCTTTTCTTTATGGTGTATCATTTTAAAATTTATTGTACTACTCAACTATTTGTTAGCCATTAAATATTTCAATGGTCCATCATCCATGGTTAAAAATTCATATATAGTCAAAGAGCTTTGACTTAATATAATGATAACGTAGGTTGAGATTGTGGAAGATGCTCTGTTGTGCTAAATGTTGCAAAGGGGATCTCCAGTGAGCTTCACGGTGGTTCCACGGAGGTAAGCGACGATGGTGTACATGTAGGGACTCGACGCTCAAGTCAAAAATGATTTTGGTAGAGTTTTCAATATATCAGTGTGGATGCATACCTGGTTCTTCATCCCCACTAGGTTTATATAGGCAAATTAATGGTGGGAAAACCCATTATTCAATTATAAGAGAATATAGGTACCTTTGATATGTTAGTCGAAAGTGGTTTTCTCAGGATGGCAGCGGCAGTGTCGGAAGTCGGTCCAGAACATACTTTTTAAAGTCTAAATACATCTGTAGAGAGTGAAGAATGATCTTAGTTGTGACCAAATCTCAAACAAGATTTATTTTTAATAATGGATAATACCTGTGATTAAAAAAATTATATATACTTAACCATTTAAATATAACTATCTATTGAAACGATTTTTAAACTTTTGCACCCTACACTCAGCCATATACCACTCTGGTCTCAAATATAAACAACTAAAGATTCAATTTAATTTGTTGGCCTCAAATATAACCAAATCTAACTACTTTCACCCTTTTGAATGCTAGTATCCCCACAATACCCTTATTTAATTTACATTTCCTTCCCAATATTCATTTTGATATAAATATTAAGAAAGATAATTTAATAAATATTGTTCACTTTTATGTGAGTTTGAAAAAATTTAATAAACTCAATTTATATTCTTAATTAGTGTGAATTAATTATTATTTCTTATATTCTACTATTAATTATCTAAATTAATTCAGTTCATTAAATGGGAATAGTAAATAAACCCGTACATAAAGTTATCACAGCATAGAGCATAGTAGTGGACCACACATCGCGTGGACTTCGAGGAAGGAGCCCCCGCAGTAAATAGCTCAAAAAATCGGTACACGAGTTTCAAAAGTCAAACAATCGGCATATCGTTTGACCAAACTCTGTTTGCTTTACCTTTTACTAAGGCTTGAGCTTAACCTCTGCCTTTTTCTTCGTGTTATTAATGTAAACTATTTTGACCAAAAAGAAATGTAAAATGTAAAAAATAAAGTATAACGCCAACGCGGTTAAGGAATCAAATATAGAAAGTTTATATTGGAGTGTGTAGCCTTTAATGTTATAGATGCAATTAATGTTTTGATTTTCGATAAAAACCTTCTTATTATGGATCCTTAACCCGTACCTTTAGGGCAATAGTTAGCATGACCTGAAAATTAAAATTAAGAACCGACAAAAGTAAGAAAAATATACTATAATAGTTCCTATTTAACTGTCCACTTTAACTAAAAACACACATCTTAAGGAATGTAATCATTACTTTTATTTTCATGGAAATAAATTTTAAACTTTCTATTTTACCCTTTTATCTCTCTTAGTACTATTGGCTCTCATTAGTTTTTAATAGTGGGTCATTTATTAACATAAGGGTAAAATTGAGAAAAGTGTAATTATTAGTGCATTGAGTTTGTAAGTGGACAGCTAAATAGGAACAAATTTTTTCTTTGAAGTTTAACAGTTAAATAGGAACGAAGATAGTACTTTTTAATTATTAAACTATATATCAATTTTCAAATTTAATTTCCTAAACTGATTCAATTTAAATTTAGAGTTTAATTATTATATATATAGTATAAACCAATTATATTTATATTCAATAATATGTTGATATATTATTTAGAGAAAAAGGATTTTGCACTGGCCGTGTAAAAAGTTTTACACTGACGGTTAATCACAACCCTTGATTTTGGGTAAGTTTGTTGATTTTACTAATTAATATTTTAAAAGTCATATAAATGTAGAATCATGATTAAACGTTAGTGTAAAACTCTTGTACACTGTCGGTGCATACTAATTTAACTCTATTATTTAATAAATATGATACATTATATATCATTATGTTAAAATTAGTTTTTTATAGATATAGATTTGAGTTTGAACTGAATATCAAATGCGCGTGACCGTATATATCATTTAAAAGTATAATTATGTATATGTATATATTATAACATCAACTTAATATATGAAAGAATTATCAAGTGACTTGTATATATACTATGAGTGTAAGTGACATTTAATGAATGTTATGTTTATTATTAAAATCAATAAATAATGTGATAATATATATTATTAAATCATAGTGTCAAATTTTTGTTATATCAATAATATATATTTATACCACCAAATAAAAAAATAATATATATTTATTAAACTCATAACATTAGAGATAAATAAAGTATTAATTATGTTAATCAATTAACTAAGATATAAGATGTTAGTATAGATGAATTCAATTTCAAGTTTTATATCATGAGAGTTCAGTTATAATTTGGTTCATACAATACAAGTTAGATTTTGCATAATAAAATTTAAGTTCAATTTATATATTTTAAATATTAATATTTTGCCGACACAAAACAAAAATTAAAGGGAATAGATTTCAATTTATTTTTGTTTGGAGAAAACAAAGGATTTTTTTTCGATTGAATTGAATTTGCTTTGAGAGAAAAAGTCATCAAATTCAATCTCATCGATTTTGTTAAACAACTATATCACTTTGGTTCTAAATTTAAATTTAATCGAGCTATAAATTTTTTGTTGAAAAAAAAAACACACAATATAATAATTAATATGTTAAAGTTACAAATTAACTCTTTTGTGTACATTCTGACTTATTCTGTAATCTTATTTAACACTAATAACATTATTATTTGAATGCTTTTAATTAGTTATATTTATCATCTAAGTTTAAGTTTAATGATACCTTGTGATATTTTACCTCTTCTACCTATTCTTTATTAAAACTTGTTTTGCAAATTGTTAGGCTTTTAGCCCCGTATAATACCAAAAAAACTTGTTCTGCAATCAACATATAAAACACAAAAGTTATGTGGTAAAAGAAAACACCAGACAAGATAACAAATTTCATACTAATCCCAAACCATCAAAATCATAATAAGTACTGTTCCGGAGGAAAATGGACATCGGCAAAATTCAACTGGCATCTACATGGCGCGTGCACAGCCACCTAACCGAGGCGCGTTATTACCCTTGCTAAAATCAGTTATAACCCCCTAACTAACTTTCCCGCTAATTTACTCCTATAAATACATGGTTTTGCATCCTATTCAGGTACACTTTCATTATATACTTCATACACATTATTGAACCTCTCACTTACTTGAGCGTCGGAGTCCCTGCAGGTACACCCTGCCCCGTCGTGGGTACGCTGCACTCCGCCGTGAATTACGAGATGATTCAACACCTTCAACCGGAGAACGCCGTGGAGAATTTCCAGACGAACATTGGCGCCGTCTGTGGGGACCGATAAGTCCTGTTCCTCCCTTCCTTCTCATACTGTTTGTGCAATTCTCCTCTAGGTAATCTCAAAACTCGATTATGTACTTCTTGTTTTGATTTTCCGAGATATTTCTCCGCTTTGTCTCATCCACGGTAAGGGACAATAAACAAAATCAAGTATCAAGCAAGGAGGAGTGGAAATTCCTCTTGAATTCTTGTGCAAGAAGCTTCGTAAATCTTGAAGATCGTAAATCTTGAAGAGGAGTAGTTGAATTTTACGTGTTTGAGTCAAATTTGCACCTTAAGAGATTCTTCTACCATCGATATTTCTGGAAAATTGAGCGTCACGATTCTGGCTAGAAAGCTTGGAGTGGCTTGGAGTTTGAATTCTTTGGAGCTATTTTCTGGTTCGTGGATAGCATGTTGCGTCAATTTAAACTCCGAGAAATTCCGAAAGAAATTTGACGTGAAGTTTGGAAGGTTTCTGTGAATCTAATTCCGACATGCACTGTATATACCGAGTAGAAATTCTGTCGATAGTGACCTCAAATGGTACTACACTTATATTCTTGATGCAATTGATCCCCGGTAATGCTCGCTACGAACGACTACACAAGAAGAGAATCTTCTATATGTTCAATTGTCACTTTGATTGAAACTGCCAGGCCCGGGAAAAAATGGAGTTAATCTTCCATATGTTCTATACGTTAAAAAGATTTGAAGAGCCTCTGATGTTAATTCAATTATATACTTCATTTCCGATCTGTCAGTGAAAGTCTTATAATTAAATTACGAGCTGAAATTCCGTGATCCAATTTGGAAATTTCCAAGATGGATCCACTATCCACCTGTTTCGTATAATAAAATCAGTGTCATGATTGCGAAGCAAAGCTCCGACACAATCCCGCTTAATTCAAGCGTAACCAGAGTGCTTTCTTTCCTTCTCATTACGAGATGAAACTGTTTTAGAGATGATCTTGAATAGACGAAAACTGGGTCTAAAAAGCGAGCGCTTATTTGGAAATTTCTTACATCCATTCGGTAGTTCCGTGATTAATTATGTTCCGAGATGTGCACTCTGTTCCAGGATACGCTCCACCGTCTTGGCCACTTCGAACCAAGATCAATCTAAAAGAGTCAGAGTCATGATGGCCTACTTTGAATAGTGGCACGTAGGTTATTTTTTAAGTCAGAATCATGATGGCCTACTCCAAGAAGTGGCATGTCAATCCGAAATTATTATCAATGGCACCGTTGAGTTGGCCTCAGTGTATCAAGATCCAGTCGTGGAGTGAGCCTCGGTGAAGATCGAGAAATAGTGAACAAAGGAGCGAGAAGCATTTCTCGCATTCCCGATCCTCTTTTACCACTAGTGAAATTGCATTGTCGCCGACCACGCCCTATCCAGTTTGGAAGGTCTGAAGAAAAAACAACTTTGTTCACTTAGAGGAAAGTCACCTTGTACTCGTATATTTTTCATTCTGAGACGCATTACATGGCGAGTTGAAATTCCGCGATCAAGATTGGAATCCTCCGAGAGGAACGCACTACCTTAAAGAAACAACTGCACACGATTTTAAAGAAATTTCGGGATCGTTCCGCGATGGTAAAATGGTAATCAAAGTTCGTTTAGCATTGTCATGATGAAATTCTAAGAATGTTTTTAACTCCGAGTTGTTGGGAACAATTGGAGACCCGGCGAGATGTTTGAAATCCGGCGATGGAGGGCTTTAGCTCCTCGATTCGACCTCCTCTCAAGCAAGGGAACCTCCGGCATCTTACCCGAAGGATCGCCGGAATGCTTCTCCGTCATTGATTCATCACGACATGCTACTTGTCCAATACAGAGTCTCGCATCGTCTTCGCTTGCTGTCAGGACGAGGCATATCTGGTGCATAATGCGTTTTGGAAACGAGGAATATGGTGGAGCAGAGCTTTTGAGGGGCGTAATGCCAGCATGACAATACCACTTCCACCGTAAATGGCTTTGCACCAGCCGCACTCTCCCAACAACGGTGTCTTTTCTTCACCTCAATCAGAATTAACGTCACCACAGGACCTCCTTCCTCAACAGAATTCCATAGTCGCTTATTCTTATAGTCTTAGCCAAGGAGCAAACTCGGATTCATGATGGTACTGATGAACGAAATGTAGCTTTGGGATGAATGATGAGATGTCATGTGAGAGGCCTGCAATTATGAGATTCCCATCTTCTAGCCACCTTCAAGCTACACCGCTTATTGCTTGGTCAAATCCAAGATGAGTCAAATCTAACATGCATTCTGGTCAAGGTGTTCAGTTTCGAGATGAGCCGCTGTCATCATCATGTATTCATTCCGAGAGGAAACTCCTCAGGTATTAACTCGGTTGGACCACGTTCTGAGAAGCACAACACTTCCAGGGGGACATCTCAGCTGTCGATGCAGTATCCCTTCTCGGCCACCTTTCTTGCGTAGCTCCTCCGTCGCGACATTCTGAGATGATTATGACGAGCTTCGTGTGCTTGTGGGTCAATGCCCAAAGCTGGGACCCAATGCGGAAGTCCGCTGACTTCACCCCAGGCCCGCGTTTCAGCATACAGCTTCTACATATCGAGGATAGAGTCTGCATCATTTTCGAGATGAAATTACGGGAGCGGCCGAGAATCCTCATGCCATTATCATCGCATTCAAAGACGCTAATGAACGCAGTTTACAGCGTTGGGTTCGAGATTTATGCTAGAAGCAACATGAGTTTAATTAACCAGGCGTGGATGATGCAATGATACAGTGAGAACTTCTGATTATTCGTGAAGCCTTGAATACCGCAACCTCATTGGTAAAGCGATCCTTTATGATTACATCCTTTATGGCTATCTTTCTTCTCTCCTATTTGAATATGACAGATTTATGACTTACTCGGGTTGAGCGCTCGGAGTTTTATGTCTCAGACCATATACTTTCTCTTATGCATCTATCTCATACTTTTGCGCTCTGAGTGCATCTTACCCAGATTACATACTACTTGTTTGCATATTTCTCTGATGCATGAGGTCTTCACACCTCGGATATCAGACTGCGTTTCTTGTGTCTCCGTCTTACTCTCTTGACAGACCCGGATATGATTTGATGATCTTGGATACGCTCCGAGACATCTCGGGCTTACACCCTCGACAGACCCGGATATGATTGATGATCTTGGATACGCTCCGAGACATCTCGGGCTCACACCCTCGATAGACCCGGATATGATTGGTGATATTGGATACGCTCCGAGACGTCTCGGATATGACCCTCATAATCTCGGACTTCTTGAGCATTTAGGGCGTAGTCCCTCATCATCTCAGATGTACTTCGCGTTTCAGAATTGAACGGGATACGCTCCCGATGAACATTGTGAACGGGATACGCTCCCGAACGTGATATGAGTGGGGTACAATCCCGAACCTGAATCGCGGAAAGATCTCGGCATCCAGTCCCTCGACTATCTCGGACCTAGTTACTTGAGTATTTTCAGGCTAAGCCCCTCGACTAACTGACGAATTTAATTCATGTAATCCCGGGATGCACTAATGCACCAACATGGATAATTTCTCTTATCACTAGACTAGCTCCGGGGATCTCAGGTTGCTTATCAGCATCTTAGGCTTTGCTCCTTGGAAGGAGCGTCAATATATGCGCCTCAAATAAACCAGCCGCAATGGCTGACTTGTATCGACTGGGGGCATCTCTTCTGGGTTTGATTCCCTGTTTACGCCTATTAGGCTTACGCTAATATCAACTATCTTTGCCGAGACGAATATTGTCTGGAACAGCTATGCATAACATGAATGATTATCAAAACCTTACCTGCACTTCCGACTTCGACGGGATACATAATTCCGATTACAGGACTCCATCAATCAAAATGCAAATCGATTTCAATTACGGACTTCGATTACCGATTCATCCCGACTGGTTACAGGACGTATCAAGCTGGTTGAATGACTCTAAGCTATATCAAGTCAGATACTTTATATCAAAGCACCCGACTTGGGGGGCATCTGTTATGGAGGAAAATGGACCTCAGCAAACTTAAACTGGCATCTACATGGCGTGTGCACAGCCACCTAACTGAGGCGCGTTATTACCCCTGCTAAAATCAGTTATAACCCCCTAACTAACTTTCCCGCTAATTTACTCCTATAAATACATGGTTTTCCATCCTATTCAAGTACACTTTCATTATATACTTCATACACATTATTGAACCTCTCACTGGCTTGAACGTCGGAGTCCCTGCAGGTACACCCTACCCCGCCGTGGGTACGCCGCACTCCGCCGTGGATTACGAGATGATTCAACACCTTCAACCGAAGAACGCCGTGGAGAATTTCCATACGAACACGTACTTAGGAGATAAAGACTAGTTTCATAAATGAAATCATGTACTCCTCCGTTTCTTTTTAATAGTTGTTTTAGAATATAAATTTTGTTTCTAAATAAGTATCGTTTTCACATACCAATGCAACAATAAATGCTAATTTTCCAACTTTACCCTCTTCCAAATTTATTAAATGGTGGAGTACTATTTATTGCATATGACTAGAAATGGTGGTGAACTTTAAATACTTTAATGAGAGAGAGAAAGTGTATATTTGTAAACAATGGAGCTAAAAAACACACTTATTGCATTTCTTAATCTATGTGCAAAAACCTTAAACGAAAGATAAAAAAACGGAGGGAGTATATATGTATAAATTTTAAATTTTAACAATTATACATTAACAGTGTAAAAATATTTTACATTAACATTCAATAAAATATTATTATATTATTTAATAAATTTAAGGTTAAATTACTTTGTAGGTCTTATAGTTTTATAAAACTTTTAATTAAGTCCCTATATTTAAAAATGATGTAAAAACACCTTATACTTTTAAAATTTTTAATTAAATCCTTATAGACTTCACACTGTTATTTTCATGTTAAATTGTTTTTAATTATCCAGATAATTATCTCAAAATGAATCTTATTAAACTTAACAAATTAATGGCTTATTGAGTGTTGAAGAAGATTTTTAATCACTCTAATTAACACCGCTGTGAAACTACAAGTCTCTCTACAATGAACATCCATGGTCACACAACCCACCATTGTTATCGTGCTCCTCACAACAATTACCCCATTAAACAACACAAGCGTTCTGTAAATCATTTTTATTACATCTTGCTTTAACCATTTTATCAGCTAAGCCAATAAAACATAGAGTCATCTTCTCTCATGGTGACAACTTTTGTAACCAGGGACCCAAACCCAAAGACCCCAAAAACTCTCATCTAGAATCTAGTTGTGTCATGTCCTCCATAACCAATCCATTAATTGAGACCCACACCATACAAATTCGTCAAGCATCTCCACTCTCATGACTGCCACCATGCCAGCCATGCCATAATCCAACCCATTGAACACCAACTTGATTCCATGTGACACACCATTACCCAGGGTCGGCCCAACACATGTTGAGGCCTAAGGCAAAATTTTGAGATGAAGTCTTTTTTAATTAACAAAAAAAATTATTAAAATTATTACAATTTTTTTGAACTTTTTATTTTAAATTTTTTAGATATAAAATTACTTATTAAATTATTATTATGTATAGTTAACGTTTATATTATTATTTTGGTGATTTTGATATATTACAATATTATATTACATAATAGAAAAATATGTATTATAAATAGGGTTAACATGATAAGAAAAATCAACTAATAAAATAAATAAAATAATTATTAATTATGAGAAAAAAATTTAATAAGATGGGGCCTATTATTTTAATCAAAAGAGAATTTTATTAAGAGTTTAATCACTATACATTAAATTTTACACTGTCATCCAATGATATGTTATCACATCATTTAATGAGTAAGACACCCCATGTATTATTAGCTCATTAATTGATGTGGCAACCAATTATTGAATAACAGTGTAAAACTTTTTTACATTGTTAGTGTATATATATAAAATCCTATATTTATATAAATTTTAACTTACAAGTATAATTAATATAAATATAAAATTATGAGGCCTATGCAATATTGGGGGCCTAAAACCATTGCTTTACCAGCTTGGCCCTTGGGCCGGCCCTGCCCTTGCAACACCCAATCCACTACGACAACCCCTTAATTTTGCTTCCAACCTTTGCACTGTTACACCATGATCTATAATCTAAGAAAAGAACAGCATAAGAAATTAAGTATTCAACGTTGCACCATGAAACCACAAATAAGGATTTAAGGATTTAAAAACAAATATTAATTTTAAAAAAAATAGAGATAGAAAAAATAGAGACGGCCAAGTCACAAATGCCATTAAAACCTAATGCAGAATTAACAGTGTTAACGTGTGCGGACTTAATTAAAAAAAATTAAACTAGAAGGATTAAAATATAGGTTTTTAAACTGTAGGGACTTAATTAAAAATTGGATAAAATTATAAAGACCAACATGTTAATTTAACCTAAATTTAATAATACATGAAATATTATAATCATCAAATAATATTATAATATATATTTAGATGTAATCGTAAATATATTTAGATGTAAATGTAATTTTTTTTTACGTTAACAATGTATGTTAGTTTAATTCTAACATAATCTTATATATATATTAATGTATTATCATGCATGTTATAAATTAAATTGAACATTGGTATATCCGTATATATGATCGGAGAGAAAGAGTTGTATTTAATTTGGGTGAGCTGATGATTGATGACGGCCCATGGACAGGGTCGTTGTGATTGATGAGAGATAACCCGCCACTTGCGTGAAAATGAACCTTTTTTTTGTCCTTTTTATTCTTTGACGTGGCCTATTTTGTCTTAAAATATTGTTAGTCGTTTAATTATTGTGTCACGTTTTTCTTGATGCGTGTCGTGTGTATAAACTTTTATTTTATTTTTTTGTCCTCCTCTTGGTCACGTGTATATACCACTTTCCCATATGAAAACCACCTCCACTCTAATTTTTACTTGCCGTTTATTTTATGATTTTTTACACTCAATTTTAATATACTTTATTTTACACTTTAAAAAAAAAAATCTTTCTTTTTCTCTTATTATAACAATTATCACATATTTTAATTTTTTTATCTCTTACCTTCTTACGCATCATTCGCTTAAGAGCGTGTTGGACTTGTCATTTTAACTAGTTGAAAGTTGAAAATAATAGCTAAAATCATTTCTTAAAAATAAAGTAACTTTTTTGGGTAGTTACAAGCTTTTCTTAAAAATCTACTTGGAGTAGTTTTTGTTTTAAAAGTTCGAACTTTCAGCTACTAGCTGAAAATTAATTACAAGTTTAGCACTCAACCACCCCCACTTATTATTATTTAATAATTAATGTTGTCCTTGAATGTCATTTTATCATTTTCAGCTAGTTTTACCAAGCACATTCAATAGTTTTTCAGCTTTCAGCTAGCTTTAAGCTTTCAGCGGGCTTTAAACTTTCAGCTAGTTTTTCAGTTAATTTTACTAAACACACTAAATGAAGCATTCTTTCCATTTACAATATTAACGTGACATCACTTCATAACCATAACTTTACATAGTAGTATTATATGATGCATTTATATCAATATTATTAAAATTGAATAATAATTGGACGAATTAGTGAAGACACTAGTTCCCGATATACATTGCTTCAACGGTGGCTCAATTGTGGTCGAATCGGTAATACTCCTTTCGATCCTATTTATAAGAACATTTTAATTATTTCACACGAATTAAGGAAATTGGTTAATTTAGTTGATTACAATAAATTTGTCATGAATGTGTATCATATTTCCTGAACTACCCTTGAATTTATTGAGACTCGTTATCTTTCTCTTTCTATTTAACTACTCTCTCAAATTTAGAAGAAGAAATATTCTATTTCTCATACAGAATTGGGAGGTCATCAGACCTATATGTACATGAGTCTGCTGGCTATTTTAGGGAACACAGACAACTAATTCTAGGGAGACAAATCCCTGTGATTAAGGGATTGATTCTAAATACATAATCCTAATATTAATAGCAATATACAGCGGAGATAAAGGATAAAAATACAACAGGAATAAAATCTAAACTTTCCTAAAATACACACGATTTTGACACTCCCCCTCAAGCTAGTGAATAAGTGTTCTCCATTCCCAGCTTGGATATAATTCTTTCAAAGTTAATACAGTTCAGCCCTTTGGTGAGTATATCTGCAAGCTGATTCTGAGAGGACACATATGGGGTGCAAATCAAGCCACTGTTTAGCTTTTCCTTGATAAAATGCATGTCCACCTCAACATGTTTGGTTCTATCATGCTGCACCGGGTTGTGGGCTATACTAATTGCAGATTTATTGTCACAATATAACTTCATAGGTTCCTCCCACCTTATCTTCAAAACTTCCAATATAATCTTCAACCATAGAAGTTCACATATTCCTTGGGCCATTGCTCGAAATTCTGCTTCAGCACTTGATCTAGCTACTACACTTTGTTTTTTGCTCTTCCAAGTCACTAAGTTTCCACCAAGGAAGGTGCAGTATCTAGTAGTTGATCTCCTATCCACAACTGACCCTGCATAATCTGCATCTGTATATGCTTCAAGACTTACACTCTTGTTCCGTTTGAACAAAATTCCTCTTCCTGCAGTCCCTTTTAAATACTGAACAATTCTAAGGGCAGCTTGTAAATGTACTTCTTTTGGTTGATGCATAAACTGGCTCACTAGGCTCACAGCAAAAGCAATGTCTGGCCTAGTGTGGGATAGGTAAATATGTCTGCCCACAAGTCTCTGATACATCTCCTTGTCCACGGCAATATCCTCCTCTGCACTTCCCAACTTTATGTTTGGATCAATTGGAGTACTTGCTGGTCTGCAAGCTATCTTACCTGTTTCTTTGAGCAAGTCAGTGATGTACTTTTGTTGAGATATGAAGATTCCTTTCTTAGAGTGGGCCACTTCAATTCCCAAAAAATATTTAAGTTTCCCTAATGTCTTAATCTCAAATTATGTGGCAAGACATTGACTTAACATTTGTTGCTCCATTTTGTCATCCCCAGTTACTATAATATCATCTACATACACCAGTAATACTATTACTCCCCCTGAAACTAAATGTTTGATAAATAAAGTGTGATCACCTTGGCTCTGTTTGTAGCCCAAACCTGTCATAACCTTAGTGAATCTTCCAAACCATGCTCTCGGGGATTGCTCCAGCCCATATAAAGCCTTTTTTAGCTTGTAAATAGTTCCAGCGGCAACCGGTCCATCATAACCAGGGGGTAACTCCATGTATATTTCTTCTTCAAGATCTCCATGTAGGAATGCATTCTTCACATCGAATTGCTGCAGGTCCCAATCATGATTTGCTGCTAATGACAATATTACTCTGACCGTGTTCATCTTAGCAACCGGAGCAAATGTCTCCATGTAATCCACTCCATAGGTCTGAGTGAATCCTTTGGCCACCAACCTTGCCTTGTAACGTTCAATGGTCCCATCAGCCCGATACTTTACAGTATATACCCACTTGCACCCTACTGGTTCTTTTCCAGTTGGTAAGGTGACAAGTTCCCAAGTCTTGTTCTTGTTTAGTGCCTCCATCTCCACATCCATGGCTTGTTTCCATTTTTTGTCAGATAATGCTTCAGATACGGAGGAAGGTGTGGGTGTAGTGTTTAGGTTTGTGAGAAAGGTTTTATGGGTAGGAGAGAATCTTTCAAAGGATAGGAAATTTGATATGGGATAACGTGGTTGTTGGGTGCAAGTTCTGGTTCCCTTTCTAAGGGCAATGGGGAGGTCAAGGTTATCAAGGTTTGGATCCACCTGTACTTCTGAAATTTCAGCAACAAACTCATTAGAATTATTGGAATTTAAAGGATTAAAAGATGTTACCTCATGTAATGGTGGTGGGTCAGATTCTTGGACATGGACATAAATTGGAATGGCCTGTTCTTTCCTTGAATATACCAGATTTTTCCCAAATTTCCCACCATTAGTCACAGGTTTAGGTGCAGGTCCTGCTACTGAATTAGGAGCTTGTTCTGTTGAATCTGAATCTGGTCTTCTTTCGGGGACAACAGTGCTAGTTGTCCCAATGTCTGGTCCAAGTGCCATGTTTGGAAGCATTAAAGGCTCATCTTCCTCTCTTACATTCCCCCTGGAGATGAGGCTCCTGGAAGTAGCTCTCTTGTTCGTTGAAGGTGACATCCCTTGACACATAGAACTTTTTTTATGGAGGGTGAAAGCATTTGTATCCCTTTTGTGTGGTTGAGTACCCCAAGAATACACACCTGACAGCCCTAGGATCCAGTTTCCCCCTTTCATTACTATGAACATGTACAAAGGCTACAAACCCAAATATTCTAGGTTGGAGTTTATTTGTAGGATCCAGGTGTGGGTAGAATGAGGATAGAGCTTTCATGGGGCTTTTTGATTCCAAGATTTTAGAAGGTAACCTATTGATTAGGTAGGTGGCAGTAAGAAGAGCTTCCCCCCAAAATTTCTTAGGAACATGGTTCTGAAAAAGTAAGGCTCTAGTTTGGTCAAGAAGGTGCCCATTTTTCCTTTCTGCAATCCCATTCTGTTGGGGTGTGTTAACACATGAAGACTCACGGATAATCCCTTCCTTTTGACAAAAAGAGTTAAGCATAAGATTAAAGTAATCTTTGGCATTATCAGACCTAATTCTCTTGATATTGACTCCAAATTGATTTTTAATCATTGAGACAAACTGAATAAAAATAGAGCTAACTTCATATTTTTGTTTCAATAGGAAAACCCAAGTCACCCGGGTACAATCATCTATAAAGGTCAAAAACCATCTAGCACCCGAAATATTAGGAACATTAGCAGGACCCCATACATCAGTATGAACAAGAGAAAAGGGAAACAGACTTATCTTATTGCTAATGGGAAAAGGTACACGCTTGTGTTTAGCAAGCTCACACACCTCACAATGCAGACTCTCCACATTTAAATTCTTAAACAAGGAAGAAAATCATTTTTACAACTCGAAAAGAAGGATGTCCCAACCGACAATGGTATAACTGAACTTTCTCTTTGCTGCTCATGGTAGATTCAGATATAAGAGAGTGACTCTTGGTAGGCAGATTGGGATTCTCTATGTAGTACAGGCCATTCCATTCTCTAGCATGTCCAATCATCTTCCCCGAGTTCTTGTCCTGCAATGTACAAGAATTGTTATAAAAAACAACATTACATGAGAGATCTTTTGTGAGTTTCTGTATAGAAATCAGATTGGTGGACAGTTTAGGGACATGAAGGAAATTTTTTAATGTTATGTGTGGGCTTATTTGGACCTCTCCTTGTCCTGCTGCAGTTATAAGAGTTCCATCTGCTGTGGAAATTTTTTTGTTGCTAGGACATGGAGAATATGTGGAGAAGTATTTGGATAAAAGGGTCATGTGGTCTGTGGCTCCAGAATCTAATATCCAATAGTGGGTAAATGGTGTATCTAAAACATTAAGCCCAAAAGAAAATGGAAACTTACCGGAGTATGTTAAGGAGCACGTACCTGTGGGCTTCTCCAATTTACTAAGGAAGGATCTTACCCTTTCTATCTCTTCATGATTTAGCTGAACAGGTTCTTCACTTTTTCCATTAGCAATGTGTGCTTGCCCTTGCCCCCTCCTTTTTGAGGACCTCCTTTCTGCCCCCATTCCCTGCTTGGGGGTTTTCCATGTAATTTCCAGCACTTCTCCCTTGTGTGGCGCGGCTTGTTGCAGTAGGTACACCATACCTCTTCTTGTTTTTTCTCCATATTGTGAAACCTGTTTTTCTTCTGGTTAGCGACCATGGTTGTTCCTCCTTCAGCTATCATTGCTGAGTTTTCAGTAGTTGGGGTCTCCAGCATCAGTTCTCTCCTGCTTTCTTCACTCCGAACAATGGCTATCACTTCATAAAGTCCTGGGACTTTCTCTTTTCCCAGAATTTGGATCCGAACCTGATCATATTCAGGATTCAGACCTACCAAAAAATCATAGACTCTATCTTGTTCAATATACTCCTTAAGGATTGTTGAATCTTCTGAACACCTTGTTTTTATGACACGATAGTGATCCAATTCCATCCATAGGGACTTGAGTTGATTAGCATATTCTGTGATTGATTTGTTTCCCTGTTTGGCACCCATGGTTTTCACCTTCACCTCATATATTTGTGCAGCATCCTTGGCCTTAGAATAGGTTTGTTCTACTGCCTCCCATATTTCCTTTGCTGATTTAAGGAACATACAAGTATCACTGATTTCCGGGATCATTGAATTCCACAACCATGCCATGATCATGGAGTCTTCTTCATCCCATGATTTGAACTTGGCATCCTTCTCATCATGGGCATTATTAGTCAGGTGGCTGCCCTTTCCTTTTCCCTTCAAGACGGTCCTAATGAGTTGAGACCATTTAAGGTAATTCTTGCCATTTAACCGATAAGCAGAATGAATATTCTGCAATTCTCCAGCAGTTAGGGATTTGTCCTCTGTTTCAGGAGTAGGGTGTACAATTTCAGCCATGAGTGCGATCAAGACTGTGATGAAGGTTGCGGAGAAGGAGGTTTGACAAAGCTGCAGTGAAGGCTGCGATAAGGAATAAGGACAGCAATGAAGGCTGCGATGGGGTTCAAGGTTGTGCAGCAATGAAGGCTGCGATTTATGTTTTTTTAGGCACGGTCAGAGGCTCCTAAGGATCAGAAGCTTTGATACCATCTCAAATTTAGAAGAAGAAATATTATATTTCTCATACAGAATTGGGAGGTCATCAGACCTATATGTACATGAGTCTACTGGCTATTTTAGGGAACATGGACAGCTAATTCTAGGGAGACAAATCCCTGTGATTAAGGGATTGATTCTAAATACATAATCCTAATATTAATAGCAATATACAGCGGAGATAAAGGATAAAAATACAACAGGAATAAAATCTAAACTTTCCTAAAATACACACGATTTTGACATACTCAATTGTGTCATATTGTCTCTACTAATTAATTACTCACCTACCTCCACTAGTGGGGTATTTTTTTCAAATAATAATTAATGCATGAGACAGTCTGAAAAAGTTCTTATAAAAAGTACCAAGATCCACTTTAAAAAATGTTCTTATAAATAGGACCGGAGGGAGTAATTAAATATGTTTTAATATTATATAATATTTTAAAGTTATAAAATAATATAAAATATAAAAAAGTTATATAAAATTATAAATTAATAAAAAATATGTTATTATAAGAATTTATAAGACAAAAAATTAATAACAACTGATTAAATAATAAATATTTATGTATAACCCTTAAAATTTATCATTATTTATCTCAAAAATATTTTAAACTAAATAAAAAATAAACAAAATTGAAAATTTTAACACTCAATGGTTCAAGCAGTTTTTTGGCACCATTTTTTTTACTGATTCTGAAACTAGTTGTTATTTTTTGGGAAAATATGGACCAGACACTGGATTAGTTTCCGTTCAGACCAGTTGAATTGACTGATCCAAATTTGATAATTATGGTTTATATTATACCGAAAAACTTTGAATTTTCAATTACTTATATGGCTCTTCGATATTACTCCATTTGCTCTTATATATTTATAAGACACAACTGATCAAATCACACAAAACAATAAAAGTGGTTAAAATTGGTTAATTTTATTGGAGTTTTAAAACATAGTTTAACTTTCTAATTTTACCCTTATTTAATATCATTAACTAACTCCACGATCATTTGATAGTTGGAAAGATATTTTGTAACATCCTAATTTTCAAATCCAAGAATAATGCCCGTTGGAGGCACTATTCCGAATTTTCGAAATTATTTTGCTACCTTATCGATATCGTCAACTATTACATACAATTACTTAGGCAATTCCAACGTTTGCTTAAGTTTACACATAGTCATACATCAATCAATTTAAGGAATAACTTACATCTCCCACCGGGAATCCGACAGAGTCTCCCCTGTAAACGGGGTTGTTACCAAATTCTAACTTAACCTGAAAACCATAAAATTTACCAATACAGTTGATAGATGTACAATGATATAAAAATCTTTATCTAAGCCTCCATGGCCAAATTAAAATTTCAACTCTATTACATGAATACACATTGAATTACAAATTACTATACTTAATGCTCTACTTAAAATGAGTCCTCGACTCCCCGCTCCAAACACGAATGGCAACCTGCACAACTGAAAGATAATTTCCACATCGTGGGATGAGACTACGTCCCAGTGAGTGAGGTAATTGTGTGTGCGATGTGGGGAAAACGTCACATATGAACATAACCGATTCTATAAATTTAGACCTAACAAATCATTCACCAATCTATAACACTGCATTCTAATAAGCATTTCATAATGTTTCCTTTATCAACTTTAAATTCAATACAATGCATTCATCAATCATTCACATACAACCTCTTGGTGTATTACCCAACACTGGGGGTTCTTTTCACTTATACCTTCTGCCTGAAATTGAGCTCAAAACCATACAAGGAACGTCTCCCTTGTGGCCACTTAACCTCCTGTCTTAATTAGCAAACATTTACATTTTCATTCTTAAACATTTTGGGCACAAAACCCCCTCTTTGGACCGAAGTCCCCTCTTTATTTTCATTATACATTCATGCATCTGTTTACATATTCAATTCATGAGATGATAATATTCACAGTCAAACAGATTACCTTAGCCTTTAACATGAGGGAGAGGAAATAATTAGGGTTTACAACATTGATTCATTACCTCAAACCCTAACCATCTCAACCCACACATGTTCCTTCAATTATGAAATAAGAGTAATTTCAAATATAGGCATTTACAAGTCCTCATCATCAAATAATGAAGCTTTTCCCCAAAATCCCCAAATTTCCTAACCCAGGGTTTGAGCATTTGAGGTAAAACACCAATCAATCTAAACATTCAACCAATCCAAACCTATACATACCATTTCCAAGCATAATAATCAATAGAAAAGGGAATAGAAGAAGGGGGATCATGCAAAAGATATCATAGATACAACATTGAGTGAGTGGAGAACCACATTCACCTCTAGGAGTACCCAAAGAGAGGTTGAAGGGAAGAGTTGGAGGTGAGAGACCCTTGAGAAGGAGGAAATCTTCTTCTTTCTCATGAACTGCAAGCCCAAAGTCCCTTTCTCTCTCAAGGAATTCGCCCTCTCTCACTCTATGAAGAAGAAGAAGACGTAAAAATGAATGAAAAACTCAGTTTTTAGTGTTTTTACAGCAACAGACGCGTCGCAGCTAAAGCGCAACTCCTCCCCAAAGCTCTCTGTTTTCTGCCCTTTAATTGCGCTCAGTGCAGATTGGAGCGCAGAAAACAGAGAGGAATTGAGGACATTTCGCTATTTCTCGACGACTTTCTTGTCTGAGCAAGAATGTGTCTTTTTGGGGTGTAAGCGAGCTCGGAATACTTTTGTATAACATATCAAACTGAAGCCCCGAATCTTAGCTTTCTAATCCATGTGGAATCACCTCAATTGGACACCTATAATTCTAGATATTTCCAAATTAGTGCACCAAGGTCATTAAGCTTAAACCCGAAATTAAGTAACAACCTTGGTTTTTGCCCCTCTTTGATTCCAAATCAAAACTCTCATTCTCAAACCTATTTCCTCTCCATAAATCCTCCTCCCAGCTTAGTCCTTCTCAAACCTATTCTCAAATTTCTGAAATTAATTCGCGCCATTATGATAAGTGCTTAGAATTAGTAATTTTTCGGTATAATTTTAGCACTTTGAGATGATAATTGTTCTTAATTTGGCCCCTAATTTCCCTTTTATTGCTTGATTTTAGTTTTATGTAGTTTCTAAATCAAATTCTGAGTTTGATGCTATTTTTAATGAGAAATGTACATATTTTTTAGGAATTAAGACTTGGAGGGAAAGCTAAGAAGCAAGTAGAGTCAAAAGAGGAGAAAAGATTGCTTTGGCAGCAAGTTTGGGCGCTCAAACCTCCATCTGAAGGTTTAAACACGCGTCTCCTATCTGAAAATGAGGTCGAACGTCACCCTTTCTGAATCTAGGCGTTCAAACCTCCATTCTGGGGGTTTGAACGCGCAACCTTTTTGAGAAAAAGTGAATTCTGGAACACGCGCATCTTTTTGCGGAATAGTAATCATTGTGCGTTCAAACCTCCATTCTGGAATGGAGGTTTGAACGCGCGTCCTTTTTGGAAGAAAAGCAACTCATGCGCATGTTCTCTTTCTTGGATTGCAATTATTACTGGGCGTTCAAACCTCCATTTTGGAGGTTTAAACGCCTAATTTCAGACAGCTTGCTAAAGGTGATTTAAAATAGCGAAATCGGAAAAGATTAGGGAGCTTTTGGTAATCCTCTTCTCCAAGTTTCCTCCAAGAGCTCTACTAGGGTTTGTGCCTCCATTTTTACTTCTCCACCTCTCTTGGGTTGTAAGTGCTACTATGAGTAGCTAAACTTTTATTTTGGGATTAAATGTAATCTATTCAAACTTGGATGTATTTTAGATTCATTTATCTATAGAAATTTCATTTCTTTTCAATATTAGCATTTTCCTTCTAATCGTAACGCTTGATTCTATTAACTCAGCAGTAATCTTTATTTACATTTTTTGATGTAGCAGGAACGTATTTCGAAAATTCGATTTGGACGAAAAATGCTCGATAGGTCGAAACGCTAGGAATAACTTTCGGTTTATCGATAGTTTTAAAACATCTTTTCTTAATGCTAGGAAACTTGTTAAACATTGGAGGAATCAGTGTTTATGGGGTTGTTCTAAGGATTTCACATTGGAGGAATCAGTGTGAATGATTTTAGCTTGTGCTTCAATATTGTCTTAGTTTGAATACTATAGGTTTTTTATTTCCAAAATACGGAAGAGTGCGATGGATGAAATTCAATCCCAGTTTTTCTCACTTGAACTTTTCTTAACTTTTACTTTGCAATTTATTACTTTTATGCATTTTTACTTTAGTTGTTATAAAAATCAATCATGAATCAAATATTCACCTTTGTGTACATATACTTAGTAAGCTAAATTTTGAAATTTAATTGAAATCGTTCGTCTTGGGTTCGACACTCTTACTTAAAAACTATTATACTATTGCGACATTGGTACACTTGTCAAGGTCCAACACATTATCGATATCTTTACATACAAATCACATAATTGCTTAGGCAATCCAACATTTGCTTAAGCTTCCACAAAATTCATATACCATTACAAACAGGACAAATCCTCATTTAAAATTTATGAAACTAAATTACACTTTGGGGATATTATACTTCATAACATTCCTACCGAAAAATCCAGCAGAGTCTCCCCTATAAACTGGATATTTCCAAAAATTCCATCTCAACCTGAAACCCAGAAAATCCAGCCAATACAGTATATAATGGTACAATACAATTTCTCAGCACATCCTATTATCCCTCCATGGTATTAATGTATTTTATCATCAACAACAACAATAACATCTAATACACCAAAGATCTATATCTGAATTTCCCAAAGGGTCTTGTTGGCAATTCGGGGTGGAAGGTCCACTCCAAGAGCTCCAAATCTCCTACCAAGCGCATAGGTAAAGCATCCTGCATAACTAAAATGTATCATGCAACGTGGGGTGAGACTAGTGTCTCAGTGAGCAAAGCATGAAACAAGCAGTGTGGAGAGACAAGCATATGAAATGCAACATACCATTCAACAAATCATGCATATCATACATAAACAATTCTAGTCACCTTACATCATAATATCATATCATAACTTGATTGAAATAACATATAATGCAACTCAATAATGATATGCTATGCATGACCTGCATTGCTCGACAGAACAAGGTCTTTTCATTGATTTTAGGGTTAGACCTGAGCTTAGACTACAAGGAACGTCTTCCTTGGGGACGTATCCCACCACTTATTCTGGGTCGAAGCCAATATTCTGGGCCGCGGCCAAATTCATTTTAGTCTTATTCTGGACCGAAATCAAGGTTGATTAATTAGGGTTTGGTGGTCATAGGCCAAATTCATTGTCTAGCTTGAAAATATATGTACATAATCCAAATTGAAATTTTGGAAAGCTAGGAGCAACCAATGCAAGATAATATTTACAAATTCTAACATACACCCCCACAATAGGGATTTCTAACATAATCACCACTAACACATGAAACATGTCCAACATACTCATAATATTCAATAAAAAACAATAAATCTTAGAAAAATCCAAAATCCCAAACCATAGATTGGGATATTTAGCTCAATATCCTTCAAACATACAATAGAACAAAAAATCAATCAGTGAAAAGTCATAAACAATCACATACAACCTCAAGAAAGGGGAAAGGAAGGAGTGGGTACATGGAGGATCAATCATACAAGATGGAGTGATTGTGTGTGACCTTTACTCACCTCTAATAGAGCACAAATGGAGATCAGAGGATGGAGGGGAAGGTGAATCCAAGCTCCATGGGGTGGTAGGGAAGGCTCCAAGCTAGCTCTGCTCCTCTTTCTCTCACTTTCTCTCTAAAAACTTTTCCCCTCTCTCTAGAAACCCTAAGGAAGAAGAGAAATGAAGGAAGGGGAGAGATTCAGCGAATTAATGAAGACAAGGACGCGCTCGCGCGCTTGAGCGCCCATAACTGCTATCTGGGAGAAAACAGCAACAGGCACGCGCGCTTGAGTGCCCACCAGGGCGCTTGAGCGCCCAAAGTTGCTGCCAGAATTCCAAAATTCACTCCTTTGCACGCTCGAGCGCGTAAACTTGCTGTTTGGAGGTGCAAATGAGCTCGGAATACTCTCGTATACCGATAACTCTAGAGATTATCAAATTAATGCACCAAGGTCATTAGGCTTAAAACCCAAAATTAAGCAATAACCTTGGTTGAAGCCTAACGGGGAAAACTTTACATGAGTCATGTTATAACTCATCCATTGACTCCAAGAAGGCTAATGTTAAGGGTTCTAAGTGTCCATGAGACTATGCTTCTTTATTCCCTTGTTCCTTTCCATAAAATCATCTTCTACCCCGGTTCCTTTAAAACTCACAACTCTGAATGGATTCCCTAACTCTCATCTAATATCATACATTTCCAACTTAGTTCTCCTTCCTCTAATATCATTTCCTCATTCTTAAATCGTTATAATCCTTATAGTTCATTTACCAAATTCCTATTTAAATTCACATTCAAATCTCCAACATCTCATACCATTTCCAACTTTCTGTTATTTGGTCGGAACCACAGTCTAAAGCTCCCACTATAGTTTCTAAGCCCCAAATTTTGGGATGTTACACAAAGGATCCAAATTTCTGCTACCCTTTTTCTTCTTTGGCAGTTAATCCTACGGTGTGTCTAAATTTGTGATCAACATCTTTTGATGATCTTCTTTGGTTTGGTTCCGTAGTTCCCACGTATTTGTGAGCGTCTTGGTGTATATTTTTGGAGTTGACATTTTTTTTGGCTTTTGGTTTGTCCGCAGCGAAAGCTATAGTGGAGTCTCATATGGTTTTTCTATCATCATGATTGGTTCAATCTATGTGGGAAGCTACAAGAACATTTCACATTTTAGCCTCCAGTGGTTTGATTTGATCCCTTCGCTACTATTTCAAGTTTTAATTGGTAACCGGATTAGTTTTATTTTTTGCTCTTTGGTGTAAACTTTTTGGTTGTATCCTTTATTTGGGTTTAAGATATGTTTCTCATTGTATCATTGTACTTTACGGTTGTTATATTATTTTGTATACGGGTTGAAGTACTATATGTACTCAATTTTAATTATTATATTTTTTTTCTTAAAAAAAGTGTTTTACTTATCCCCAAATCACATTATAAACAATCAATACTTCACTTATTAGCGTTATATATATAAAGTGTTAATTATATTATAATAAACAGGATTTAATATTAATATTTTTGTCTTTATCAGAAAAAATCAAGGTAGCGTGCCGCGAGCGAACCTGCATCCTTCACCTAACCAGCCATTAAAGAAAAATGCTAATTTGTCCTTCCATTTTGGACCGGAGTGCGGCTTTTTTAATAGTAATTTGAATCTTCCGGTGTAAAAGAAATTAAAAAATTTTAAGGCTTTATTTGATTCTTATTCTTAATAACTGCATGTATTTAATTTTTAAAAAGAGAAAAATTAGAAAATTTATTTTCAGTTATTATCTTTAAAAGCTATCTAAAGGCGTTTTTCGTTTTTATTTCAATTCAATTTCAAACTAGTATTCTAGACATCAAACCTGCATTTTCTTCTATATATTTTTAAGTACGGATTTCATATTTTCCTAAAACGAATCATTATTTAAAAAAACGAGGCATATATAATATGTTTGGAATATCATTACTAGAAAACAAACCTCTTGATTATTTTTTTTTTAAATCTTAAACAAATATTTTAATTTTGTCTTGTTTTGGTTATAAAAATTTTAGAGTGGGGATGGTGTTTCACTCTAAGATAGGAAAGGTTTTAAAAAAAGTTTTATATTTATCTCATCTTAAGAATATGATTGGCAGATTGGGGGAGTCAAACATGTACACATCATATATATATATATAAAAGAATATGAGACGTTTTATTTCATTAATTCAACCCCACTCGATCAAATTCATTGGAGTTATTTTAATTTTATCCATGATTATGAACGAATCTTCGCGAAAGACGGAATGAGTTATCAACTTATCATAAAATATTTAGCCCATAAAAATCACCATAGTATTTGATAAATTTTTAATGTTTCCTCTTCACTTCACTTATATTTCACTAGTTTGATTGACTTAGAAACAAATCTAAAAATTAGGTGATTGAACCGTGTTAATTGGCCAATTCACTGTGAGACGTGTCGAAAATATTTTACTTTTTCTTTTAGTCAAGAAAATATTTTACTTAAATAATTGAGTTGCTTTCCTATTCAAGGGGCACAGCAAGGGAAAATCTTGAAAACAAAGAATGACAGAAACTTGGCCATTTATAATGATGGATTATCTTAAATTAAATGTCAAACATTTAATTTATACTTGAAATCATGACATCCAAACCTCGGCGAGGAATCAAACTCTGATCTTTGTTGAAAATATTCTTAGATTTGTGAGCAATCAAACTATGATATTTGTTGAAAATATTCTTAGATTTGGAGCCGAGTCTAACTCAACCACAAAAGTTAGCCTGTATGGTGCATATTGTACAACAGTTATAAACTATTAAATCACTTTATTACTAGTTAATGTGAGACTTTCCAACAAATATAATCGAGAAATTATGTTCTACATCCATTGTTAAAAACATTTTGCGAAAAAAACATTCATTTTCCTCCTTTATTTAGTATCCATTTGGTTCCGAGTTAGGAATTGTCAGAATTAATTACCTGAAATTGATTTTAAATAACTTATGTGCAACGTGTCTCGTAAATCTTGTATAATTTATTTATTGTCATTGATTTTTAGCTTGTTTAGTTACCAATTAGTAATAGTGCATAGGGTCTGTTTGTTTTACCACTCAACATTTCAAAATCATGGTTTTGCATAATTGATTTTAAATCACTTCCGTCCAACGTACTTTGTAAAATGTGCATCACTCATCTCAACTATTGATTTCTAGAATCAATTCTACTCAACTGTAAACCAAACAGACACAATCAATTCCACATAATTGATTTTAAATCACTTTTATCCAACGTGCTTTATAAAAGTGTGCATAACTTTTTTTCAAGTATTGATTTTAGAATCAATTCAACTCAACTGTAAATCAAACCAACAAATCTATCAAAATCAATTATATCCAACTATACATTAAACGTATATTTATTTTTTAACTTTATTATGTGTGTCATGGAGGGTAAAAATAAATTTTTATAACAATTTTATTTAACTTTATTAAGGATAATAAATGTAATATTAATTATTTTTATCTAATAAATTATATTAATTTTTTAGTTTTTTATTTTTTATCGGCATAATATATAAAGTTTATTCATTTAAATTTTCTTTCACATATAAGTGAAGTACAAGACTTAAGGCCAGTTTGGATGCATTTCTACAGAAAAACTTCTAAGTGAGAAAAAATAGAATGAATCAAAGAGGACAGATGAATTTAACTTCTCCCTAAGTTAAGATTAGTTACTTATGGAGGAAATAAATAGGAGAACTTTTGGAGGATGTGAGCTACAAAGATTGATTTCAACTTATGTAGAAGTTAAATTCATTTATCCTTTTTTATTTTATTTTTTCTCACCTAGTCTTACTGTCTCCGTTCTTATTTATAAGAATCTTTTGGAGAGTTGTTCTTTGTCCTTATAATAACATTTTCAAATTATCTATTACATTAATTATTTTTTTGAAAAAAAATCTCATTAATGGAGATAGTTAAGTAATTAAAAATAGAGGGAAAATGAAATTAACAATGAAGTAATTAAATAGATGAAGAAAGATAATGAGTCTCACTAAATTTAATAGTAATTATATAGAGATAATATATTTATAATAAATTTATTTTAATCAACTAAATTAATTAACATTTTTAATACTTATATAATAATTAAAAAGATGTTATAATTAGGATTTGGAAAGGACTGGACAGGAGAAACGCAATCGGAATCCCAATCTAGCAACGAGTAGGCTCAGATGGTAGCATGGCACGGCAGCGTGACGCACAGTGTTAGTGACAGTCACTAAAGTAGCCAATCATTTCATGCTTTTTTTCTTAACGACACACGCAGTGACACAGCAAAGGGGCAGCTGCACGTGATTCATATTTTCATATATACCCTCTCTTCTCTGCTGCTCTGCACACGGGACGGGCCACTTTTTTTTTTACTATTATTATTACTTTTAGCCGCCGCGTTGATCCTTAGCAAAAAATCAGAGCGTTCCAACTAGGCGGTGGCCAATGAATGTAGACTCTTCCGTACAGTTTTCACCGTGCTTTCTTTACTACACACGCAAGCTTTACCCTTTCTTTGGTTTGAGGAGAGAAATGAGGAAGAGAGAAATGGGGAAGAGAGAAATAAAGTAGAAATAGATGTTGTTTGGTATGAGAGAAATAAGAGAGAGATAGAAGAGAAATTAATTATGGTAGTTGTTTGGTTGGGGAAAGATGTGAAAGAGAGAGATGTGTAAGAAAGTTAGAGTATAAAATTGCCCTTGGAATAAAAAACATATATTCAATAGTGAGGGGCATATTCGATTTTTCAGCATATAATCCACACTCACCCCTATTTCTCCTTATCTAAGAGGAGAGTTAATATTATCTGGGTCCCACCTCTGACTCCACTATATCACCCCTTCAATTACATACCAAACGCGGTTGGTATGAAACTCTCACCCACAACTCTCTCTTCCCCACTCTCTCTCCCCTATTTCATTTAAAACAAACAAAGGGTTAGCGGGTTTACAGGCTTATTTAGCTCTTACGCTTTGTTTTTTACCAATTTAGTGAAATTCGAGAAATAGCTAACCATCACGGTGTTTGGAATTGGTTGGTGACTAGCATGAAGCATCTAGTGGATGGTCTAGGAATAAGGCAACAAAAAATACCCTAGGATATATACATTTTTTAATCAACGGTCCTGATTTCATACCGGTTACCTTTTGATAGAAAAATAAAACATTTACAAGATAACCCTTTCAATCTCGACAAATAAGAAAACACCTTGTCCCCTGCAACCATGACAGCTCCACTGCAATCCCTGATCCTCTCCAGTTCCAATTTGACAGATGAGGCATCGCAGTTCATCATCTTCTCTTGAGAACAAACATTGGAACTAGCATCAACAAAACCCATCCCTCATAGAAATATTTTCCTTCTTTCCTTCACACTTAGAGGCTCATTCACCCAAATCTCATAGCCAAACTCTTGTTTTGTCAAAAAATGACTTCTCTTGGGGAGGTGAAAGACAATCCACCGAGTCAAAGAACACATCATTATCTCCTTTATCAAAGATCAGCATATCTTGTACTCAGAAACCAACGTTCCACATGAAAAAAAATATAATCTGGACATTGTATACCAGCCATGTCCAACCGCGACACTCCCTTTGCCGCAATCGAACTCCACATCACTGAACAAAGCCGTGTCGTTTGAAGCTATTCTTGTTCGTCTCTGGTCATCTAATTCGAAACCTCACGGAAAGCCATCGGAACCGCCAGAAAATGCCTCTGTCACCGCCGCCGCGTTGTCGAGTGTCGTCGTACCATCACGCCATCGTTCATGGTCGTGTCATCTCCGCTCCAAAATGACTTCTCTTGGAACTATGGCGTTCCCCTGTGACTTTAAGCACAATGGAAAAGGACGGAAAAAAATGGATTGATTTATTTGAAAAAGTGTGGGATCCGGATGGATAGTGCGTACATGCGATGGGCTACTGTGTATTTTAAAGAAAGCAGGATTTGCAATTTTAAATAATCAAAGGGTATATTCATTATTATAGAATCCGGCCAATATAACCTTCTATAGGATGTATTTTTTGTTGCTCTATGAGTAAACCACTCATCAAGGTGCTTCATGCTAGAAGCCACCTTGGAATTGAGAGAGAGAGAGTTTGAGTGGATATTTAAAGTGGGCCCACCGCATAAAAATTATCCTCTCTCCAGCAAAGAAATGGTGGTGAGAATGAGTTGATTTACAAAAAAAGTATTTTCTACCCCTATTTATATTTACTCTATGTTTATCCTTTCTCCAGCAAATAAATGGTGGTGAGAATGAGTTGATTTAAAAAAAAAGTCTTTTCTACCCCAATTTATATTTACTCTATGTTTGGTTTATACGAAGAAATATAGAAAAGAGAAGTAGGGAAGAGAGATAGTGAAGAGAAAAATAATAGAGAAATAAAGTAGAAATAGAGGTTGTTTGGTATTAGAGAAATATTAGAGAGATAAAAGATAAATTAATTTTGATAGTTGTTTGGATGTGGAGAAATGAGAAAGAGAGAAATGTGTAAATAGCTATCAAAATTAATTTCTTTTATCTTTCTCCTATTTCTCTAATACCAAATAACCTATATTTCTACTTTATTTCTCTATTATTTATCTCTTCACTATATCTCCCTTCCCTATTTCTCTCTTCTCTATTTCTTCATATAAACCAAACATAGGGTTAGTATCCCTTAAAAATTTTAATATTTTATACTCCTTCTATTTCTATTTATATTTTTTTTAATTACTTAGAAAAATGTTTAATTTAATTTATTATAATAAATTTGTCATAAATGTATATCGTATTTTCTAAACTACCATTGAATTTATTGAGACTCATTATATTTCTCTTTGTATTAACTGTCCAATTGTGTCATATTCTCTCTACTACTTAATTATTCACACATCTCTACTAATAGGGTATTTTTGTTAAAGAATAATTAATTAATGCATAAGACAATCTGGAAATGTTCTTATAAAAGGGACCAATACCTACTTTAAAAAGGTTCTTATAAATAGGATCGAAGTTTACACTTTCCAATAGTATTATATTATTTTTATTACTTTAAGTAACTCAATCACCTTTTATCTCCATCGCCCAACACCTCTAAAAAATTTCTTAAATGTACCATATAATTCACCTATCAACCAATCACATATCTCACAATGTTTTTTTTTTCTTTTTTAATGTTAAGCATAAGTGCTTGTAAAAGCACTGGTGCCAAAATGAAGGATGTTGATGGCCTTAGGCCCGGTTTGATGTGTGAAGTAAATTTTATTCGACTAGGTTAAAAAAAACTTGGATCAAAAGCTTCTATAATTTTGACAAAAAAAATTCTATAATAAGTATTTGAGCCAAACATTTTTTGAGGTAGCCTGATTTTTTTTGCAGGTTTTACAGGTAACGAGTTTTATCAGGTTGGACTAAAAAACTTGAGAGTTATTCGAACTTCTAAAATAAGTGTCCAAGCACTACATTTTTTGCGAGTAGATCGATTTTTTTTACGGGTTTACGGATAGCGAATTTTATTTGGGATGAACTTAAAAACCCAATAGAGCTTTTAAAATAAGTGTTCGAGCACTATATTTTTTTAGGCTGACCCGATCTGACTAGTCCATGGTGTGATAATCTCTAACAATAAGTGGTCAATGGTTCAATTCCTATTGTACTATTATTCATATAGAAAAAAAGGTTTAATTGCATCATAAAGTAAGTAGATGTGTGTATCCTCTATGCTTTAAGTCTAACAAAATATATATACTCTCATGTGAAGAGGAGGTGTATTAAAAATATATCCATTTATGTATTTTTCAACTCTTCAATTTTTTAGATAGTTGATACATAACAAGTTAACAACTAACATATTATCATAAAACTGTCATAAATAATTTAATACTTCTTGTGTATATACAAAAGACTCCCAATGGTCGTGATTAAAAAAAAATATATTGAAAGCAGAGAGAAAAGTATAACCACGTGAAAGAAAAAAGAGCAAAAGTATACTATTATTTACTTAATTATGGAGAAAAAATAGTAAGGAAGAAAAAATTGATATAAGATTTATATTAAAGTTTTGTAAATAGGAAAAAAATATAATTTTTTAAAAAATAATTAACTTATTTCTTCTATTTTCACACACATATTTTGTATCATAAAAAGATATTATATTAATTAATTATTTTTTATTGTTCCATTAAATTTAATAAGCAGAGAGAATGTTTCATCTATATTTTATTTGTATTCAAATAATGTACAAAATTTATTCATTCTTCATTTCTTTCTTTATTTTTTCTATTCATTTTCTCCTCACTAATTTTCATTTTGCATCTAAACAAAGTCAAACAAGAGACAAGATGAATAATTCAGATATGTTTGGAGGAAGATTTAAGAAAAAAAACATTTAATCTATTTTCAAATCAAAATATTTTATAAAATTTATATAAAATAAATAAGATATAAATATATTAAGTTTTATAATTTATTATTTCATTCTTTCCATTTTAAAACATTACTAAATGATATTTACTTAAATTAAAGTTTCTCCATCGATCAAAACATATCTTATTAACGATATTTTGATTAATAAATTACAAGTAAAAAACATTTATTAAAAAATATAATACTTAATTAATATATATAAAAAATATATAATTTTAAATATTTTTATTCTCCATCGATCAAGTGGTACATGATTGATTCCTCTTAAATAAGGTTTTGGATTCGAGTCTTGTGAATGAAAAAAGTTCCCTTAAAAAAACTAGTCTCATCATGATGTAGATATTCTCGAATCGAGCAAATTACCTCTCATAGAGGATATATATATATATATATGTGATCTTACATAAAAAAATAGCAAAAATACTAGCTGATACTTGTCTAATTATAATGTGTTTTGATATTTGTTAAGTGAACGAATATTTTTAAAGAATTAAGATAAGTAATAAAAAATATAATATTTAATACATTAAAATTTATTATTTTAAAAATATTATTTGATATTTTTCATTTTTAAGTTTTCAAAATGTTTAATCCTTATTAACTTGATATTGATTTATTTATAAAAATAATTTAAATTATAAAAAGAGCTGTGCTTTTTAAACATTTTTATAATAAAATTGTGGAGTTCAAACAGAATTATTTTAGGTGAAATTTATTTTGTTATATTATTTTAATATGAAAATCTGAAAATAAAGAGAACGACGTACCTACGTATATAGCCGGCAAAATGCGCTAGCCCGACCGGCCCGACCCGCAAAACCCGCAAAAATGTAGGGCTCAGACACCTATTTTAGAAGCCCGAATAACTTCTGCGCTTTTTAGCCCAGCCCAATAAAGTCCGCTACCCGCAAAAAGAAGGGTAGCCCGCAAAAAACCGTCAAAAAAATGGGCTACCCACAAAAAAAATCGTAAAAGGGTAGGACTCTGGCACATATTTTAGAAGTCCGAATAACTTCCGGGCTTTTTAGCCCAGCCCAATAAAGCCCGCTACACGCATCAAGGTGGGTCGGGTAGCCCGAATTGACACCTCTACGTACCCTTAAAGCTCTAAGCACAACTTCATGGATATGCAAGCTGGCCTAGCTAGCTCAGAACTTATGTAACTTAGTTTAATTTCTTGAGGAGAACGGAAGAGAGAAATGGGAGGGAATCAGGACTACCGATAGAGATAACTTATTTATATACCAAAAATTATACAACACATTTTTTTCTTTATATTTTTTCATTACATCTGTTGGAAAATCTCACATTGACTAGTGATAAGGTCATTTAATAATATATAAATCTTGGACAGTCCTCACCCTACAAGCTAGCTTTTGGGGTTGAGTTAGGCCCAGATCCAAAATCTAATAACATCATCTATCACATCTCACATTTCTCTCTCTTTTCTCTCTATATCTCTTTTTGTTGTACATCATGTACGAATAATATGATTTCGGAAGTTTTAGGAACGATAGAAAAGGAAAAAGGTCGAAATACCCTTCTCCTATAATTATTATTCTTAACAAATTTGTTTATTTTTTTTACAAAAATTAACCTAATTACGCACGTATATATAATTCTTAAAAATCTTATATATGTAGCAAATATTGCTATGCTTCACCTCTCACTCTCATAATTTTTGGATTCATCTCCCCTTGAATTGAAGACATATGTACTTGAAATGAAGCACAGGCACGGCTCGAACAATGTAAGCCTTCTCGTTAATCTTGTAATTAGTTACCCCGCAAGCATCAATTAATCATGCCTCCATGCATATATGCACCGTAATTAATTAATCAACCAACGTCTATCCTCTTGAGAACTATAAATGATTCCAAAACTGTCTGTAACGCTTTGTTTGTTATTAGCGAGATACGAAAGAAAGAATAGGGGGAGAGAGAGATAACAATTATTTGCTTCTACCATCGGGTTTGGTTTCACAAAACAAAAGGGGAGAAAGTAAAAAAAATGTGGGATCCGCTTAATTTGAAATCTCAGCATGAGAGGGAGAAATGGGAGAGAGTGAGAGGGTAAGTTAATTATTTTACAATATTACCCCTTACATTTCACATTCTCCCATAAAATCACTCTATTCAATTATATTGTTGGGGATAATTTTGTAATATCATATATTTACTAATTTCTCTTTCCTTTATCTCTACACAACCAAACAACTATTATAATTAATTTCTCTTCTATCTCTCTTATTTCTCTAATATCAAACAACCTTTATTTCTACTTTACTTCTCTCTTTCCTACCTCTCTCTTCCTTATTTCTCTATTCCCTATTTCTCTCCTTACACCAAACAAAGGGTAAAAGGCACTGCACTCGCAATAGCCTCTAGCTTTTGCCTATCTAGCTAGTAGATGTGATGCATTTGAGTATAGAGTACTTATATACAAAGACATCAAGTTAACGAGTGTCTTCATATATGCCATAGATTGAAACATTTATTATTATTTGCTGAAAGGGTATAATTAATACTCCCTCCGGTCCTATTTATAGAAGCATTTATTGTTTTTTCTCATGTTTCCCCTTGACCATTAAATGTATCAAGGTAACACAATTATCATGGTAGTGACATTTAATTTTAAATAGGGATAAACTTGTAATTTTATAGACTAATTTCTTAAAAATCAACGCATTGATTACTTTTCTTAATATGCGTGTTTTTATCTGAATTGTCTTATAAATAGAACCGGAGGGAGTAATAAAATGGCATGTTTATTAATTATTCTTGATTAAAATTAAAATTAAGACCATTTTTGGGTTGTCGTAATATTCCCCTTCCAGTATAGCTAATAGCTCCATGATTAATTGATGGTTTGATTTCCTTAATTTGTTTCTATGAAAACTGAAACCATAGTGAAGTTAGAGATGGAAGAGCGCGGGTTTAATTAGTTGATAGTGCATGAAATGAAAGTGGACGGTGGGTAAGATGGTCGTGGAAAGAATACATACACAAAACAAGGCTCAAAATAGGACGGGGGATAAGAGTGAAGAAAAGAGAGGGATCGAGTGTACTGCAGAGCAGACAAAGGGTCAACCACGTGAAGAGTGTCAGTGGTTCGCTACAATATGCTGAAAATGTGCCAATGAAAATTGAAAAGTTCACAAGTTAAGGCCGCAAGCTAAGTTAAATATATGTTTGGATTGACGTTTTGCAATGTTAAACTCACGTTTTGGACCGTAAACGTGAGTTTGTAAAATATACATTTTGTTTGGCTTCCCACGTGAAACGCACGTTTGGGTTCTGAAACTTGAGTTTACAAAACGCAGGTTTTTGTAGCTTCTGCGTGTGAAATTTGAGTTTCCTTAATATTCGCTTTCTAAAACTCACGTTTGCAGCAAAATATCCAAACATGAAATCATGTTTACCCATACTCAAGTTTATCATAAATCACGTTCACTAAATCCACGTTTATTCAAACTAAAATTTGCAAACGCTAATCAAAACACACACTAAGTTGTCCCAACAAGGCATGCAACAATTACGCAATACATTCTCCGACCACATCCACGTACAGATGCACCAACAGGACCTCCACGCCGCGTAAGAGTGAGTGAGTGAGTCAGAGTCAACAACCTAAAGAGGTCAATGATGTAATAATAAATATTAAAAATATTTAATATTGTATTGAGAAATTTAAATTTGACTCTCCCCATAAAATAAATTGTACTAGTATATATTGGAAGAAAAATTGATCATCTATTAAGAGGGATTAATTTTTATTATAGAAAATTATAAATGGATGATTATGACAATGGAGTGGCTAATTAATGAATGAATGAGGGTTCAGGCATTTGGGTGGGTCAACCTAGCTAGAAGTTAATCAATAATGAATAAGTATGTGGTCTGCACTTAGACACATGGACCCGAAAGGCAAAGGCACACGTTGTTCATGCCTTCAGCTCTAACTGAATAGACAGAGAATTGAACAAAATGTATGAATTTGTTTTATTGGAAAATGTAAGCGGTTTAGTTTTGATTTTCATTTCATGTTTTTATTTTCTATTTTCATTATATTTTCTGTTTTTTGAAATTTCATAAAGGGCATTTCTAGTTTTTCCTTTGTAAAATTTTAAAAAATTGGAAACAGAAAATGAAAATACAAACCAAAGAGACCCTTAACCGTTGATATCACCAATGTATTGAATGTTGTGATAATTGTAATTTTCAATAAAAAAATTTACTTTTGATTTACTAACACGTGTAATATTGCACATGTTAAAAAAACAATTTGTTTAATACTCCTTTCGTCCCTAATTATATAAGACTCATTATAGAAGAATTGAATGTCTCTTGATATAAAATTAACATTTTGCATATTTTTAGATGAATTAATTATTGTTTTCATATTTGCCCTTCATAAATGTTTAACTCTTTTTAATTCCCCTTATATTGATCCATGTGAATGATTAATGATGTTTCACCCACATGTTCAACTAAACCATTAGAAAGTGGCTTTTGAAGTCTTTCATGACTATGTAACAATTAATGTCCCTAAAATATTGTGACATTTAAATAGCGGTATATTTGAAATGCTATAAATTTTTTAAAAGATCAATGCATTAATCAACCTTTCGTAAATTGTGTGAAACGGTTGTGACTTCTTACGATAAGGGACGGAGGGGGGTAGTAGTATTTGGTACTACTTCTCAAGTTTCTTTTTATCTGTCGTCTAAGGTTTTTGTACAAAGATTAAGGGATATATTAACTACTCCCTCCGGACTCATTTATAAGCAAAAATAATCATATTCACACTTATTAAGAAAGTTAGTTAATTAAACTCATTTAATTTTCTTGTTTTCATCTAAAAAGTAATTATTGCCTAAATTACCCTACATTCATTTTTATTAAAACTTGTTTCAAGTGGACATACTCTCTTTTTATCGGCACATGATTCATTAAATATAGTGGTTGGAAAATAAAATATGAATTGAATAAAGGGTAATTTAGGATAATATCATTCAATAGGTGAAATTAGTTAACTTTTGCTTATATTTTATTCCATCATACGTAGGGGTAGGAATAGGTCAGGCCGCTCGTCAGGGGCCTACTACCTGGCCTACATCAGGCTCAGGCCAGGCCAGACCAGGCCAATTTATTAAATAGAGCAGGCCAAGGCTTTTTAAAAAGCCTATATAGCAAAACATGTCAGACTTCAGGCTATCGAAAAAGCCTTTTGAGCCTATCAGGCCAATCTATTTAACTAAATATAAATAAAATACTAATATTTTTTATATTGCTATTATTATTATTATAAAGATTTTTTATTACTTTTCCTTATAATTATATACTTATTAGCTTGTATAAACATTTAAGTATGTTAAAAACTTGAGCCTATAAGTCTATTCATATATGTGCTTATGATATATTTAGGTACCTTACTATAAAACAGACTTTTAAACAGGCTTTCAGGCCTTGTCAGGCTTTAAATAAGCCAGACCCAGACCATAAAATAAAGCCTATGTCAGGTAACAGGCCAGACTCTGGTTATGGATTTAAGGTGCAGGTTAGGCTCAGCCCTTGGAAAGCCTAGCTCGGCTCGGCCTATTCCCACCCCTGATCATACGTGGGTGTTTTTTGCTTATAATTGAGTACGGAGGGAGTATGTCTTTTTAGACCCCTTTTTTTACGCAAATATATATCATTCTCTTTCTCTCATTAATGCATTTAATATCTTTATTTTTAATGAGATAAATTCTTTTTTTCAAATTTGTTTTACCTCTTACCATAATTTTTACTACTATGTTAGAAACATAAAGAATACATTTATCAAGACTTTAAACTTGTAGAACATTTATGATATAGATATATAATAAATATTTAAAATAAAAATAATTAAAATAAGAAAGGGTAAATTTGGAAAAATAGCATTTTTTGTCTTGGTATCTGAAAACAACACTTATTAATTTAAAAACAAATCTAAGGCCCTAAATCGACAAATAAAAAGAAACAGAAGAAGTAATACATATATTAAAGTATGTACATTAAGGAATGTTATTTTAATGTATATTGATTTTTGAAAAATTCATTCAACTTTAAAGTTTAACCCTAATTTAAGTTAAACTTCATTTTATTCCTCATATTAGCAGAAAACTTTTAAATTATAAAGGTTCAATAATTATGAAGGATATAAAGATGGAAAAAAATAAATGCTTCTTAAAATCTGTAAATGGTTTATATTAAGCATCATAAAAGATTTTTAAACGGGTTTTATAAATAGAACCAGAAATAGTATAAATATTATAAATGATCTTATAATTAAGAGATACGATTCTTTTCACACTTAGAATTTTAACATTTTATTTCACCCCTCATTTTTCTCTTTTCATTTTCTTTCATCTTTCTATTTTTCACTTGCTACACTCCAAACACCCCGTTTTTTAGGGTGTATGAATGTATTATTTTCCTTCACTTAATATTATCCCTAAGAAAAATATGCATCTCTTTTATTTTTTTTTTCAAATAAACATTTTTATCTTCTTGATTTACTTGCATTTTTTATACGGTTAGTATCAATAATTTTAAAATCAAACAACTCATCAATCAAAGAGTACAGTATAGTTTTTTGATGTGACTATGGTTAAATCGAGTCGATCATCTCCATTTAATGGAATTTTTCAATTGCAGAGAGAATTCCACAACTTAAAAAGAGTATTTCCCCGTTAAATCTTAAATCATATATAGTTGAATAGATAATATCATATATATATATTTTGCTAAGCATATATATATTTATATTAAATATTATAAAAAATAATTAATTAAAACTTTAAATAGATATATAAAGTTATTGTATTCTATAATATGTAAGATAAATATTAATAATGATAATATATGATTCTCGAGAGTCAGAGATTAGTTCTAAAACACAATAATTTTTTATGAATGAAGAAAAAGAATTAAAAATCTAGACAATTAAATTGGTTTTTCCAAACAATATTACGGTGTGTGTTGTGCATAATACACTTTAGTTACTATTCCTTGTCTTATTAGCACCTTGTTATTTTAATTACCATGAGATTTAGTGACCGTGGTTTGGTTTATAGTTCAATAGAAATGATTCTAGTAAATCATTGATCGAGATGGATGATGCATGTTTTACGAAGAACATTGGATGAGAGTGATTTAAAATCAATTCTGCGAAATCATGGTTTGTATGTAACAACGGTAAAATAAACGGAGGCTGTAGAGTGTGTTTGGTAAGACATTTCAGCCAGATGAAACTTAATTAAATTAATAGCTGAAACCATTTCATGCGTAAGATAACTTTTTAAAGTATCTACTAGTTTTTCTTGAAAAGCTAGAGGTATTTAAAAAAAAAAAAACTCACATTTTCAGCTACTAGTTGAAAAATTATTACAATCCCTCAACCACCTCCACTCATCATTATTTAATAATTAATTATGTTCTTGTATGTCATTTTACCATCTTCGACTAGTTTTATCAAATATTTTCAATCAAATTAGCTAATTCTTCGACGTTTATTTATTTTCAATTAACTTTCCGGTTAATTTTGCCAAACCCACTTTGAGAAAACGGGAAATAGTCCACATAAAATATATTAGAGGACCAAAGGCGGTGCAGCATCTTGTAAACCTCAAACACAAACATCAACTCTGTGGATATTTGGATTCAGAAAGGTTACTCTCACCTAGACAAATGGAAAAAAAAAGTGACAAAGACCTCTTTCGATCTTATTTGATTCAATTAATACAATATCAAATATGGTGTGTGCGATTTAATTAGTGTCTTTTCTTGGTCATAAGACTATAAGAGGACAAGGCGTGTTATTATCAAGCATGCCGAGATGCATATTAATTAATTGTGTGGCTGAGCTTGAGATCTAACGTGATAAAACCTACATTGGTGTATTAATACGAACACAATAACCAAACATAAATAATCAATATCGACATATGCACACGCTAAAATTAGCTTGAACAATGTACCATATATATTTATAAGAAACATGTAACAAATGGTAATTACGATTTAATAACTGTTATATCTATCAGGGCAGATACCTATGTGGATTTGTGTCTAATATGGGATCTTGCACTGTCCTGAAGGCAGAATTATGGGCCTTCATTATGGAATTTTCTTGGCTAAGGCCCTTAATTATAATCATATCATTGTAGAGCTGGATTCAAAGACAGCTCTAAATTTAGTAAATAGGGGTGTTCATCCAACACACCACTGTTTTAGTTTAGTTAGGGATATTAGAGAAGCCCTCTCTTGGGATTGGACAATATCTCTTCATCTTCGTCATACATTTAGGGAAGGAAACAGAGCAGTTGATCACCTTGCTCATTTAGACCATTCTTATTATTTGGGAATGCATAGGCTTCCTTCTTGTCCTAGTTCCTTATATGATTATCTTAGAGATGATTGTAGAGGGCTTGTGCTACCTCGCTTAGTTAGGTAGTTTTATGTTTTTTGGGCATTTTGTCACCATTTATAAAAAAAATCTATTAACCTAAATTGAAATGTTAAATACTCTTAATAAACTACATAGTTTCAAGTATAATGAATCTTTTTTAATGTAAATTAAGTAAATATTTATATTTTATAGCCATTTAAAAAAAATTGTAATTTAAAAATGAAAAATAATGCGCATAAGAAATAAACAAGATTAATTAACTGTTATATCTGTTAAGCATGCTTGTAGTTCTCAACATGAAATAAACAAGATTAATTAACTGAATTTGGAGATATAAATTATTTTTTTCCAAAAAAATACCATCAGAAATCAAATGAATAATTGAACCCAGATTCTAAATGCAAATTTTTTATGAGATTTTTCATTTTAAATATATTTATGTTCATAAAAAATATTATAAAAAATGAGTAAAACTTAAATATTAGTCGGAAATTGTCTTGATGCTTGCTGAATAAATGTCTAGTTAATTTGTTGGTTTGAACATTGAAATGAATATATTGGTTTAATTCAAAATCTTACACCTTTACCGGCAATATATACTTAAAGGTTAGTAAATATGTGGGGAAAAGGCTATTGAAATACTACCTACTGTGGCAATTAAAATGGCTGCTAAAACTGCTACTAAATTTTGTAGTTTTCCCGGCCATTAAAAAGTTTTTACCAGCATTCAATATAAATGTCGATAATTTTTTACCGACTCAAAATATGTTGGCTATAAGCTAAATGCTGGTAAAACTTTTTCTTTTCATTTTTATGACCATTAAGAGATAAAACAATGGCCACAAAAAATAAATTTTGTAGTAGTGCAAGATAATAATCAAAAGTGAAAACTTTTTATTGGAAATTATAACTATTAACATTCAATATATTGATAATATTAAATATTCTAATTTTTAATAAAAATTCCATTTTGACTTCATTATTTTATACAATGTTCAACATATTAATTAAAAAATCATAATAGGTAATATGATAAAAAAAATTCAGTAATTGTAGAAAAAAATCATAAAATTAAAATGCTAGAGTCAAACAAGTATAATTTTTTTACTATACTAGAAAATTAATTCCGAAGAGATTCCTGATCGTACATTTTAGTCTCTAAAAGATTGCCCCGTCATGCAAAATGGTCCGAAACGTTATTTTTTAATGACTAATTTGCATGATTTTTAATGTCTGTGGGATTAATTTGCTTGTTTTTCAAGGACTAAAATGCATTACAGGGATCATTTTACATAATGGAGCAATCTCTTAGGGACCACTTTGGGATTTTGAATCTCTCGATAATTAAACTGCACGATGAGGAATCTCAATGATTAATCATTTTGCTAGTATAGTTTTTTTTATAAGTAAACAAGTACATTGTCCTAAACATTAGTATTCAACAGCTGTTGATCACTTAGACCAAAAAAAAAAACAGCTACTGATCACAAACAAGGAGATAATTTATTCTTTTGCTTTCTGGCTTAGCAGAAAATAAAATATTTTAAAATACTAACTATCAGGGTATGGCAAACGGTGAGATTGAATTAGAGACAGAAATGTTATACAAATTATTTTAATAATTAAAAAATTAATAAAAAAGATTAATTAGATGAGTCAGTTATTTGGGGCCCACTATTGGGTTAACATGTAACATTTGTTACCCAACGTTTAACGGATCTCACTAACGGTCAGGGACCATAGTTTGGAGGTTTAGAAAGTTCAGGGACAAAAAACAAAGGATTTAAAATACAGGGACGAATACCAAAGTTGACCGAAACTATAGGAACGAAAAAACATATTTTTCCCTCTTTTATCTTTGACCCAACCTTATATGCAGAATATTCAATAAAGCTCCAACCTTATCTGCGGTAAAAATATCCGCATTCAATAAAGCTGCTCTTAAACGAAAATATTTTCTTTTAAAGTACCTTTTTTATTTTATAAGCTAGTGAAATAAAAGTAGTATTTTTATACAAAATTTAGAGCATGTTTGGTTTGTGTTCTCGTTGGGATAGTGGGCTTTCCACCACAAAGCCAAACACAACTAGCATACCCAGCAGAGAAACGGTACGGGTGCCTCGACCAGAGTTGACCGGGGAGTCGTACGTGCAACGCGGACGGACACCTAACTGTGCCTATCCGGGTTGACTCGGATAGGTCGTACGGACGACCCGGTCACCCTTTATACAGGCCCACACACTACCTCAGGTCTATAAATAAGCTCGTTGTTGGTAACAGTACATGTACGCCATTAAATCTCCCGTAATTACTCCTTACTTGCCACAACTCGAACTAACTTGAGCGTTGGAGTGTTTACTGCAGGTAATCTCCATCTCGTCCTGGATCCCTACAAACACCCTAGACGAGGACAATAGATGATCGGACCTAACTCCGAGATGAGTTCATCCCAAAACAGTTTGCATTTTCATTTCATGTGTTCCATTTTTTGTTTTCTGTTTTCTAAAATTTTACAAAGGAAAAACTGGAAATGCTGGAAAAATTTAACATTTGTTTCCATCATTTTCAATTTTTCCTTTGTAAAATTTCAGAAAACATGAAACATAATGAATACAGTAAATGGAAACAAAAAATGGAAATGCAAACCAAACATGGCCTTGATGATTGTTTTGAACTTAATTATAAAATATAATAAAAATAATATATGGAATATGAATAAATGATTGAATGAATATTGTAATAAGTGCAAAAAAAAAATCAGCAAAAAAATATTAAATGGGCTATCTTTTGTGTTTAAGAATAGGGAAGTCAATGGTGTTGGGACAGATAGTACACCATTCGTATTCATATCCGTTAAAATTAATGGGTAACCGTGCGAATAACGGATATTCACAGGTATCCATTAATATTTAAAGATTCAAATTTAATAAAAAGAAAAATGTTATATAATATATTATAATATCATATTATATTAATATTACAAAATATAAGTTAACATTCTATAATATTATTACGTGTTAATATATTAAAAATAATATTATAAAATAATAAAATTTTTAATATTTTAATATATTTAATAACATATATTTTAATTAATATGCGGGCATCCACAAGGTGGATAGTGTAATATTTGTCCCCTCTCATTTAATAAATATGCGACACTCATTGCGCGCGCACACACATATATCTCTCTTTTTTTTGTCGGTTGAAAACCCTAAACCCTTAGATTTTTTTTTCGCGATCACTATTTCAGAAGGGTGATTTTGGGCTTTCGGTAAATGGGGATTGTTTGATCACAAAGCCCAATATGACAACACAACTTGTTCGTAATGTATAGAATTCGATTTGGTAGAGGTAGGAGTTTCTTTTAATATCTCTTTTTGCTATTCACTCCCTTCCTTTTGAAAAATATATTTCTCAAATTACCTCATTTCATTACTCCTCCCCCAACCCCACTCCATCTCCCTCTATCCGCTATCTCCACAGCCACTCAACTCCACAGTTTTTTTACTTTTTTCCTCTTTCCAAAATTTAATTTCCAAAAAAATACTCTCTAAATTAATTTCCAGAAATACACTTTTTAGAGACATTTATGGAGATTAGTTTCTGCAAGAGAGTTTTTCTACAATGTTTCAATTTTTAGAGTTTGAAAAATTCTATCTGTAAACTTGTTAGAGATATATAGATACGAATATTTTTGTCTCTAAACTTTTTTACTTTTATTTAATTTTTTTCAATACTTAAGTTTTTAGTGATGAAAAAAAAAATACTATTTTTAATAATTTTCGAAATTAGAGACATTTTTTCTGTTTTTAATGAATTTCATCTCTAATAAAGTTTCAGTTTTAAAATACAAAAAAGTTCAACTCTAATTCATCTATAAAAAAATCAAGGACAAAATTTTTCCACCTCTAAAAATTAAAATTTTATTAAATAACCACTTTCAAAAATTAATTTTTTAAAATGTAATTTTTTAAAATCAATTTCCGAAAATAATTTTCATCATTTTATTTCTGAAAGTTAATTTTCAATAATAGATAAAAGTTATTTTTAGAAAAAAAAAATAAAAAAGATGGCGCAAAAAGCAAGGCCCGATATATGCAAACCAGGTGAGATGGGCCGCTAAAATAACAGATGAACCCAATTATACGTGGACTATAAATATCACATAAATGTAACTGCATTATTGGACCAACAAAAACTGTAACTGGATTTCAATACCATTCCTACTTTAACTGGATTTTTGGACCAACAAAAACTGAAACAGTATTAAATAAAGGATTTAATTGATATACACTACCAATATAAATAAGTTTTACACAGACATTTAATGATATGCCACCATGTCATTTAATGAATATGACATATCGTATATTATTAAGGGCTCGTTTGGTGCATAGGATAAGAGACATGATATGACAACTTTATCTCATCCTATCACTTATCATGTGTTTGTTGCACCAATAGGATACGATAACTTTATCATGTTGCTTATCCTATCATTTCCTCCTAGTGTAATTCTTATCCTAAGGGGAGCTGGGTTATGGAGTGATAGGATATGACAGGACAAGATAAAAAAATTTCTTCCTCATTTGTGCTCTCTCTCTCCCCTTTCTCTCTCCTCTCTCTCTTTCCCCTCTATCTTTTGTTCCCCTCTCCCTCCTCTCTTCCTCCCTCTCTCTCTCCTTTCTCTCCCCTCCCTCTGTCCTCTCTCTTCCTCTCTGATCTCTCTCTCCCCCTCTCTCTCCTCCCTTTCTCTCTTTCCTCTCTCTCCTCTCCCTCTCCTTCCTCTCTCCTCTTTTTTATTAAATTGAAATATTTTATATAAATAAATAGTTTTTTTATTCATGTATGCTTTATTAAAAAATAAAAAATAAAAATTAATTTTATAATAAGGGTAATTTTGTTATATCAATATTTTTTATATCGTATCCTATCATCATCTATCCATTTCAAACGTATAACAAGATAAAATAATATTATCCGCCTCTTATCCTAGTGTGCATCAAACATAGGATATAATAAGAGCTTATCATACTCTTATCACATCCTGTTGCTATCCAACTCGTATATCATATCATATCTTATCATATATTGTCCATCAAACGGGCCCTAAATTCAATAAATAATGTGACAACACATCATTGAATGTCTGTGTAAAATTTCTTTACACTGACAGTGTATATATATTAAACTCCTAAATAAATAAATATATACTTTTTATTTTGTTTTCTTATTTAAGATAGTCATACCAGCTGATCAGTAATCCCACGATGTAAATTTCCCTATCACTCCTTAAGGCGATTTTTTGTAATCTTTATATTGTATACATTAGAAATAAGGTCTTGCTACAGTAGGTTATGAGTGTGTCTGGTAAAATTAACCGATAAGTTAGCTGGTAGATGATAAGCTAGCTTCTAGCTAATAAGATCCTAGTTTATAAGCTCTGAGCTGATAGGCTAGCTTATTGAATTAGAAGTGTTTGGTAAAACTAGCTGATAAGCTAGTTGGTAAATATAAAATGACTTAAAAGGACATAACTATATAAGTTTTATTTTATAAATTCTATTTGTGTTTTATAGGCAAAAATATATTATTATGTAATTATAATTTTAGCTTTTTTAAAAAAATAATTAAACTCTTATTAAATTTTTCTGTGATGAAATATTTAATTAAAAATTAAATAAATAGTATAGTATAAAAATAATTTCACAAAATAGTAAAAGAAAATAATATTTTAATTAATTTATAATTTTTAAAATTACTTATTATATTTGTAATAATAGGTAAAAAGAAATCGAAAGGTTTTTGTCACTAAAATTGAAAATAGGTAAAAAATTAAGGATAATAAGGGAAATGTATTAAAATATAAGGGATGGTGATTAAAGAAAATTAAATAAGTTACAAGCTAAAAGCTAACTGAAGTAGCTTGTAGCTTATAAGCTAAAAGCTCCTAAAATAAAGCTACTTTGAGGTACCTTACTAAACACTTTTGTGTTTATCAAACTAACTTATAAGCTAGTCAAATAAGTTATTTAATGAATAAGTGCTTATATGAGTGCTTTTAACATAAGTTCTTATTTAATAAGCACTTAATGAATAAGCTCTTAAAAAGGTAGATGGAAATTGAGGATGGTGCAGTGTACTTAAATTCTCCATAAGCTATTTTATAAGCTATTCTTAGGAGCTTATAAAAATAGGCTGAAAACAGCTTATGAGCATGTCATAAGCTCTTTTCATAAGTTTACCCAAACAGTTACATAAGTACTTATGTCATAAGATAAGCTTAAATAAGCTCTTCCAAACAGCACCTAAATAGTTTATTGGCTTTGCTAAACACACTTATGTCACGGAATTAGATCTTTTCCAATACTGGAGAGGACCGGTAGGAGAAAAAAAGGAAAGGGTATATGGTGCCCCATGGTGGGTTCCACCATATACCCCATGGTGGGTCCCACCATATACCCCTCCATTTCTCTCTCATATAGTGGGTTCCACCATATATCCCTTCTCTTTCTCTCTCCTACTGGTGAGACTGAGAGGATACCAGTCCGTTATGTCACATGTCAACACGATTGATAATGCTTTAATTCCTCTCACATAAAATTAATTACTTATTAAAATATTATTATTTTCAAAACAAAAAAAAAAAACACAACTCTAGTGTCAATCAACGAATGTGTATTAAAACTAATCGTGCCGGAGGTGATCATTCCTGGGTGTTCCAGGGTGGTTCAGGATGTGATCCGAGATGTTCCCAGGTTGTCCGAGATAGGGAGTATCTCATCCGGGTTTTCACACCTCGGATTTAGAAGTATGTCATTCGGGTTTTCACACCTTGGATTAGAAGTATCTCATCCTCGCAAGTACGCTATCCGGGTTTTCACACCTCGGATTTATAAGTATCTCATCCGGGTTTTCACACCTCGGATTTCTAAATATCTCATCCGGGTTTTCACACCTCGGATTTAAAGTATGTCATCCGGGTTTTCACACCTCAGATTAGAAGTATCTCATCCTTGCATGTATTCTATCTGGGTTTTCACACCTCGGATTTAGAAGTATCTCGTACTCACATGTATGCTATCCGGGTTTTCACACCTTGGACTTAAGGGTACTCCATCCTCGAATGTATGTTATCCGGGTTTTCACACCTCGGATTTAGAGGTATGGCATCTAGGTTTTCATACCTCAGATTTTGAATCATGTCATCCGGGTTTTCACACCTCGAATTTATAAGTATCTCATCTGGGTTTCCACGTCTCGGATTTGGAAGTATCTCGTCCTCGCATGTATGCTATCCGGGTTTTCACACCTCGGACTTAGAAGTACGCTATCCGGGTTTTCACACCTCGGATTTAGAATCATGTCATCCTTGCAAGTGCGCTATCCGGGTTTTCACACCTCGGATTTAGAAGTAGGCTATCCGGAGGTTAACTCAGAACTAGCTCGACTGGCCTAGCGGCCTCCACGCTACCTCGGATTTAGAATTTTCACATAGCCATCTCGGCTGGCCTATAATACAGTCATCTCGGTTGGCATATCAAACATCTCAGCTGGCCTACCTCAACCATCTAGGCTGGCCTATCATACAGCCATCTCGGCTGGCATATCAACCATCTCGGCTGGCCTATCAACCATCTCGGCTGCCCTATCATACAACCATCTTGGCTGACATATCAACCATCTCGGTTGGCCTATCATGCAGCCATCTGGGCTGCATGGACACTTAACAACTGTGCAACCCGGGGACACCAACTAGCTCTTCACCCTACCACTTGCCTATGCCTACGCGGACTGACACAAATAAAGGGCACTTCCCATCACATAGACTGGGCAACTTACCCACTGACACAAGCAACTAGGCATAGGTTGAGCTACATCACAGGCTAGCTCTGGCTAGACCCCATGCTATAAATACCCCCTCTCATGGAGGGTCAGGTACGCTCATTCTCCCATGCTCACACTCTGTCTCAAACCCATTCTAACTTGGGCGTTGGAATGTCTTCGCAGGTCACCCCCTCCTCCACCATCAGAGCTACTGTTCAGAGCAACCACCGCCGCATCGCTACCTCCACCATCTCGGATCCCTATCTCCGACAGCCTGGGAACATCTCGGATCACATCTTGGAACACCCGGGAATGATCACCTCCGGCACGATCAAAAACCAATAAAGTGTGGTGTGGAAATAAATTCAACAAAAATATAACTAACATTTAATGAATCATTTAATAAATATTGAATTGTTATAAATCTAAATTCAAATAATTTTGGAATTTCATATTTACTAAAGTAACAACAAATCTATATGAATAAATTCAATCATATACATCTACATATTTAATAACCAATATGCATGGAATCTATTCAAACATAAACCTTTATATGTGTATTTACGTATGATTAATCAAAGGTGGAGTTGTAAATTAAAAATAATTTCAACAAAAATACAAATAACCTTCAATTAATTAATAAAAATATTTGTTTTATAAACTCAAATTTTTGGAAAAAAATCTAATTCTCATACAATTTATTTCGTAGGTTAACTCAAAACTAGCTCGGCTGGTCTGGCGGTTTTCCAGCAACCTGGTCGGCTTACCCTCCAGCTATCTCGGCTGGCTTATCATAATTACAATCATCTTGGTTGACCTACCAGCCATCTAGGCTTATCTTACAGCCGTCTCCGCTGGCCTTCCAGCATCTGGCCGACTTATCTTACAACCATCCTGGTTGGCATACCAGCCACCTCGGTTGGCTTCCAGCATCCTGACTGGCTTATCTTATAGCCATCATGGTTGGTCTACCAACCATTTCGGCTGGCCTTCTAGCATCATGGCTGACTTATCTTACAACCATCTCGGATGGCCTATCATCCATCTAGGTCGGCTTCCAGCATCTCGGTCGGATGGACGCTTAACAATTATGCAACTCAGGAACACCAACCGGCTTCTCGCCTTGCCACTTGCCTATGCCTATGTGGACTGACACTGGTAAAAGGGATTTCCCATCACCTAGGCTGAGCAAGTTATCTACTGACACAAACAATCAGTAGTATGTTGGGCTAGATCACAACCTAGCCATGGCTAGACCACATGTTATAAATACCCCCTCCTATGGAGGGTCAGGTACGTTCATTCTCCTTTGCTCACACTTTGTCCCATACTCATTCTAACTTGGGCATTGGAGTGTATTCATAGGTCACAACCTCCTCCACCGTCAGAGCTACTGTTCAAAGCAACCACCACTGCATCCCAACCTCGACCATCTCGAATCCTTATCTCGGACAACTTGGGAGCATCTCGGATTACATCTCGGGCCACCCTAGAACACACGGGAATGATCACCTTTGATACGATCATTTGGCGCCGTTTGCGGAGAGAGGTGAATATTAAATCCCACCATTAACTCATTCTTGGTTGAAGCCTCTTCTCCATTTTCTTTTTTACTTATCATAGAAGAAACCATCACACTAGGCGTATATGAAACTCAGATCTAGGCCTGTCCTGTGTAGCGTTCAAAACGCGTCATGCATCATTTTGCAAAGCATCTAACATCCTACATAATGTTGGTGACCTTTATTTGAGATAACTAGAACCAGATCTGGATTATACCAACCTTAGTAACCTATTGGAGTTCCTTTATGAAGTTTCCTGCATTTTTTTATTAACTTATTTCTTACCGATCTGCTCTATGAAGTGGAGAAACAGGAAATAAGCGTCCCTTGATTTTTTGTATTGATAATCTATTTATTTATTTATGGTTATTTCTCGCACTATATGGGAGGAGATATATGCGAAAGTTTTGGTTTCCACTTTTCTTAATTTTCATAATACATTAAAATTGTTTACATAACCATATCATGGTTTGATCTTTCCATTATTTGCTTGTTCTGTTATCTGCTCTTGTTCGCCATGATTATGTAGATTATTGTTAAAGTAGTTACTCTACAATACCAACTTGTTGGATATTATAGAGAATAATAAATGTTCATCCACCCGACTACATTTGAAGAGGCCGGGTATGGATTTTCCCTGTTGGAGGCAAATGACTAATTAAAGTTGGCTATCTTGGCCGCCTATAATAGTCCTTCATTTCTCTTGCTCTAACAAGATTATTTCCCCAGTCGGATACGTTTTCTCTTGGGAGGCGATCAATATAGTTCATCACTCGGATTTCTCTCATTTCAATCGGATGTGTTTAGTATAGTTCATCACCTAGATTCTCCATCCAGAGTATTCTTCTGGCCATATTATGTTCTTAGCCAAATCAATGGCTCTTCATCGAGATTATTCCTCTGACTCATGTCTAGCTTATTTTTTACACTAAGAGAAAATCTTATTGCAAGTAAGAAACAATTAAGAAGGACACGAAATACTACTCAATTCGTGGTCATAAACTCAGATGAAATTTTACTTCTAAATATGAGGTGTGAAAACCAAGATAGCGTACATACGGAGAGCATGATATACTTCTAAACCCGAGGTGCGAGAACCTGGATAACATACATGGGAATAACAACGTATACTTCTAAATCTGAGGTGTGAAAACCCTAATAACATACATGCAGAGAGCATGATATACTTTTAAACTTGATGTGTGATAACCTGGATAACATACATGAGAAATGCAAGGTATACTTCTAAATCTGAGGTGTGAAAACCTGGATAACGTACATGCGAGGAGCATGATATACTTCTAAACCAGAGGATGTGAGAACCCCTGGATAACGAACATGGGAAGAGCAAGGCATACTTATAAAACCGAGGTGTGAAAACCCAGATAGCGTACATGGGAACAACATGAGAAACTTTTAAATCTGAGGTGTGAAAACTCGGATAACGTACAAGTGGAGAGCATGATATACTCCTAAATCTGAGGTGTGAAAACCCAGATAACGTACATGTGGAGAGCATGATATACTCCCAAATCCGAGGTGTGAAAACCTGGACAACGCATATGGATGGACGCTTAACAACTGTGCAACTCGGGACCTCCAACCGGATTCTCACCCTGTCGCTTGCTTATGCCTACACGGACTGACACCAGCAAAGGGATTTCTCATCACTTAGACTGAGCAAGTTACCTACTGACACAAGCAATCAAACCTGCGGGGATTTTACGTTATCTGTTTTTCATTTTTTTCTTTATTTTTTATAACTTAAATACATGTTTTTAAGTAGCCATATATATCTTATATATTCTAATTCAAATAGTATGTAAATATAGACATTGACAATCCTAAAAAAGTAAGACACTTAAGAATTATATTATATTTTAAGGAAAATGTATAAATTTACCTTTATTATTTAACTATTAATATAGATAAAATTATTAAATTGCTTATAAAAAAAAGATTAAATTATTAAATTATTATATTGGTGCGGGTTCTTACACCTCCAAACCCTCCCCCACCCCGGTTAAAGGCGGGTTCGGGGTTGGGTTTTTCTTAAACCCGGTCAAAAGCGGGTTTTCCCCGTCAAAATCGGGGCAGAACTGGTGAGTACCGCGGGTCCGGGTTTTATTGCCATGCTTACTCCAGAAAATGCATTTCAGACAATCATTTTTCCAGACAATTCATGAATGTTCGGATGATCTCTAATGAACTTAAATCTATCTTCAGTTAAAGACTTTGTGAAAATATCAGCCCATTGATGTTCTGTATCAATGAACTTAATATCAAAAATCCCTTTCTGAACATAGTCTCTAATAAAATGATGTTTGATTTCTATATGATTTGCCCTGGAATGTTGAATGGGATTCTTAGACAAATTTACAACACTTGTATCATCACACATCACATGTATTGCATGTTCAAAAATATTGAAATCTTCTAATTGATATTTTACCCATAGCAGTTGTGAGCAACAACTTCCAGCAGCAATGAACTCACCTTCAACTGTGGAAAGAACAATGATGTTTTTCCTTTTACTTGACCACCTGATCATGTTACTTCCAATGGAGCGACATCCACCACTAGTGCTTTTTCTTTCAACTCTAACTACAGTAAAGTCAACATCACAATATACAACTGACCTGCAATCCTTACTTTTCTTATAGCAAATACCAAGATTAGTAGTACCATTTAAATATCTGAATATTCTCTTCACAACTTTGTAATGAGTAATCCTTAGGTCAGACTGAAATCTAGCACACAAACAAACACTAAATATGATGTTAGGTCTATTTGCTGTTAGATACAATAATGAACCAATCTTTCATCTATACAATGTTTGATTAACAACTTATTCTCCTTCATCTTTATTCAAAGATACTGAAGGATGCATGAGAGTTGACATGGGCTTGCAATAATTCATTTTAAACTTCTTAAGAATCTCTTTTGTATATTTCTCCCGATGGATCCATATACAATTAGATTCTTACTTAATTTGAAGTCGTAAAAAGAACTTAAGTTTTCTCATCATACTCATTTCAAACTCAGACTGCATTAACTAAAAAAACTATTTGCACTAAGAAGAATTTGTTGAACCAGAAATAATGTCATGAACATATCTCTGAACTAGAATGAAGTCTTTATTAGAAATTTTTCTAAAAACAGTTGTATCAACCTTTCCCCTTTCAAAACCATTTTTATGAGAAAATTGCTCAGTTTGTCATACCAAGTTTTTGGAGCTTATTTTAGACGATAAAAAGCCTTTTCAAGTTTGAAAACATAATCTAGAAAGGTGATGTCTTCAAAACCAGGGGGTTGTCTAACAAATACTTTTTCCTCAATGATTCCATTAAGGAATGCACTTTTGACATCCATTTGATATAGTTTGATGTCATTATTTGCAGCACAAGAGAGTAAAATTCTAATGGCTTCAAGCCTAGCTACATGTGCAAAGGTTTCACTGAAATCAATACCTTTTTGTTGATTGTAGCCTTGATCTACAAGTTTGGCCTTGTTTCTAACAACCTTTCCATCTTCGTCCAATTTGTTTCTAAACACCTACTTAGTTCCTATGATAGTTTTCCCAAGGGGTTTAGGAACTAGACTCCATACATCGCTTCTAGCAAATTGATACAGCTCTTCTTGCATGGCTAGGATCCACCCTTAATCAATGTTCTTAGGCTCTATTTCAGGTAGTAAGGCAAGATTGTTGACTTGATCAAGTCTTGATCTTGTTCTTACACCTTTAGAGATATCACCTAAGATTTGCTCTTTAGGATGGACAAATTTGTATCTCCAATCCTTCTGAAGAGAAGATACATTTGTGGTTTGAGACTTAATATTGGGTTCAAATGGTCCAGTTTCAGAATCTCCTTCTGACTTGTTATGAATCTCTTCAGATTGCTTATTCAGATCCATACCTGCAAAGTCATCTTCTAGATCTGTTAGATCACCATAAGTCTTTTTCTTGCCACATTGAACCTTATAAGCTTTAGAATTCTCAGAACATCCAAGGAAATGACCTAAGTTAGACTTAACATCAAACTTTCTAATGTTATCCTTGGTGCTGGGTATGAAACACTCACGTCCATAAACATGGAAGTAAGATATGTTGGGCTTCCTTCCTCTCCACAATTCATAGGGAGTCTTTTTTAGAATTAATCTTATCAATATTCTATTTTGAAGGAAACATAGTGTGTTAACAACTTTTGTCCAAAATACCTTGGAGAGAGAATTTGAAATAAGCATGATTCTTCCCATCTCTCGTAGACTTCCGTTCTTTCTCTCAAAAACCCCATTTATATAAGATAATATATTTGTGTTAGAAAAACCCATGAACACCCCCTATATATCATCTTATATAAAGTTATGAAAATATTTTATGTAATTTTTTCATTTGATGATACACAGATATCAAATGTAATAACCTACAATTTTAAATATTTAAAATACTAAATATTTTAATTATAAATACACATAATGTGAATATATTAAAAAAATATTTGAGGAGGGCTAAAGCCCAAAACTACAAAAGAAATATGTGATAAAAGTGTTGGGCCAGTTAGGTTAGTCCGTAAAAGCCCATAAAAAATAGGGATTGAACTTATAATTATTTTATAAGCCTGAATAACTCTGAGGTTTTTTTAACCTAGTATGATAAAGTCTGTTACTAACAAAATCCTCCAAACCCGCAAAAAATGTTGTGCTCGAGTATTTATTTAAAAAGTTTCAAGAACTCTTAGACTTTTTTGTCCGGTCGGCAAAAGTCATCTACTCGCATCGAGTTTATAACATAATGTTTTTGAAAAACATAGTTTTACTTATTTAAGCAACACAAAATAAAAAAGGTTTATTTTAAATTTAAAAATAAAACATGTGTGTTAATAGTTGTAGAGAATGATAAGTTTTATATTGTAGAAAGAAAAAATATAATAGAATAGATAAAATAGAAAAAAAAGAAAAAAAAGAAAGAAACTTTGAGCGGAAAATAAATGTTGCCACCAAGTGACATGTAACATCTCAAAACATCAATGATATGAAAATTGGACCGGACCGGACCAGACGGTTCGACCGGGAACCGGCCTGGTGACCGGTACGTTTAACCCAGAAAATCGGAGGATCTCAGAACCGGTGAGAACCTGTCAAAAGACGGTGAAAACGGGTGACAGAAAACCGGTTGAACCGATCCTTTTTTTAAAAAATTCAAATTTTATTTTTTTAATTTCTTTATTAAATATAAAATATTTTAAAATAAATAAAGACAAATATTTAAGAATTACACATCGATATCTATTATTTTACTAATTAATAATAATTTTTTTTGTCTTATAAATCTTATAATAAGGTTATTGATATTGATTTACAACTTTATATATATTTTAATTTCTTATAATTTTTGTGTCATTTTATTAATTGAAATGTTATATAATATTAAAAAATATATTTAATTAAAATTGGTTCGACAACGATTGAACCATTGAACCGTGAACTAGTACCTTCACCGGCTCAATTACCGGTCCGATTTTTAAAACATTGCAAAACATCCATTCCGTATAAGTAAATAGATAGATAGATTAGATAAATAAAATAAAATAAAATAAAATAGAAGGCACGAGATTGACACATATTTCTATTTTCTAGTTTAACCACAAGTATTCTTCACGGGAGACAATCCTGCTCGAGTCGGGAACATCTATATCATGGTGGGGCTAGCTTTCTCTACGAGGATTTTTTTTCCATCCACAAGACTCGAACCCGAAACCTTGCTTAAGCGGAATCAAACATGTACCACTTGAACCAACTATCGTTAGTACATATTTCCAATTTCTTCCTTGTTATGTGTTTTTGTTGAAAAATGTGTATTATAACTTAAACTATCATTGACTACACAACTTTTATTACATTTCCATCTTTATTTTGTTAGTAAGAAACAACACTGCTCTACTTTTAAATTAACCAGTGAGTGACCCGTACGACGCACGAGACGTAAATACGAGAAAAATAATAAAGAGTTGAGTATTAGATTTAACTAAGAATACATGTAAAAGTAATTATAATAATAATTTACTAAATAAAAGTAAAAAACAAAAAATACTTAATTAATTATGATAATAATCGAGTTAATTTTAAAGAAGTGTTAATAGGAAATGTACTTGAAAAGTCGATGATTTAGTATGTATTTTTTTTTATAAAATTTGTTCAAACAGAAAAGTATTGGTCCACAAATTTGAAATGAAATCGTTATATAAAAACTACAAGCATCTAACCTAGGGATGACACTGAGCACTGAATAGGGTTTGGGCAGGGTACTATAGTACCCGTGCCCATGCTCACGTTTTAAAAAAATACCCGAACCCGAACTCATACCCGTGTGGGTAGTGATTCTAATACCTTACCCGCACTTTTGTCAACTATAAAAATAATAAATAAAATAAAAATTAATTAAAAAACAAATGAAAAATAATTTATAGATCATCTAAATTTAACCTATAAAACAACTATGGTGTGTGGAAATGGATGATAGATTAAAACAATGAGAGAGAAAATGGAACCTAGTTCAAGTTTTGCTATTTTAGTTTAGGAAAAAATTATACCATTTTCAAAATTATAACATTTAAATTAATTAAATTAGTAATATATATTATTATTTTCTAGTGACTATAATATATATTAAAATTATTTTTTTTGGAAAAATATTAATTAATAATATATATATATATATATATTGAATTAATGATACGTATATAAATTACTTTATATATTATATAATTGTAGGTATGAGTAGGGTAAGTTACCATGGCACTCGTACCCGTGAAAAATATATGATAAATTTGAGTACTTTTTAGTGCACTTATCAAGGGTAAAATGATATTTTATGCCCCAAATTAATATCTTTTTATTAATAATTATATAAATTGTATTTATTAGTCTTGAATTTGAATTTGATGCTATTTTAATATAAATTTGACTGATTATTGCAGATTATGACAAAGATTTGATACGGAGAGAAGATAACATTAAATCGGGAAGATATTTGCAAGATTTGAAGTTTAATTGAGGACAATTAATGAAGATATCAGCTGCAATTAAACAAGGATTCTGCAGACAACCTTTCCATTTAAATTCAAGATACTCAATAAATGCAAGATATCATGAGGAAAAAGGGAAACAAGGAAAGACAATCAACCAAAACCCGTATTGGGAAGAAATCAACTTAAAAAGAGAAAAATGAAGTTGTGCAACTCGTATTGCTCGCTTCACTTGCGTTGTAGCGCAGGTGAAGCACAACAATTAGAATTTAGTTTCTAGCGCAGGTGAAGCGCAGAACTCGTACTATTTGCTCTGTTTCCCGTTTTAGATAGATTTCTTCTCAATTTCTTTTGTCTTTCCTTAGCCTATAAATAGGACCTTCTTGCACCAGACCAAGGTGTGTAGGATCAGTGTAATTTTAGTATAATTCCAGTGAGAATACACCATATTTACTTTTAGAATAGGAGAGGTGAAGCGCTGCACGAGGATTGAAGAAGGTGACAGATTCTTCGATGGTTTGTATGGCTACCATGAGTAGCTAACTCTCCGGTAGAATTGAATGTAGTTGATTCCATCCCTCTCCAGTAGGATTGGATGTAGTTGATTGTATGGCAGCACAAGGATTAGAGTTTACATACAATCAACGTGCTACCATACTGTGATACTGTGAGAGTTGAGTATTAGATTTAACTAAGAATACATGTAATATGGATTGAACTTTATATATATTTTAATTTCTTATAATTTAGATAAATAAAATAGAAGGCACAAGATTGACACATATTTCTATTTTCTAGTTTAACCACAAGTATTCTTCACGGGAGACAATCTTGCTCGAGTCGGGAACATCCATATCATGGTGGGGCTAGCTTTCTCTACGAGGATTTTTTTCCATCCACAAGACTCGAACCCGAAACCTTGCTTAAGTGGAATCAAACATGTTTCACTTGAACCAACTATCGTTAGTACATATTTACATTTTTCAATAACATCTCACAATATCAATGGGATTAGGGTTTACACACCATAGTTAGAGTTGATTGTCTTTCCTTGATTCTATCGCCAAGTGTATGTAAACTCTAATCCCCGTGCTGCCATACAATCAACTACATTCAATCTACTGGAGAGGGATAGAATCAACTACATTCAATTCTACTGGAGAGTTAGCTACTCATGGTAGCCATACAAACCGTCGAAGAATCTGTCACCTTCTTCAATCCTCGTGCAGCGCTTCGCCTCTTCTATTCTAAAAGTAAATATGGTGTATTCTCACTGAAATTATACTAAAATTACACTGATCCTCCAGTGTAAATCTGTCACATTCTTTAAATATATTTATATTAAATATATTAAACATTAAGATTTTTAATTATTTTATGAAAAGATACAATTTAATATTTTTTATGGGTGAAGTAAATTTAGGATGAGGGATGGATACAATTTAATTTTTGTTATTTTATAATATATTAATCATAATGATATTATATATTTTTAATTTATATTATATAATTTTAATATAATATGATATTATAATATATTATATTATAAGCCACTTCAAAAAGATATTATAAGACATTTTTTCACTTTTTTTATAAATTTTTAAATTAATTTTAGTGGGTATATATATAATATAATACAACGGTTGGACTATTAAAAATCACATTCGATCTAGGGTTATTAGGGATGTCAAAAAACCCACACCCGCGGATACCCGTGAATATACCCGCAATGGGTACCCGCATATTTATTAAATGGGCGGGGACAAATATTATACCACCCGCCCCGCGGGTATCCGCATACTCATTAAAACATATTTTTCTATTAAATATATTTGAATATTAAGATTTTTTATTATTTTATGATGATATATAATTCATTTTATATTAATTTTTGATAATATTTTTAATATATTAACATGTAATTGTATTATATAATGATTGTTTATATATATAGTATGATATTATAATTTATTATATAACATCTCCTTTAATTTTTTTAATAAAATTTAAATTCTTAAATATTAATGGGTACCCGTGAATACCCGCTGATACCTATTACCCGCATGAGTACCCATTAATTTTGGCGGGTACCTATACGGGTAGGTACTAACCGCACCCGCCCCGCCCCGCCCCGTTGACATCCCTAAGAGTTATTAGTGGTGTAAGACTTGGTGTAACTTACATTGGTGTAAGTTGATTCCTCCTTTATATATATATATATGTATGTATATATATATATGTGTGTATATACTGCTAGTGTATTATCCCTCGCCCGCCTGCCATGTTAACATCCCTAGATAACATCTCACAGTATCAATGGGAATGAAGGTTTCTATATTTCAAAAACTAATACTACCTTAACTGTCCACTTTCAAAGAAAAAATGTGTTCCTATTTAACTGTCCACTTACAAACTCAATGCACTAATAAATACATTATTCTCCATTTTACCCTTACGTTAATAAATGACCTACTATTAAAAACTAATGAGAGCCAATAGCAGTAAGAGAGATAAAAGGGTAAAATAAAAAATAAAAAATATATTTCCATAAATTAGATTAATAATTACATTCGTTAATATGTGTGTTTTTAGTCAAAATTAACAGTTAATTAGGAACGAAGATAATATTATACTAATAAAATAAAAAAATAACTTTACAATCAATACAATCAATATATTTTTTATTAAATACATTAAAGTATTAAGATTTTTTTGATAAATTTAAATTTTTATTATTTTATAATGATATTTATAATATATTAACTATATAACGTTAATATAATATGATTTTATTTTTTTTCTTTTTCTATAAATTTTGCAATCTTAAATATTAATAAATACCGGTGAATATCCGCTATTCAGCCACATGTATTCCCTATTACCAACGACAATCCTCTTTGGGGTTTAGTCATAGTTAATGCTAATCACCCGTGTTTAGTGGGAATCAAACCCAATAAGTGTGTGTTTAGTTTATTCTAAAATCATGTTTGATACGTGGATTCAGACCAACGCTACTGAACACAACTCTTGGTACACATTACTTATCTAGTTATATAAAAACATTTTTTCTAACATGTGCAATGTTACACAGGATAATAAATCAAAAGTAAAAAGATTTTATTAAAAAATGTAACATTTAATATTAATAGTGTATTGAATGTTATGATAGTTACATTTTTCAATAAAATCTTTTTATTTTAGAATTTATTATTCTATGTAATATTATCCAGGTTAAAAAACTTGATATAAAAACTAGAAAACATTAAATGCTGCTTTCATTATTTTAAGTATTCTGGAGATTTCATTCATTAAATTAAATGTTATTATCAATCGGTTTTGTCAGGGACTATTTATTGTCTTTTATTAAATTATGAAATCAAATCTATATTAAAAGGGAAAAGCATTTATTTTTTTTATACTTTTTTAAAAACATTAAATATTTTCCTTTACTAATTTTTTTTTTAAAATATTACATTCTTTCCTTTGACTAATAATTTTTTTTGTCAAAAAGTTAAATATTTCCTTTTAATATTAATTAATTAATTTATTTAATTCCATAACGTGTAGCACTAGCACCGGATATAATAGACACTATCATTATTTACAAAAAAAAAGGCACTATCTTTAAATGAAAAGATTTTAGTCAAAGCAAAGAATTTAATATAAGTTTTAGAAATAGTATTAATAAATTAATAAGAATAACTCGTTTTTACAAATATTAATAAATATATAGTATTAAATATTAAATTAATTAAATTGCTCTCCCTATAAGAGAGAGAGAAAAACAGAAGCAAGGCACAAGAGAGCAACAGTGTCAGTGAAAGTTGAGCGCGCGCGATGTCACTGTCCTGAGATTTTTTGGTTCCAAAATGAAGCGCACACCAAACTCTTTTTCCCTCTAATTTCAAAACCCTCTCTCCCTCTCTCCATCAACTTTGAACTCTTTTCATCTTCCCTCCTCTTCTTCAATTCCCATACTCCATTTTCGGTTTTTAACCCTAATTTAAAACCTTCGAGCCTGAATTTTCCAGGCTCGAAAACCCTACCCTCGCGCAACAATTTTTTTTTGCTCTTGCCCTCACTGGGTTTTGAAACCCTAATCTAACTTCTCTCGAAATTCCATGTGTCTGCCCCATTCTACATCTGCAGAATCCCTAGAGGGCCAAATGAGCCCTCTTACGGAACCAATTCCACCTTCTGAAACCCTAGTTACCCCTCAATTAGTCCCTTCGTTGTCCCATTCTGCATCTGTAGAATCCCTAGAGGGCCAAATGAGCCCTGTTACGGAAACAATTCCAACTTCTGAAACTCTAGTTGCCTCTCCATCGGTCCCTTCGTTTCCTGATCTCGATAGGATTTTCATTCAATCGCCTACCCATGGCGACTCTCCTCCGCGGGAGGAAGCCGCCGACAATATTTATGCCGGCATTTTCGACGAGGAAGCTCAGAAAGATGATCCCAGCCTGCTGCTAAGCGACGATTCGTCGTCGCTGTTGACGTCAGTGTTGCCTCCCGACGACGCTCGTCCTATTAACTTGTCTTCGTCGCGGGTTTCCGCTGTGGCTATGGATGTGTTTGACCCGCCTGCTCCCAGTATTGATTGGCTGTTCTCTGGAGATATTGAGGAATCCTCAAAGGATGAAATTTCTGCCTCTGAAGTCGTGCCTTCTATGATTGTACGTGCTTTTTTTGTTGTTGCTGTTTGCTTTGTCTTGGGTTTTTCTTTTACTTTTGTTGATGATCTATTTGTTTGACAGGGAGCTGGACTTTCAAATCTCGGTAACACATGCTTTCTTAATTCCATCCTGCAATGCTTTACGCACACGGTGCTCCTGGTCCAGGGTCTCCGATCGAGCACTCATTCTACCCCCTGTGATGGTGAGCTACTCATATTTGAATTTAACAACGTTTTTCTTTGCAAGTGTTTGGCTTTGTGCTTGTACTGTTTTTGGGTTTTTAGTGATGGTTAGATGTAAACAGAATTACTGTTGGAGTGAGTGGATAAACTGTTTTCCTGCTTAAAACATACAAGGCACTTGCAATTATGCGTATAGTTTGAGCATGTCATTTAATAGTTTTGCTTTTTTTTTTTTGTTTTTGTAAATTTTTTGGCTGAAGATTTTGATGTTTTATATTGGAAATTTCAGGTCACACTAATGGGTTCTGTGATATTTGTGCTCTCCGTGATCAAATTGACTCTTCCTTGGTGTCCTCAGGAAGAATTCTATCACCCTTGAAACTTGTGGATAATATGAGTCGTATCCTTTTCATTAGTTTTGATTATTGTAAAACTGCTTTGTGTATCATCTGTGGGCCTGTGCCCAATCACCTGACTGGAAGGATTAACGATTGTTTTAAGTAAATTAGTAGTTGTTGTATTTTTATTATTGGCTTGTGAAGTAGAGCCTTTACTTTATGCAAGGATAGTTGCTTTCTTTACTTCTAGCAGTTGTGTTCCATAACCTTGTAAAAGATTTTTCTTCTACGTTTACAAGACATCAGCAGGAAGATGCCCATGAATTTATGCAGTGTGTCTTAGATAAACTGGACAGATGCTTTCTTGATTTGAAGAAGAATGATATGAGTTTTGAAGACGATAATCTCGTAGAGAAAGTATTTGGAGGTCGTCTAATTAGCAAAGTATGACTGAGAAATACATAAATAATTGGCTTTTGTCTCCTTTTTTATTTAGAATTCTATGTTTGCTAATAGTTATTGTTTCCTGTAATTTGTGTTTCAGCTTCAATGTTGCAACTGTGGCCGCTCTTCTGACACTTATGAACCACTGATTGACCTTAGTTTAGAGATAGAAAATGTAGATACCCTTTCAAGTGCTCTGGAGTCATTCACTAAGGTGGAAAATATTGATGCAACGTTTAGATGTGATGGCTGCAAGGAAGAAGTGTCTATGGAGAAGCAGCTTATGTTGGATAAAACACCTTCAGTTTCAGCTCTTCATTTTAAGAGATTCAAGACGGATGGGGTCTATGTTGAAAAAATTGATAAACATATTGATTTTCCATTGGAGTTGGACCTGCAGCCTTACACCACTTCTAATGAAAACAATGTGAGTTGTGAGTTTATATCCCCACTAATGTTTCCCCTGTGTATTCTATGTTCTGACTCATTTTTATGGTGATAGGTACCTTTGAAATATGATTTATATGCAGTTGTTGTGCATACTGGATCTTCATCTACTTCAGGGCATTATTTTTGCTTTGTTCGCTCTGCCCCAGACACATGGCATAAGTTGGATGATACAAAGGTAGCGTCTCTTGAACTTAGTCCCCTTATGAACTTTAATTGTTCAGCATAGGATATGTTTAATTATAAAAGGTAACAATGTCTTTAGATCATTTGTGATATGAGATTATTAAATGGCAATTGTGTTTAGTTTTTCACTTTATCTATCAAATCTGCCTGAGGTTTTAGTCATTGAATATTGAAGTTTAGACAATGTTGATTATAGCAGTGTCATGTTTATAGCACTGAAAGCAAAATACCTTAGTTGGATTTGTTCCTATTCATAATATTAATACCTACAAGCATATGGTATTACTTTTCTAGAGATTTTGCTGCAATTTTTTAATGTTATTCAATATTTTTCCTTGGAGTTCAGTCTTGAATAGCATGAAAATATTCATTTTACTTGTTAGATGCAAATGTCAATTTTTTTTTCCTGATTATTTAATTTAACTTTTTGCATATGGTTTGTGCTTATTTAATGATTATGTTGGTTACTGTTTGTTCCTTTTAAAGTTGAACATGTAATATTTGGATATTTTTTCAGGTTACTAAGGTTTCTGGAGAGACTGTGCTGTCTCAGGAAGCATATATATTGTTTTATGCACAGCAGGGTACACCGTGGTTTTCAAATATTATGGAATCTCAAATGCCATGCCTGAATCCGAGTGCTATGAATACATCTCCTAAGTCTGTTTTAGACATTGTTGACAATGTGTATAAACCAGATCCTATTTCAACTGCAAGTATTGTAGAGGGTGAGGCTGGTGAATCCACAAAATTTTCTGAGCAGCAGATTGATTACACTTGTCCAGAAGGACCTGAGTTTCTTGAAATCAATGACATAAGTGATGTTTCTCTTGACTGTGGACAATTTCCTGCTGGGTCAAATCAGGAAAGTGTTAGTTTGCATGGCTCTAATGATATTGATGCCCTTGCACTACCTGAGGATAAGGCCATCAATGATATTGCCATGTTGGATGGAAATTCATATACTCAGAATGGTGCTCTTGATAAAAACAATTGCTGTCATGAAGAAGTTAACGTTGGAGAGAATGATGGTTTCCATTCTTTAACTCCACCCAGCACTCCTGATGCTCCAGGTAATTGATTATACTTCCTACTAAAAGGCATTTCTATGATTTACGTTGTTTAATGTCCTTGAGTTGGATTTGTCAGATATGAGCTTCCACATCTCACGTGATCACTTGAAGGTGGAGAATCATGAGAGCTGCAAAAAATCATCAAATAAGCTTATGGGGGATTCTGAAAGACAAGCGGCCATTAAATATGTTAACAAGATGCCTGGTTCAAGGAGAGGGGCTTTTTTGGAATTAGTTGGTCTCCGTAGCGATGCTTCTGCTGACAAGAAGAGGAAAAAGATGGACTCATCGCAATGTAAGAAGGGCAAATCTCTTGATGACCGCAAAAAATCAAACCATGCTTCTGTTCGCCCTGTGGCTGCCGGAATTTCACAGTGAATAGTGTTTGACTTTAGGGATTTGGCAATGTACTTGATTTTTGTTTTTAGTGAAAGGCCAAAAAACTTGGTCTTTTTTTTGCTAGAACTTGTCAGTACCTCCCGCCAAATTGTATAGTTTCTGCATGGGGAGAACATAGACAGTAAGTGAGGACAAGGATGTATAAATGATAAACATTGGTAATGATAATAAATCATTTTATGGGTTATCCTTATCCCCATCCTATATTTGTCTGAATTACAGTAGTAGGTTACGAGGCCGAACTTGCCAGTTTGCACTGCAGAGTGATTCCCCTTAGTGGACTTTGGTTTTCTGAGTTTCTAGTTAATACCTATTAGCCTGTCGTTGTGGTACTTGTCAAGAACGAGCCTTGTTCATAGCTGAGGACAGCAATTAAGCAATTTTTCTTTAAAGACATTAATTACTTAGAAGCTGTTGATTATGTCAATCACTTGTGTCGATTGCTGTCTGAGCGTTGGCGGTGTCTATATTTGGAATTCACATGCATGCAACATATCCCTTTTCTGGCTCGTTCTTTAATTGTTACTTGAAAGCTGAACTAGTGATGTTTATATTCTTACCATACAATGCTGAGGCTTCCGGCATGGGCCAGGGGGGTCACCTTGGAATGATCTTCCTGATCAGGACTTTTCAAGCCCAGGAAGCACAAACAAACATTTGGTGGTTGTGATGGATGGGATGATAATTTACGACAGAGACTCTTCAATAGACGCTGACACTGACAGTGTTGTAGGAGGTGCATCGTTACTCTTCTTGCCTTGGGGTCATGCCATGGCTTAACTAACATTCCACCTGAGTGTATTTTAGTCAGTCATCTAAAATATAATTGGTTAGCAATTTCTTAGGGGATTACTTTTGAATACAAGCAACACTCGCATTACCTTTTCTTTTTCCTAATTGACACACAGTCCTGGTGCTACAAGAGAACGTCTTTTCGTTTATGAAAGAGAAACCATGTAATGTTTGTGTAGACTTTTTGAAGACAAGAAATGATTTCTGGACAGTGGAATTGCACGATGCACCTCTCATGAAAGAAAAAAAAAGTGCGGAAATGATGTCAAGTATCTAAAGCGTCAAGTGGTTATAGGTCATTGCAGTAAAGGCTACTACTTTACAATCACATTTCACTTTTGTTATTTTTCTACCTTTACTATTCCCATCTGTGTTAAGAACTTTCCCTCAGTATGCAAATAATCATTACTGCAATACAGGTTGTGCCACAGAAGAAAATTGTAATGGGTTATCCTCTGAGACTGCTGGTTGTGGAGCCAATTGTCACCCTTTGTCCAGCATGGGTGGTTATTTGACAGGTACGTTCATTAGCACTAATTCTAATTCATGATATTAATTTGCAGTTAATATTAACATGGTTAATTAGTTGTCAAAACAAATTTACTTCCAAGATGTTCTTGATTCGCTGCTTGGTATAGAATGGATTGAAATGAAATATTAGCGATTTCATGCTTCCGTGAGGAGGATCAAACGCTATATAAAACAGATCTAAAGGAAGCTATTAAGTAGAGAGATGAAAAGGATGGTATCAATGGTATCTAGAGATTGTATGGGTTGGTTGTCGATTAGAAATTTTTAAGAAAGCGCTTTCATTACCACAAGACGCGCACAGGAGAGGATGACACACTGACAGTAACAGGTCACGTAAAGTAAACTCCACAGAAATAGCATGACACTAATGTTTACATATTTTATGTTGTAATAAGCATGCATATTTCTTTCATGCGAATATATATAGAAAGAAGACCAAGCCGAAAGCTGAGAATAGATTCACGATATTGAAATTAATAATTGTAGAAATATATATTTTGGTTACATATAAATCATGAGTTGACAATTTGGTGCTTGTAATGGTGATGATACAATAATGATTATGATTCTGTTATTACTTATTCTTCATACATCAAAGGGGATATACTTTGATTCATGTCCTGCGCGCTATAGTAGTTCTTAGGGAACATAACCACCCCCACTTCCGGCACCTCCTCCATAACCACCACCATATGCACCACCTGCCCCGTACCCACCTCCTCCACCATGGCCACCACCCCCGCCGCTACCATATGCTCCACCACCCGCACCCGCACCCCCACCTGCACCACCACCACTTCCATATCCACCTCCATGTGCTCCTCCATCACCGTATCCTGCTCCACCCCCACCCCCACTTCCACCACCTCCTCCGTAGCCACCACCATGCTCTCCACCAGCTCCATAACCTCCTCCAGCTCCCCCTCCTTCACCTCCGCCATGAGCTCCGCCAGCACCATAGCCTCCTCCAGCTCCACCACCTCCTCCTTCACCGCCTCCATAACCACCGGCGCCATGCTCTCCGCCACCACCATAGCCTCCACCAGTTCCTCCTCCACCTCCTTGACCACCACCATAGCCTCCGCCAGCTCCTCCTCCGCCTCCTTGACCACCACCATAGCCACCACTATGTTCTCCTCCACCACCATAGCCTCCACCGGCTCCACCTCCTTGACCACCACCATAGCCGCCACCATGTTCTCCTCCACCACCATAGCCTCCGCCAGCTCCTCCTCCACCTCCTTGACCACCTCCGTAACCACCACTATGTTCTCCTCCTCCACCACTGCCATATCCACCACCTCCACCACCTCCTTCAGCTCCACCATAACCACCATGCTCTACCCCACCACCATAACCTCCCCCACCGCCACTTCCACCCCCAGCTCCATATCCTCCACCACCATATCCTTGTCCTCCACCACTACCACCTCCATAACCAGCAACTCCATGGTCTCCCCCACCTCCATATCCACCACCACCACCTGAGCCGCCGCCGCCGCCACCACCATAACCAGTAGCAATGCCGTGGCCTACACCATAGCCATCAAAAGTGAGTAGTGCCCTTCTTGCAGAACATAGGCCTAAAGCCAGTAGTACTAAGAAAACAACACTGGGAACTCTGTGTATTATAGCCATATTGGGATTGAAGAATAATCCACAACACAAGCTTGGTTTGTGATGGAGAATTTGGGAGGGTATTTATAGGGATTGGGAAGGCGCGTTGAAAGCAAAGAGTGGTTGAGGCACATGGATATAGAAATTGGATGTCCCCACAATGTGGCCCAATATGCAAACATACAAAGATACACTACACACAGGACAGGAAGGAAGCACCAACACTGGTAGGTTTCATACTCTCACACTCGTAGTAGTAGTAGAGAGAGATACATATATTCCCATTGTGTGTTTTTGCTGTCCTCCACATTCAATCCCAAGCATGCAATTGCAATACCCTCTAGAAACCCAAAGTCTATCAACTTTCCACCTTTACTAGCCTTATCCCCTCCCTCTATCTACGCCCACTTCCCCCCTTACTACTTTCCGATGCAAATTGCTTCCTTCACGAGTTTAATTTCTTATTTATTTTCCTTTGAATCATAAAATTCATCCCTTTCAGCTTCACCCCATCAAAGTTGTTCATTTACCTTCCTAGTCATTAATTCATACATATTGCATGCACTAACATGGAAAGGAGAAACAATATATGTTAGATATATATACACTCTATGAATGTTAATAAAAGGGTAATTAGTGAGAGATATAGGTGATCCCATGTGATAATAATAGAGAAGATAGAGGGAAACCAACGATATTAGTCATTAGATCGATGAGCATGTATATGAAATAAATGAGTGTTTTGATCATTGAAAAGTCTGGATGCATTAGGAAATTTTAATTCTTTCACACAATTCTCTCTATACTTTAATTTCATTGACTTTTCACTCTTTTATTTTCATCTCTTATTTTTCACTCACTCGAGTTGAACTCTTCCTTAGAATATCTAAGACATGTGCATAGCCAGGATAAGAGTTGATGATGAACAAGTAATAAAGTAATTATTTAATAAGAATATCATCCTTAATTACTCTAATTGTATACCTTAATCTTTATCCAAACAACACCATATATAATATTTAGATGCAAAATCAATAAATAAAATAAAATAAATAAGTATTTCTTTTACAGGGATAATAAAATAAATAAGTAAATAAAACAAATAGTACACTAAAGAAAAGACCAAGAAGCAATGGATTTCAAGCCCCAGATCCATTATCTCCTACAGCTTTATTAATTTGAATCACGAAATTACACTTCTTTTACCAATACCAATGACATTATTTTTGTTGGCAAATATCCTTATAATTTATTCACAAGCCCTGTGCCACGTACCTAGATTTATATATATGCTTCTTTCGTGTAACAGTAAAACTATAATATTACCAAGTAAACTGGCACATCCACTCATTAATGAAGAGGAATATTTCTACCACAGTAACGATCATTTCACACACGCAGTCAATTGTGAAAATAAATATGCATTACCCAAATTCATAATAAAACACCAGATTTCCTATATATGTATGGTTCCTTAGGGTTAACTATCATACCAAACCCATGGCGGTCAATGCAAGCATTAATATATACTAGAGACTGATCATAAACAAAATCATTTTACTAATAACAAGGAAAGGAGAATTACAATCAAAGAAACTTCCACACAAAAATTCAACTGCTCTTTTTCTATAACCTAGACTAAAGGATCCGCCAATAAATCACTAAAATATCTCAATAAATTAAAATAAAAGAAAAAAATGTTAGGTTGGGTGTCTCAGCATCTGTGCTGCAGCCTAGGCATTTGTGAGTCACGGAACAGCTTTCACAAACAAAGAAATAAATTATATATCCATGTTGAGACAACAAAGGAGTTAGGCCGGTCGTACATTACATAGGCTTCTCATTGCCATTCTGATATTAATTAAGCGAGTTGTGGGTTGTGACACAAGGTTGTGTGATTTGTGACACATATCCTAAATTTGTTTTTTCTTAATTGGTTTCTCTTATTCTAACTTGCCCATTTCTTTTTCTTGGTTTATATTTGTAACACTTTTAAACTTCAATTAATTCTCAAATGAAAAATTTGATATATATATATGTGTGTGTGTGTGTGTTAATTACAAAGAGGCTAGGGGTTAAGCCCAACTAAACGAGAAAACAATGAGAGGGCACACCCACCATATTTTATAGTCGCGTTATTGTTTTCTGTTTTCTTTTGTTTGTATCAAGTTCTAGCATGGAAAAGGAAAAACTCTCGATATAATTATGAGTTTGTGACCATTTGTGCAACTCCATTTGAAATATTAAGTATGGTTTTGATATATGACCTAGCTTCCTCCAAATTAAAGGATTAACGAATTGCTTTCTTAATTTGTAATTAGGAGCATCAACAAAAATTAATTTTCTGTAGAGGCCTTTAACTATACGGAAATACACTCAATTGACGATTATGAAGAATAACATGATATATAGGAATAGATTGATAAAACACAAATACAAAAAATTATGGTTTTGTACCAGTCAGTCACGATGATTTCACTGGTCACTTACATGCATGTTATAATTAATCGTATAATGATATGCAGGGTTCTTAGGATGGGATCTGTCTATGGTGGATCATGGTCCACGTGGTCCAAAATATAAAAATACAATAATTTATATTTATAATCATCAAATTCAAGACTCATTTTATTAATGATTAATATTAAATTTATTTCCAATTAGTTTTGTGAAATATTGGTTGAAAAAAATAAAAATACAAATCGATAATACCATGTAAAAGTTTCTCCTTTCAACTTTAGATTGATATATTCACAACGAAACTAGCATAAGTTGTATTGTAAATCCATATTTTTCCTTAAAGTAAACTTAAATAGTCATATAAGTACTATTTAATAAAAAATAAAATTATTTATTCTTCATTTATAACCAATAAAATGTAAACGGACTAGGTGGACCAATTTTTTTTGGTCCACGTACCCTAGAATCGTCCCTTAGGATGAAGGAGATATTAGGGTTTTTAGAAGAAAGGAAGCTACGTATTAACTAAAATGGAATTAAAATAACTGAAATTGTGCTTGTCTATTTTCAAAGCCACAACTAAATAACATTTTATTTTGGACCCTACGTACTATCGTTAGCTCATAAGCCAACTTGAAGGAAAGATACATAATTATAAAAAGGCTTAAATATGTTTTTAGTCCCTATAAATTAGGGGTGTAATCGGGTCGGGTCGGGTCGGCTCGGGTTTGGGGTAAATAGGAATCCAAACCAATCAAAACACTTCGGGTTGGGTTGGATCGGTTTTACCTTATTTTTAGGGGTGTTCATGGGACGGGTTGGGACGGGTTTTACCTGTCCCTAACCCGGCCCTAATTTTTGACCGGGCCAATTCTATGGACCCGAACCCATCCATAGACCCGAAGAGACCCGGTGATGTGCGAGTCTAAGTAAGATCGGGTTGACCCGATATATAAGCTAAATATAATCATGAAATGATCATATAACAATGTTCAAAAGAAAATAGTTCATACAATTAATAAATATATTGTATACAATAAAATATCTCTTAATGTATGCAATATTTTTTACCTTTTTATTACTAAACCAAGAATAACATTATATCACTATATAATTTTATGTAAAGAATGTATTTTTAAAGGTAAACAGAGGAAACTTAGACTCAAAACCTCATCTAGAATGAAAAACAATAAGGTTAGGACTTTACATAATAGAAAATAATAAGTAATAAATATTATATTTATATATAAAGGACAGGCCGGGTGACCCGGAGGTTAACCCGAACCCGTCCTCAACCAGATGGCGGGTAAAAAAATTAGACCCGAAGAGACCCGATTTGGTTCTATTCTTCCTTATAGGACAATAACAGACCCGGCCCGAGTAGGATGGGTTGGGACGGACCAAATGGACGGACCGGGTCTTGAACACCCCTACTTATTTTTATGTTCAACCCGAACCGAACCAACCCGACCTTGAACGGGTTGGATCGGGTTGGGTCTCGATCGGGTCTGAATTAAATAATATTAAATATGGAATATGTGGAAAAAACACAAAAAAATTAAAAAAAATTAAAAAAATGGAAAAAGCAGAAAAAAAATGTACTCATTATTTTACAATGTAAAAGGGACTTGAATATGCAAATGCGGTGTTTATCACAATATGCATGTCCCAAATCACATAATAAGGGTCCCAAATACACAAACAAAATAGCAAACTACTTAACCTTAAACAAGCTCCAGCAAACTACATGTTCCAAATTAACCATTCACCAATACACAAAACATGGCAAGAGTAACAATAATAATACATGTTCTAAATTACAAATAATATAGTAAATCTTGTCTCCATCAAGTTCCATCCCTCCTTAATTCCTAGTAATGATTTAACTAGCTAAATCTCCACTTGGGTTCCACTTTATTTTTAAGTTCCGAATGGTGCTGAAATATCTTCTCCTGCCATTCTGCATGAATTAAAAATAAGATAAAGTCAGATGCAAAGTTTAAAAATAACAGAGACTAAACAGAAGCAAAAACAATATCATAATTTACAATTAAATTGTAAAAACAGCAAAAACATAGATGAGGAACAACAGTGACATTTAAAGCAACAACAAGGAATTATTATAAAAGAAAAAACAGTGACATTTAAAGCAATAGCAGGGAATTATTATAAAAGAAATATCAGGGACATTTTTATCTCAGCCTTCACCAACACAATATTTAAATATATGGAGGAATTGTAAATATTTGAATCACATGCGTAAGATTTATGTATAGAGACAAATCCTTTCAAGTTTCAAATCCACTTCACATCATATAGAGACATCACATTACAATAGCCATTGACCTAACACCATAGAAAAACAAGTGAAAGAAATGCAGAAATTCCCTAAATATTTATCAGTTATCTCCAATTAAAGACATCCAAAAACTTAAAAAAAAGGCATATTGTGATAGAACTGCCACATCCTTACTCCGTCAAAAACATCTAAAATAGATAAAAAGAAATCAATCCAAATTTACAAGACGAAATTAAGTCATTTCAAATGTATACATATATACCTATTTGAGGACTGAGTTAGATAATTAAGTCATTTCCAAGTGTTTTATAGGTCATGTTTTTTAAAATAAAATAACCTTTCTATAGTTACTAAACATGTGATGGAGCTATGCAAAATTTTCCCCCTGGCTCCACTATTTAATGTGTGCTTGGTAAAGCAAAAATGGAAGGTATGAATGACTATCTTTCAACACAATGCATGTGCATTCCAAATTTTCATTCAAATCAAGCACAATACTTGTTTAGTGGACCAATGCCAGTTGAACCTAATAGCATATGGAATGAACAAAATGCAAAACTCCTTAGGCTTGGAGAAGCCCAATATATAATACACCTTCTCTGACTAGAATTCAATTCACACCTCACTTTGAAAAAATGAAAACGAATTTCACTAAAAAAAGTATCAGAAAATAATAAATTACATGAGAGGAAGAAACATCCTCCTAAACTAGTGAAATAAAAAATGGAAAAGCTATAGAACAAAAACACAAACCAAGTGCAACAAGCAAATATCACAACTAACTCTTTGAAAAGGCAGCCCCCGAGAGTTCTAATGATATCAGTTGTAGGCCTTGCATGAATTTCTCAAGCTATTTGTTCATCAAATCCTAAACTTATGTGCAGATTTATTAAAAAAAATAGTAAACGCATAACACTTAGAAATAGTTCCATTAAGGAATGAACTGTATATAACAGATCCATCAAAAAGTCCAATTTAATGGCTCAAATTTACATTTGATGGTACAACCAATATCTCTTCTCATGATCAGTACCACATAAATAATCTACCCAACAATTCAAAAATGGGTTCCATAAGGAAATGCTTTCTCTTCTCAAACTAAAAAGAGGAAATAATTATAGATTTACAGTAGCAGTTCGCGACATTCAGCTCTGATTCATCGTTGCTCCTAAACTAAAAAATTAAATAGGAAGATTCCTTTGAACAGAATAGCAAAATCAAACCACTTACCCTTCTATACCCTTCTCGACAAGGAATCTTTCAATCCTTAAGTGAAGATGAACAATGCACAGTGACAACAATGAATCTATACAATAGAAGAAGAAAGAAATCAATAGAGGAAGCAATAACGAAGAAGGGAGGAGAAAGAATCTGAAAAAATACACTTACCTAAGAAGTGAGAACGATGCTCGGCCTAGGGGAAGATGAAGACGACTCCGGTGATGGTTGGTGACGGTGACAGTGAAAGTGACGTCCACAGAGAAACGCCGGCGACGACGAGGAGGACGGCAGAGGGTGGCTGGCCGTGAAGCAGTGAGTGTGTGAAGGTGAGAGGCGAGAGCGGCGCTAGGGCACAAATTTTTTTCTGAAGTAAAATGAATGAGGGAATGGGTCTCGCGAAGTCTCTAACTCTCTATAAGTAAACATTAACAGGCTATCGGGTTCGGGTTGCTCGGTTTCTAAAAACTGAGACCCGATACCCGAACCGAAGTGGTTCGTCTTGGACTCAAAATTACCCGACCCGTATTGTTACCCAAACCAACCCATTTTTTTCTGTTTGGAACGGGTCGGGTTGACCGGGTTGGCGGGTCAACCTGAACCCGCTTACACCCCTACTATAAATATAGGTCATTTTATTTTTAGTCTCTGTAAGATTTTTTTTTGGTTTTTCATCCCTATAAAATTTTCCGTTTGCCATTATGGTCCCTGTCGTTAACTTTAAGCTTATGTGGCTAACAGAGTGCCACGTCATCCTGCCACATGTGATTTTTCTTCCAGCTTAATTTTGTTTTTAGTCCCTATAAATATGGTTCTTTTGTTTTTAGTCCCTAAAATTTTTTTCACCTCAATCCCATCCCCATCCAATATCACAGTGTCCTTTTGCTTCTTCTACTGCATTGTTACACTTGAAATTCTTGAGTACTCTTCATGGTGGGTTTAAGGAAATAAATTCTTTATGTATTCAATTATTTGAAACTTCAATAAACTTGAATTCACTGTATAAAGTGAGAAAAACTTGTAACGACCTTTTTTTCTCTGCAACTCTTTTTTTCTGTCTATTGACTAACAAAAAGAAAGAATTACAAGTTTTTTTATACAGTAAATTCAAGTGTATTGAAACTAGTATTGATCATGTGCGATACACGGACTTGGTATTCAAATTAATTAAATCATGTGAAAATTAATTAACCTATAATATAGGTAGTTAAAATATTATTCAATTTATATATTAAAAAGAAAAAAAATTAGTGTACATTTTAATGAGTATTGTGTTAATAAGAAAATATATTAAAATGTATAAATGAAAATTTTAATACATAATACATAAATAAATTTATATTTTTAAATTATCCCTTTGTACTCTATATTTCTTATAATATTACAAAACTTAAAATTAGTAAAAATAATAATGTGAGCACTTAGTTGAGTAATAGATATTGATATTATTATATTAATAGTGGAAGTGATAACTATAATTTAAGACATATTTGGCTTTTCAAAACATGTTCAACTGAATATATATAACAATACTTAAAAAAATAAAGATAATAGGTATACCTATTAAATTACTATTATCAATTATGAAGAAACTCAAATAATTTAATTTGAAGAAATGATAAGGTATGATAATAGACATTGTGTACACAAGAGAAAAAACCAAAAAAAAAATATAGGGACTAAAACCAAAAAGACTATATTTATAGGGACTAAAAACAAAATTAAGCTGGAAGAAAAATCACACGTGGCAGGATGACGTGGCACTCCATTAGCCACATAAGCTTAAAGTTAACGATAGGGACCAAAATGACAAACGAAAAATTTTATAGGGATGAAAAACAAAAAAATTTTTTTACGGGGACTAAAAAAAATGACCTATATTTATAGGGGCTAAAAATATATTTAAGCCTTATAAAAAAACATATAAATTGCAGCCCAGAAAAACAACCCACTTAAATAAAATCCTTCAATCAAAATGGTTTCTGGATACTCCTCTTGGATTTGTTAGGGCCAAACACGTAATGCTACTCCCTCCGGTCCTATTTATAAGAACCTTTTAACCACTTCACACGGATTAAGGAAGTTGGTTAATTTAGTTGATTACAATAAATTTGTCATGAATGTGTATCACATTTACTAAACTACTCATGAATTTATTGAGACTCATTATCTTTCTCTTTCTATTTAACTACTCAATTGTGTCCTACTCTCTCTACTAATTAATTATTCACCTACCTCCACTAATGGGGTATTTTTGTCAAATAATAATTAATGCATGAGACAATCTGAAAAAGTTCTTATAAAAAGGGCCAATGCTCACCTTTAAAAAGTTCTTATAAATGGAACCGGAGGGAGTATCATATAAGAAGAAGACCTATATCTTTGTGAGTGTGAATTATATAACTTGATGTTGGGTGATATACAAGTTTAATATATACAAGCTACGGGAGCGGAAATGATTAATCAATGGGAACCTGCAATAATAGACCGTGTAGGCCGGTCTCAAGAGTGGGATCGATGGTTGTCGGAAGTCTTAAATGCATTTTTGGTCCCTATATTTTTGTAAATGAGTGATTTTAGTCCCCCTAGTTTTAATTGTTTAATTTTGGCCCCTATACTTTTGTAAATGTGTGATTTTGATCCCTCTAGTTTTAACCGCTCAATTTTGGTCCATATACTTTTATAAATCGGTGATTTTGGTCTCTCTAGTTTTAATTGCTCAATTTTTGTCCCTCTTCTTTAACAATTGAACAAGTCTAATCCTACCGTTAGCCTCTCATTAAATATTTAGTAGAGTTTGCTGGCATGGATTTAATTTTGTGGCGTGTTAATTATCACATGACAAAAATTATTATTTAATTTTATCTCTTAATTTTTTTAAACAAAAAAACAAAAAATAAAACCAGATTCTGCATAATTTAATACAATGAGAAAACATAATAAAAAAAACAAAATCTCACTACTATACTCCAATTTTCTCAAAATCAATAAAGCAAATACAAGTCCTAAAACTAAAACAATTGCAGGTTTGCTTCAAGTCATCAATCAAGTGAATTGAAATCTCATTCGGACATGAAATCGAAAGTGAACTGAAATCTGCAAACTCTGATTTTTTGTTTAAAAAAATTAATAGATAAAATTAAATAATAATCTTTGTCATGTGATAGTGTCACAAAATTAAATTCATGTCAGCAAACTCTGCTAAATATTTGATGGGAGGCTAAAAGTAGGATTATATTTGTTTAATTTTTAAAAAAAAGGGGACCAAAATTGAGCAATTAAAACTAGGGGGACCAAAATCACTCATGTACAAAAGTATAAGAACAAAAAATGTATTTAAGCGTTGTTTGAATTGAATTTGAAGGCACTTACCTTACCCCCAACCACATCACTAGCATTAACAATGGAGAATTAAAGCTAGCCATTTCTCGAGTAGCTAGTGGATGACATGTAAATATAGTATAATTAAATTGCGGGACCCAAATTAATTAATGTTACTAGTGACATGTAAATCTCCATTGTGACAATAACCATTATTTTTCGTTTTAATTATCTATTCCTGTTTATGTTCTGTTATTATTTCTTCAATTCATAATCGTCATTTGAGTGTATTTGGTAGAAAATGGGAAATATTAATTGTCAAGGCTAAAAGATTTGGGAACGGATATCTCCAGCCGTCCGTCCTCGATCTGATAAGGTAGTATAACCAACTGATGATCGATCATATATACCATTAGTTATCAGCAATCTCATATATAGTTTCATTCCCTTATGTTCCAAGTATGACTCATTACGGTATTGTATCTCAAAACAATATTATATGTTTGGTACAGAAATCACACAATTAACCGACAAAATTGACTACATTGCTTGCCTGGATGTGGATTCACTCCAGCCAAGTTTAGCTGCGGAATAACTATGGAATAACTAGGAAATCAAAATCCGTAGGTATTCCGTAGTTCTTCCGCAGCTAAAGTTGGCTGAGAGGCAAGAGATGCAAGAGAGGATCCTTACACCCAATTATTTGCCTAGTGGGCCAGCCCCATTCCTATATATACCCAACCACTTCAACTCTAAAACCTCATTGTGGGATTTCAACACTCTCTAATGGTAATGCCTACTTCTAAGATTCTCAACAATGTTCTCTTTGTGTTGTTGTGTTTGGGCGTATGCTCTGCTGCCAGAACACTCCTTACTGATTTAGACAATGGCATTGGTGGTGCCATCCATGGTGATGTTGCTGCAGGTTACGGTGGTGGTGGTGGTGCCGGTGGAGGATCTGGAGGAGGTGGAGACCATGGTGTAGGCGGCTATGGAGGAGGAGCTGGCGGAGGTGAAGGTGCGGGTGCAGGATATGGTGGTGGAGGAAGTGGCGGCGGAGGTGGCGCTGAAGGTGGTGGATATGGAGGAGGGGCCGGTAAAGGAGGCGGTGAAGGATATGGGGAAGGTGGAGCAAATGGGGGTGGTTATGGTGGTGGAGGTGGTAGTGGAGGGGGAGGTGGTGGTGGTGCAGGCCTAGGGGGTGCTGGCGGTGGTTATGGAGGTGGACAAGGGAGTGGAGCTGGAGGTGAATACGGTGGAGCCAATGGTGGAGGAGGCAGTGGCGGGGGTGGTGGAGGCGGTGCTGGTGGAGCACACGGAGGCGGGTATGGTGGCGGTGAAGGAGCTGGTGGGGCAGCTGGTGGTAGTGGCGGGGGTGGCTCGGCGCTGGTGGTGGTGGAGGCGCACATGGGGGTGGAGATGGAGGTGGTGGTGGGAGTGGCGAAGGTGGGGGCCACGGTGGATACTATCCCCGAGAGAAAAACCGTACTTAGCTCCTTGTGGCCATAGTAATAACAATAACAGTATAAATATATGGATACGAGGATGCTTAATTAAATTAAAAACTGTTTAATTATGTATTGTAATTAAATTTTTATGTTTTACCTGGATGTCAAACGGAAGCTCTACAAGGCTTACATCCATCTATTTATATAACAATATGTTAATTTCCAGCTTATGATTCCATTTCCTTACATTAATGCTAATTAGTCTCTATGTGGAAAACTAGCTAGTTAGCTAGCTAGATACATATGATGGAAAACATGCGAACTTAAGCTGAAGCTGCTGCTTCTTCTTAATTTCTTGTTTTAGAAATGTACTTATATGATAACAATGATTTATCATAATTAAAACCTGTGGTTAATTAAATTGTAAACACTCGATCACTGTTAAAAGTTTAAATAAGTGCAAATAATTTTTAGATCTTTACATTTATGTTTGAGAGTTTGATTCTCTCAAATGCATTTTACAAAATCTACCCCTCTACTTCTCCCCCTCTATTTCCCCTCCAATTCTTTCTTTTCCTCTCCCCTTTAAATTGATAAACACACCCCTCGGGTATATATGTTTATGAGTTAAGTTTTGAAAAGTAAGGGAAGAGTTTATTAGAAGTTCTTCCCCTTTTATTTTTATGAGTCTAATTTTTTATAAAGTTTTTCCCTCCTCTTCTCTCCTCTCTCCTCCCTCTAAACTCACAATTACACCCCTAGTTATTGTTATTGTCAAAATGTTTAATAATTGTAAATTTGGAGTTCATAAATTTAAAGTTTGATATATCATAATCAATAAAAATGATAAAAAAAATTTAATTCACTTAATTTATTCACATAACTTTTCATAATTGAAAAGAAGTTTTTATTTTCATAATTACGTATATTTTTCTTATAATTTCATTTCAATATTCTATCTCAAATATTTTTAAAATATTTCTTTTAAATTTAAAATCCTATAATGTATAAGATACTTGTTGGTAAGCTTATAATAACATCAATATTCAGCCTTAATTTTAATACTTCAAAAAATATCTAATCCAATAAAATTATACACGTTGCATGCAATTTTATAAACCTGAAATTTTGTCCTAAGAGTTGAATTATTGCAATTCAATATCCATATTAAAAGTCAGTAATATCACTACTATTTTTTTTTTCCTATGGATTAAACCCTTAAAATTCACAAGAAATACTTGTGGAAAGAGTTCCCGGGTTTTCCCACTAAACACATTCTTCGAGAGGAGTGAAGAGCTTTAACTAAGTCCCGAATAGGATTGTCCCTGATAATACGGGATACCCATGGTTTACGAGAAATACATATTCTATAATAATTTTCTACCGACTATACTATTCTTAGGGAAAATATAGAGAATTTTCCATAGGTGAATTTCCAGTAATTTTTTTTGCAGAAACATCCCAAATATTTTCCACTGTGGCACGGTAAATTTTGAGAAAATGAAGAGGTATTTAATTCTAAACAGTTGCTGATTCTGGAAAACCGAAAACATATCACATTTTTTTCTTTTTACAAATTTCCACAAAAACAACTCCATAAATACTTTAAAATCAAATATATAAAGACTTGTATACCATCATCCAATTACGTCCCGTCACATTTTTTAAATGACTACTCATTATATATCACAAAAGTCATTATATATTATATTATATTATAATATATATATATACACACACCAAATGATTGTGGTTCAATTGATGACAACGCTGAGATTGTGTGATGAACTCACGAGTTCGATCAATACTAAACACACTCTTACAAAAAAGCAAAGTGATCAAGTCTCGTTATTATACTTCATAATAGGGATACATGTATTTAACAAAAAAATAGCACATCACTCAATGCTAGCTAGTGTAAATTTTTTTATAGTAACAATGTATAAACTCTCTGACTAAAACTTCCTTAAAAAAACACCACATAACTATATATTGAACACAATCTAACTATATTAATATCAAACATGAGAGAAAATCATTTAAATTTAATGTATTAATAATATATTTTATAGTAAATTTTTTGAATTTATGTTTTTAAAATATAGTTTTGAAATATTAATTTTTAATTATTTAACTCTTTTAGCCACTTTACAAAACACCATTAGCATGTAACTTTATCAATATTTAAAAAATTAAAATTTAAAATTTAAAATTCCAATTATAAAAATCTTATATTAAAATATTGTACACCACAATAACACTTATAATATTTTGATAGTATACATTTTACTACATAAAGTTAATTAATGTATAAAAGTAAAATATCATATTATTTAAATATTTAAAATTTTCATTAAATTCATCAATGTCTCCCTTTGATTTTTAAATATTTTTAACTTTTTCTTGGAAGTCATCATCCCATCCTCATGGTTATATAATTTTTTTTATGATTCGATGATCATGTGTTTGCTTTTGTAATATATATTTATGAGATATTTTGATATTTTTTTTTAAATATTTCCTCAATCTCAGTATATTTAATCCTTTTTACTTTTATTTTCATAATAGCAAATAATCCTATTGAGCCATACTTTCTCATTTTTAAGTTTATGTTCAATTTTTTTAGTGATATCATATTAAATGAATTTAAATATATGAAATGTAATAGATCATTAAATAAAAATATTAATATGAAATATATATGTGTGTATGTATGTGTGTGTGTGAAGATGTGTTTTTTTGTGCATTGGAAAGAAAGGAACGAAAAGAAACTAGACTAGAGCCAAAGCATCTCGGAACAGCAATGTAGGAACACTAGCTCCCCAAGTTACGAAGGGAGTATATGAGCCAGCACCCAATTTTACAAGACAATCAGCTAGGCAATTGACTTCTCTATAGATATGCGCTAACCATATGGTCCATGGACGCTTAATCAAAGGCCAGATATCCAAGAAGATATTTCTATATCTATGCGCAGGAGGAGGTACACCTTGAAGGACATACATAATCACCTCATTAGCATTTTATTCAAGAATAACATTCCGAAATCTAGGTCCCAAGCAAGCTGCAGACCCTGGAGAATAGAAGAAGCTCCGCTAAAAAAGCATCAACAATACCAAGGAAGGCTGGGTATCCAACAATCTAGGTACAATCATTGTCTCTCAACAATCCTCCAGCACCTGGTCATACGGTCTAAGTGGGGCAGCCAACTACCATCAACATTAACTTTAACAATACCCTGAGATGAGGGAAGCCGCCGAGCACAACACCTGTCATCTTCTGGAGAAGTACGCCCCTGGGGACCCAAAAGGGAAATACACTCATTTGTGGTAATATGTGAAACGAACCACTTAGTCAATTTTCCATTTCGCTACATCAAGTGCTAAGTTGTTATGCCAATGCCACTGCCACCAAAGCGTGGCAAGGGAAGATACTTACTTATTTATTTATTTATTTATTTATTTATTTATTTATTTATTTATTTATTTATGTGATATGAGAGTTGATTATGTGAGATCTTATTTTTAAGTCCTGAGCAAAACCTCCATTATTTGGATAAGAGTAAACTAATTAGAACTATTTTGTTGCAATCCGTATTTTTTTAACCGTTAAGTTGAAAAGTTTAATTATATATGGCCAAAAACCAAAAAATGTATTAGCACTCCTAATTTGGATAGAAGTAAAGTAACTCCACTATGTTTTCTTCCGGAAACAGCAAAACACAGCATAGTTCTCCTGCTACAAGATAAATCATGACCCACTTTGGATATAGTTCTGCAGAAAAACTTCTAGAAGATAAAAATAGAATGAATTATAGAGGTCAAATGAATTTAATTTTTCCATAAGTTGAAATTAGTTACTTATGGAGAAGTTAAATGAGAGAGCTTTTGGAGTAGGTGAAAGCCTAATTCTCCTCATTGAAAGCACATTCACCCCACTTATTCTCTCTCCTTTATTTCTACATTGCCACTCTTAATATAATTAGTTAGAACATATTAATGATATTTTTAAATTCCACTTATTATCTCTCATTCAATCTATATTAGTAATTTTTTTTAAATGTTTTAATGTTTTAGTAATTTCTCTTATTTACTGCTACCCATTAATGAGATTCCTCTTTCCCATGTCACTCATTTTTTAAATATTTTCATCATAATTTCTTTATTTCTTTTAAAAAAATGCCTTAATCACCGTGTTTTTTCATTTTATGGTTACCCTTGATGATTTTAACAATAAAAAAACTCAATGTTTAGTTTATTAGGTATATTTTTACGGTATGATAAAATGACATTGTTTAAATTTTAAATTAGATTAATTATTTTTTTGTTTCTTAAAGTTGTTTCTTTGGTAATGATAATAAATAAAATTAGGGGATGACCATTTTAATTACAGGCTAAAATTAAATACAAGAAAAGTCTTAATAATAATTAATTTATGAGCTAAAACTTAATGAATTATTATAATAAACTATTTAATAATTGAATCATATGGTAAAAAATAAATCGCATGTGATACAAACTTACGTAAAAAAAACATTATGAATGATGTTAAAATAAAATATGAATATTAAACTCATGTTGTTTATAAAAATTTTACTCATGCTGTGTTTTTAGATATAAAAAAACTTAGGAAAGACAATAATTGATTCATACGGTAAAAATAAATCACGTGTGATTAAAAAATTGCATAAAAATATTAATATGTAGATTGTTGATGAATGAAATTAAAATAAAATAAGAATATTAAATTTATGTTGATTTTAAATATTTTATTAATGTTTTGTACTTTTAGATGTAAAGGTCTTAGAAAAAACAATAAAAAAATTTAATCACTTTTTTAAATTGAAATGTATTTTATTGATATACATTTATTTTGAACATTTTTTCGTGTAATTGTTTTATGTATCAAATGAGAATGAATATTTATATACTTTTTATTAATTTTTTAAATATCTAAACGTTAATTATTTTACAATCTAAAATCTAATGTAGTATATAAATTATAAGAGATAAATATAATTTGCTAAAAACTGACAATTTTTCATAAGATTATATTTATAAAAATTTGAATTTAAAATATTGGGGTAAATACATATTTCATCTACTTATGTATTTGTTGTTTTTAATTTTAAATTTAAAAAAATAATAAAAATGAGTCATTTTCTTTAAATAGAATTATGATTTTTTATAGAATCTTTAATTTCAATTTTTTATAATATTTTTTATGCATTACTGGTTAACAAAATTTTCATAAAATTTATTTAAAATTTCATAAAGTTTAATTTTCAAAACAATGTAAATTTTCATTAAATTTATTAATATTTAAATTTAAATAATAGGGGTAAATACTTATTGCTTCTACTTATGTTTTGTTATTTTTAGTTATTAAAAATGACTGACTTTTTTAAATTGAATTATAATTTTATTGATAGAAATTTCATTTTTCATTTTTTTATACTGTTTTTTTATACATCACGGGAAAGTAAATATTTATATAAAGTTTATTAATATATAAATGTTAATTTAGTAAATAGATTATAAAAGATAAATATAATTTGTTAGGAGATGTGTTTGTTATTCAATTTATTAGATAGTGGTTGTATGATTTTTTTCTTTGGCTTTTAGATCGTTTTAGTAGAAAAAGGGGGCAAATATAATTTGATTGACAATGAAAAATTTACATGGGTATTAATATTTAAATTATAGGATAAAATATTTATTTCATGTAGAAATAAAATATTTTCCTGAAAATACATTCATATTTAGATCATAAAAGGTAAAATATATGAATACATAATAACTTAAGAGTAAAAATACACCACATGAAGATGATCGTCCTAGATGAAAATAATGGTTTATCACTAATTGCATATGAAATGAAAACATTTTAATTTTAAATTAAATTAATTATTTTCTATAGTTGTTTTCTATTTTTTTTCCTATGACAATAAATAAAATTATGGGGTAATAATTTTAATTACAAGTTAAAATTATAGGAAAAGTCTTGATAACATTTAATTTTTGAGGTAAAACTGAATGAAGCATTGGAATAAATTTTATTAATAATTGAATCATAGGATAAAAATAAATCATACGTGATGAAAAATTTACATAAAATATTTATATGTAAATTGTTAGATGAGTGATATTTAAATAATCTAAGAATATTAAATTTTGGTTGATTATAAATAATTATTTATGTTTTGTGGATTTAGATGTAAGAATCTTAGAAATAAAATTAAAAAATGAATCACTTTTTTATATTAAATTTTATTTTATTGATAGAATATTTTTTAAAAAAATTCCTATAATGTTTTCAATTTATCAAAGGGGGAATAGATATTTGTAAAAAGTTTATTAATATCTAAATGTTAATAACTCAAATGAATATTTATGTTTTGACAAAAAGATTCATGTCAATAAGCAATGTTGGAGAATAAGTTTTTATAATATATAATTATAGTCACTATACATTTGATAAATGAACTCTTTTTAAATTTCAATGTAAATTAATTGCTTCCCATTATTGTTTCATTTCTAATACCAATAAATCAAAATTAAAGGGTAATTGGTTAAATTACAAACTAAAAATACAGGAAAGACCTTAATAATGTCTTTTTTCAGGTATTAGAATAAGTTTATTTTTGTGCTTTAGTTTCAACCCAAAGCATGTCAAATTTTTTACATCACTTTGTGTTATCATAATTAATATATGAAAATAATGACGGATGATTTTTTTATAAGTAAAATTATCATTGAAAATAGTACGAGTAAAAATGTCCTAATCCAAATTACAAAAATAATGACTATGTTGATTTTATTCAAGGCTTAAATACATTTTTGGTCCCTATACTTTTGTAAATGAGTGATTTCGGTCCCTCTAGTTTTAATTGCTCAGTTTTGGTCCCTATACTTTTGTAAATGGGTGATTTTGGTCCCCCTAGTTTTAATTCTTCAATTTTGGTTCCTCTTCTTTCAAAATTGAACAAATTTAATCCTACAATTAGCCTCCAGTAAATATTTAGCAGAGTTTGTTGACATGGATTTAATTTTGTAACGTGTAAACTATCAAATGATAAATATTATTATTTAATTTTATTTCTTAAATTTTTAAAATGAAAAATCAGAGCTTGCAGATTTCAGTTCACTTTCGATTTTATTTTAAATTTCATTTCATGCTTGAATGAGATTTCAGTTCGCTTGGTTGATGGCTTGAAGCAGACCTGCAATTGTTTAGTTTTGGGACTTGTATTTGCTTTATTGCTTTTGACGAAATTGGAGTGTAGTATTGAGATTTTATTTTTTTTTATTTTGTTTTTTCATTGTATTAAATTATAAAGATCTGATTTTATTTTCTGATTTTTCGTTTAAAAAAATCAAGAGATAAAATTAAATAATAATATTTGTCATGTGATGATTTACGCGTCACGAAATTAAATTCATGTCAACAAACTCTGCTAAATATTTAATAAGAGGTTAACAGTAGGATTAAATATGTTCAATTTTTAAAGAAGAGGGACCAAAATTGAGCAATTAAAAATAGGGGGACCAAACTCACCCATTTACAAAAGTATAGGGACCAAAATTGAGCAATTAAAACTAGGGGGACCAAAATCACTCATTTACAAAAATATAGGGACGAGAAATGTATTTAAACCTTTATTCAATTATTTATATATATTTCTTAAAAATTCTATTAACACCAACATGTCATTATATTGACCCATGCTAACGCAGGAGCAGTCAACTAGTAGTCTTGTAGTAATTAGAAGACCAAGCCTCATTATAGTTTGACGCATGATTTTATAAAATTGCAATTATATAGTAATGGTTGAAATTAATATTTCGGTTAAATATAAATAAAGAGTTGACAATCTTGTGCTTGTAAATTGTAATGGTGATGATATAATTACGATTACGATTCTGTTATTAAAATTCCATACTTATATATTCTTGATACATCAAAGGGGACACTTCTATATATGTCGTGACTCGTGAGGACCATAATAGTTCTTAGGGATTAGGGGATATAACCCCCATGGCCACCGCCACTTCCAGCACCTCCTCCATAACCACCACCATGTACACCACCTGCCCCGTACCCACCTCCTCCACCATGGCCACCACCCCCGCCGCCACCATATGCTCCACCACCCCCACCCCCACCCCCACCTGCACCACCACCACTTCCATATCCACCTCCATGTGCTCCTCCATCACCGTATCCTGCTCCACCACCACCCCCACTTCCACCACCACCCCCACTTCCACTACCATGCTCTCCACCAGCTCCATAGCCTCCGCCAGCTCCACCTCCTTGACCACCTCCGTGACCACTGCCATGAGCTCCGCCACCACCATAGCCTCCTCCAGCTCCACCACCATAACCACTGCCATGTTCTCCGCCAGCACCATAGCCTCCGCCAGCTCCTCCTCCACCTCCTTGACCACCACCATAGCCACCATCACGTTCTCCTCCTGTACCATAACCTCCACCGGCTCCACCTCCTTGACCACCCCCGTAACCACCAGCATGCTCTCCTCCTGCACCACCTCCGCCACCAGCTCCTCCTCCACTGCCATATCCACCTCCTTGAGCTCCTCCGGCACCATAGCCAGCTCCACCTCCAGCGCCACTTCCACCTCCTCCTCCATAACCAATGCCATGTTCTCCACCACCACCATAACCTCCCCCAGCTCCACCTCCTTCACCTCCACCATAACCACCACCATGCTCTACCCCACCACCATAACCCCCGCCACCACCATGTCCATCACCACCGCCATATCCAGCTCCATGGTCTCCCTCACCTCCATATCCTACTCCCCCACCATGTCCTCCACCACCACCACCTCCATAGCCAACAACTCCATGGTCTCCCCCACCTCCATATCCACCGCCGCCACCACCACCAATGCCATGGCCTACACCATAGCCCTCAAAAGTGAGCAATGCCCTTCTTGCGGAACATAAGCCTAAAGCCAGTAGTACTAAGAAAACAACACTAGGAACTCTGTGTATTATAGCCATTGGGATTGAATTCTTGGTTTGTTGATGGAGAAGTTGGGAGAGTATTTATAGGGATTGGGAAGGCGCGTTGAAAGCAAAGAGTGGTTGAAGCACATGGATATTGTCCCCACAATGTGGCCCTTAATAAGCAAAAGATAGTTACATACACAAAGGAATGTTCTGTTCACTCTCACTGTAGAGAAGAGAGATTGTGTTGTGTGCTTTTGCTGTCCTCCACACTCTACAAAGCCAAATCCTATATGTGCTTTTTAATAAACTTTACACCTAAACCCTAAGTACTAGTCTTATCCCTCTCTAGCTACCCACTTCCTCCTCCCCCTCTACTTTGCGATGCAAATTGCTTGCTAGCTTCATGATATATATTCAACTTATTTTCCTTTTGCTCATTAAATTCATCTCTTTCACCTATTCACACTTGCAATAGTCATGCTAATTGTTTTCTTTAATTAGATCATAGCTTATATTTTCGTCGCTATACTTACTCATCATAAGTGTTACACCAATATTAAAAAACGGCATGAGCATCGATCGTATCATACAGTGGGCTACTAGATGCAAGAAATTAAGGTCTTTGGCAATCTAATTTTCTATGTGCATCATATACAAAGATTTTTATTTATGAAAAACAGAATATTACCTTGCCAACCTATAGGAATGAAATTAATTAATTAATTGTCGTTCACTTGCCACAATGCTTATTAATATTCCTCATAGATTTCCTGCTTAGTTATATATATATATATTAATTACAACTGAAATTAATTGAGTACTGTTGACTCTGTACGTAAATTTTCTAGTTAAATAAGCAATATATAAAGTAATGTTTTGATAAGAAGACTTTTGTCATTACCAAATGCATAATTAAACACTAAATTTCACCATCCATCACTTGGATTAACCGGTAAGGAGCTGTTCCAGCTTAATTTGTGATCTTGAGTTCGAACCTAGGGTATGTAACTTAGTTAAATGTCGCCTGGTGAAAAATGTTAAACAACTTCTCATATTAATGGAAAATGATTTTTTTACACCCCAATTTTGAAATATGGAAATGTAAGGAAGAGTGAAAGAAAGAAAAAAAAAGAATTAAAATAGAGTAAAAATATAATAATTAATGTGATAGAATATTAAAAGAGAAATAAAATTAAAAATGAAATATGAAGCGAAGTGAACAAATCACCAGTGTAAAACAATCAATTATCCAAATCAATTATCTATCCATGTGGTATGTGGAGACAAAGAGGAGTTAGGCTTTAGCACGTACCAGATAGGATTTTTTTCGTTGCCATTCTGATATTCTAGTGAGTAGTAGTTTATGACACAATGCTGTGTAGTCTGTGACGCAGTCTCTAAAATTATTTTTTCTTAGATTTCTTATCCAAAACTGTCCGTTTTCTTCTTGCTCTATATTTGTGACATTTCCACTTTCTTTAATTGGTAGTAGTGTAGAAATAGATAAAAGAAAAGTAGAGTTCAGATAAAGATAATTTATGAATTGTTTAGTGTTTGAAAAATATATAAAAATTAGAAGAGAAATATAAATTTGAGTTAATTGTTTAGTTTAATTCACGAGATTGAAGAGAAAGGTTTTGGTTGCCTTTATCTTTTCTTGGTTAAATCGCGCATATGAGGGAGAGAAATGCCTAAGTACTCATTTGGTTTAAATTCTAAACCATCCAGAATCAATTCTGCAGAATTGATTTTAAATCACTGTCGTCCAACGTATTTCGTAAAACGTGCATCATTCATCTCAACCATTCATTTCTAGAATCAATTTTACTCAACTGTAAACCAAACCAAACGGACCCTAAATCATGGGTCTCACTACTTTTTAAAAGTTCTATGCTATTTCTTGTCTACTCGATACCAAGTTGGGTAAATAATCCATCTCTTGCCTATTTCTCTCACACTTCTCTAAAACAGTGTTTGGTTTCATTTTGAGCAAAAGCATATGTATATTCCACGGTAGGCAATTTTGTTTAAGTCAGGTAGAACCTCTATAGGCGGTAAAGTTCTCCCTCCGAGTATAATAGAGTTGTGTATCTATGACTCAAACTTAATAGTTAATACCACTGGTTAAGTTGAAACATCCCCTTACCAACTAATTCATGTGCTCGGTGGTAACCGTATTTGCTTTAAGTCTCCGGTGAGAAATTTGATAATAAGAATAATTCAAGTTTACTTTATTAAATTTAAACATTATAATTAACTTTCTTACCAAAATATCATTATATATAATTTCAATTAAAGAAAAGATCAATATCAAGAAATTTAATTTTATTTAAATTCCAATAATTTCACATAAATATATTACCAACTAATTCATGTGTTGGGTGGTAATCGTATTTGCTTTAAGTCTCCTGTGAGAAATTTGATAATAAAAATAATTCAAGTTTACTTTATTAAATTTAAACATTATAATTAACTTTCTTACCAAAATATCATTATATATATAACTTCAATTAAAGAAAAGATCAATATCAAGAAATTTAATTTTATTTAAATTCCAATAATTTCACATAAATACACTACAAAAAACACGGGATTTAGTTGGGGTTAAATCTGACTTTTCCTGCGGTTTAAACCCCAACTAGATGCTTTTCCCGCGGTTGGTTAAACCGCAGGAAAAACGACCGTAGTAAAGGGGTTTCCTGCGGTTCGTGATAACCGCTGGTTTGAATGAGGATTTTAGCTGGGGTTAACTAACCGCAACGGATTACCCGGGGTTAGTAACCGCAGGGACGTTCCTGGGGTTTTTAACCCCAGTTACGTAATTGAGGTTGCCTAACCCCAGGGAATTTCCTGGGGTTCATAACCGCAGGAAAAGCCAATTTTGTTTTAAAAAAAATTACAATTACATGGGGTTATAACCGCAGCTAATGCCACTTTTTTTTTTTAATTAACAATTTAACCCAATTTTTTCAGATTAAAGATATTTTCAACCTGCACATAGTAATATATTCTACTTGACCAATCTTAAATTTTAGAATTTAAAATAGATCAAATTGGCATCACAATGAAATAAGAAATCAAACATATATAAATCAAAAAGTAATAACTGTTCATTCAAAGAACCAATAAGCAGTTAACAAAGATCAAACATCATAAGTGTACTACGTACTAAGAGTTGAAACTATAAAATGTGTGTCAACATTCGACAAACATTTTTAATATTCCAACAGTAAACAAAAAAGCTAAGCTAAGATGTAGTTTGTATATTCTTCATTTGTCTTGGAACTATTCTTCAGGTTCAAGATTTGTTGGAGAATGAGTTGCATCAATAGTTGGATTTGTTGGATGTGCACTTCCTTCGTCAGACACCTAAAGTATGTTGTAAAACACAGTTAGAAATAAAATAAAATTATGAAATAAATATAATTTTAACTTATAAATATTACCGGTGTAGTTTGAAACATAGTTAAGTCCAAAGGTAGTTGACCAGGGTTATTTTGAGTAAGAAAACTCATCAATGCATCAAGCTTTTTATTTTGTTCATCATACTTTTTACTTTGCTCATCATACTTTTTATTTTGTTCATCCACTTGTGATTGCAATGTAATAACTTGATTTTGCAACTGTGTGTAAGAAGGAGAAGATGAGGTCATCCCACTGTAATAATGAGAGGGGTGTCCAAACACTTGGGATGGACATGGACCCAATCCCAACCCCCGAACACGGCCACAATGTTCTTTACTTCCTAGAGCATAAGCCAAAGAATCTTGGGTTGATATTTCTTGTGAAAGGGACATTGTGTTTTCATATTCCTGAATTTTTTCCTGCAAGAACACATCAAAAGATAAGCAAAATCAGATTGGTTTAACAATGTTCACGGATGGAAATTGCCTAAAAAATAGGACCCTAGAAAAGATATTGCTAAGACCAAAAAGCAAGAATAATATATACTTGCAGCCTTCATAAATTCCATGTTACCCCTCTTTCTACGCTTTCAATTTCTTCTTAGTGTTCTTTTGATTTTCCCAATCCATTTATGCATATACATAAGGGTAGCCATATATAAAAGGTGCTAGCAGAAACCTCCTTTTAAAACCAGAAATAAAAAAATAGAGGTGCACTCAGGTGGCACAAATTGTTTAAAAGATGCATAAATTGAAGCTTAAAAATATGCATAAATTGTTTAATCAGAAACCTCCTTTAAAATATGCATAAATTGTTTAATCAGAAACCAGAAACCTCCTTTTATATTCTTGCCCATGATTGAAGCTTAAAAATATGCATAAATTGTTTAATCATATCCCTTATGCTGCATGAATGAAGATTCCAAATCTGAGAATCATCTGCCATGTTGGACCCGGTGAAGTTTATTTATAAATCAAATTAAAAAAAAAAGCAAAGGACAATGGTGAAACTTGTCTCAAAAATCGACACAATACCACACATATATATTAATTTGGTGATGAAACTGTCTATGGTTATCCATTTTCTATCCTAACACTTGCTTTTGCTTTTGCTTTTTAAAAGCTAAAGATGACACCAAAGTAGTGTGTGTAAGTGTGTGCGTGAATGTGAAGGAAGAAAAGGGAAAGAAAGAGGACATTGGATGCTGTTAGCTTCCTATGTCCCTCATCACCCTCTTTGTATCTGCTAGTGTATATTCAGTATCATAACTTTATGGTCTATGAGATGTTCTCATTGCTCTTTCACTCTTTTTATGTATTTGGTTCCTCTCTATAGTATCCTACTTCTCTTCTAAACTCTAAAACAGTTATCATCTCATCACACAAATGGCAACTCCTCTTTCTTTCAGTTTTGTACTCAGCAGCAACGGAGATAAAATTTAACATTCAAGTAAACTACAAACACTCACACAAATCATGTATACCATACTAGGTTTTCTAGCTAAATCCCCACAGAAGATAATTAAAGCTCCAAATTAATAACTTTGTAATAGGAATATATATCTATAGTTCCTCTATTTAAAGCTCCAAATCCAATGCAGTCTGTTATAATAACTAGCCAAACACACCCACATACTCACTCAGTTTCACATTCCAATGGAAAAGGTAGATGCATAGAGAAGTGTATCAGTGTTTTAGGCTACCACATTGACAAGCAACCATATCCAGCTAATACAATATCCTAAAGGTATATAATACATAATTCCAAAAAAACAAAATTGATTATTTTTTTAACTTCACCTCACAGAATCCTTTTTTCACAGTCAAAATGAAGGCTTTTTCTAACTTATTGATTGAATTGAACTTACACTGATTTCTTTAGCCTGATCATTCACAAATGTTCCATCGGGTCGTTTGTGTGTGGCTGTCCATACTTCTCCCCTACTAACTTTGCGACCAAAGTCTTTTTCCTACAAATTCCAACAAGAGTGTAAAATATATGATAATAGCAAAAGTACAATTTCATTATTCATAGTTAAATGATACCATCTCAGCCCTCTTGCGTGCAAGGCTCTTAGATCCAGTAGTATGATGGATTGTTTGCTTCTTTCTATTTTCTTTATTTTTCTGGGCATTGAGCTGATCATTGACACAAAAAATTAATAACTACATTGACAATAATAATGTGGATAAAAATAATTAGTTATACCTTTGTCTTTTCATTTAGACGATAATCAACAAAAGTTGCCCAATGATCTCTATTTACTCCTTCTGGGACCATTGCAATTAGTTCATCTCTTGTACGCGTGTTATCATCCCTAGCCTGCCACAAATCTTGCCTATGCTCTCTCCATCTCAAGCCAAGCGATTTAAATACATAACTCTTTTGAAGGTCGGAGTGAATATCAAATTTACCCTTCAAATTAGAAGATGAAAGTTAACAGATATTAATTCATAATGTATTTGAATTGGTTTACAAAATAATTAAAAGGATACACCTATTACCTCAATATCATTCTCATATGCAATTCTCTTGTAATCACCAGGAACTTTCTTCCAATTTTCATAGCTTATTGGAAAGTAAGAGAAGTCTCTCCCAATGGGACCTAAGAACCTAGTCAATAATCCTCCAATCTCTGATGGCATTAAAGGTGTTTCAATTGTATTATCTACCCGCCTTGTCTCCCCATGTCTAAGCCAAACTGTATACCCTTTTGGAAAAGGATTTACAATCAAATGCTCATAGACTACTTCCCTACTTTTCCATTTCCCAAACTTGCATTTTTTACATGGACATATTATACAACCCTCAACACTCCGATTAGCAAAAGCAAAGTCTAAGAATTTATCTAGTCCTTCCATATATTCAAGAGTATTCCGAGGCATACCAATCCAAGACTTATCCACTATTTCTGAAAAATATAAAACCGTGTCTAATTTCAGTCAAGCAATCTTAATATTTAGAATACATTATTGAGCAGAGAGAGTGGCATTCCTTCTTGAAAAATATAAAACCAAATGGTTTGTATGCTATGCGAATCAAACTATCAATATATGAAGAGGGAGAGAGGAATTAGAGTCTGCATGGAACAAATTTCAGCAAGTAGAATCTCTTGAAAAACTTGACCAGATCTATCATGGTTTAAATAACATGAAGGAAGAAATTGGTTTGAATGAAATAAAGAGTTACCACCATATATATAATTAAAATAAACGTGACAAAGGAAGAAACAAAGCATGTATTCGTGGACAAATTAACGCAGAGAAATTAAATAAACAGATTATGAACTAGTAGGAAGAATGATGGATAAATTTTTGTTCACTTGCAATAGCGAGCAAAGTTTTCTTGTGTACCTTTGTTAGTTGACATGCCAGGCCAGCTAAAGATTCCTCTCCCTTGTTCAGGTCTTAACCAATAATAGCATTAGCTATATATACTGCCACCATAAACATGGACAATTAAAACATAAATAAATAAATAACCAAGCATTAGCTAGCATAAACTAGTGATGTTTCAAGACGATGTTGGACTCAAAGAGGAAAGCTGTCCTGCTAGCTTAGGACCATCTAAACGCAATTTACAAGAGCATGAAATTATGTAGTGTGAAGTGCAACAATAAAAGAACAATGAATTAAATCAAGAATATCGAATTGAATAAATAAAACAAGCTCAATCAACTCCTAGATCCTATTTTTTTATTATTATAATCAAGAACTAATTAAGGACCTTTGCTTTACAATACTCAATTAAGTTTGCAATACTCAATTAACTCTTAAGTCCTATCTTTTTTTATTATTATAATTTGAAAAACGGACCAGTACCTATTTTTTTATATATTTTGATATCGTTTTATAATATATATAGCTAAAAGGACTAATAGTTAATGCACCGCTATATATATTATTAAAACAATATCAAAATATATAAAACAATAGTTGGCTAGCTATGTTTCTTTATTAGAATATTATCTTTATTATATAGTACTAGAAAGATTTGGTGGTGGAGGAAATAATTTCAGTTTTCTTAACACAACAAAGCAGTATGAAGAAGTACACCAAGCCTGAGTGAATTTCTATTTTCATTTGCATATGGGAATGGGTGTCATTTTTGCTGAGGCTGTTCACAAAGTGGGGAAAATACCCACTGAAGCTCTAACTTGTGGGGCTGCTTGCAAGTTATACTTAAACTAGTTATAGATAAATAGATTATTATATAAAAATAGCAACTGATATTTGCAGGACACACCATTTGGGTCATCAACTCATCATACCATATAATAAACCCAAAATTAGCATCATTTTTGCACTATCAAAGGTAAATGAAGATTTCCTCATAGGTTACACAATGCCAGAAGTCAGGGAGAGAAAGAACATAAGTTTGCATCTATATTATACTATAGTTGCTTAGTTCCACTATATTACTAGATGCTTCTAGTAATTTATCACAGAAAGACAGCATAATTAAAACATATACAGAGTTTGAATCAGAAAAATATTATTAGTAGAATTGTCATAGAAATACACCATAATTAAAAAAAATACAGTTTGAATCACAAGAAAATATTAGTAGAATTTAACATACTAATACCTAGTCACCAATCAGCTTTTATCTATGAAAGTCAACACAAGTAAATATTCAACAACCTGATCACTCCAAAGAATTTAATGAAAATTATGTGCTGATTTGATCATTTAAATAATATGTCTTGGTGTCCTGGCTCTACAAGTTGAAGTGAAGATGGCCTAATTGCCTGCAAATTTCAATCACCTTATGATTTGCAGGACTTCTAAAATTTAACTTATTCTTTGTTTTATGCTTTGAGAAAAATAGTAAAAAAACTGCATTTGAGGAAAGGCAAGTAGAAATAAAGAACACAGTTTAAAGGGGTGATAAATACTCAACCAACAAAAAGGAATTTTGAAAGTAATAAGTTTGAGCCTTTCAACTAAAACCTAGGTTTTTAAGAATTTATTCTTTGGCAATTTTTCAACAGTGAATAGTCAATAGATAATCATATTAACAAATATAAATACAAAGAGTGAATGAAAACAAGCTCATTGAATTATGCAACCACTTACCACAATAAGCTCATGTAAGTTCAGAAAAACAAAAAAAGAAGGAAAGATGCATGCATATATAATGCAATGGTGTTGCTAATAAAGAATGAAAAGCTAGAGTTTGGAATATCAGAATCTTGAAATCTACATTTGACAACTAAATCTAGGTGAAATTACCTCAACATCGAACAATGAAGACAAGGATCCCATATGATATTGATACAGATAGAAGAATTCATGGACATGGATTCTTAAGCTATAGTATAAGTATAAAAGGGGAAGTGAATAAAGAGGAGTAAAATGCATGGAAAAATTTCAATATATGCTTATACTTGTTCTAAGGTGGGAAAATTTCACAAAACTAGAGTTATAAGACTAATTAACAAACAAGTGCCATAACAAACAAGGAGGGGACTAAGACTATCAGCAAACATGAGCAAATATGCATTAGTTTCATGTATACAAAAATTACAAACAATGACAAGTTATATATACCTGCAGATACCAAACAAGAATATGAGAAAATGTCACTTCTTTAAACAGCTCTATGCAAATAACCTTCTACTAATCTCTGCAAAAATTAATATATGATAGGAATGATTTGCTTAGGTGTCTAATTCATGTTTATTAATGCATGAATTGCAGAGTTTGAAATCAAATTAAGCTTTATTCACCAAGCTAGAGTTTGTTAATATATGTCTTCTTTTTAGCTCACTAATGCATGTTCCAATTGCTACTTTGTTAGGGATAATAAAAGGAGAAAGAAGTAGACTTGTTGGCACAATGGGATTAATGCTAATTCCAAATTGAGGGCAAATGAACGCAGATCAATATATTAGTTTTTTCTTGCAATGTTTCATATTATATTAAGTTTATAACATCAATAACATTATTAAGGCTAACATTATTTCTACTAAGCCAATTGCTCAATATGTTAAGCCAATGTATAAATTAGAAATAACCTTTATTAAGATTCTGTCTATTCCTAACCAAACCTACAAGGATGAAGTCTGTGTTAAAGGAAGCTTTTCATGTGCATGAATTTTCGGAAAATGTATGAAATTATTCAATTATAGTAGCATTAAATAGTGAATACATTGATACTCAAACTCAACCCTGCATCAAGCAACATCTAATTGGCATACGAGTATTTGTTAAACATCAAATATCAATTTGTATGTAGGGATAGATTGAATAACTAATTAAACCGTGTTAACTAGTGATAAGAACCAAAATATAAGCATAATCAATTATATTTATTAATATCAAAACCTCCTCCCCTTTCAACAAATTCTGTATCAATTCAAACTCTATCATTTTTTACATATAAAAAAATGAAATCATATATAAGTGCATAATTACAAAACAAAAGCTTTATAATTATATACTAGAATGAATGAACCATACTCTATCAGATGCAGCTCGCAATTCAAAAATGTTGGAGTTTAAGGAAGATTGGGGGAAACAGGGGACGCTGAAACAGAAATTGCCATTGTAACGATTTGAACAAGCAACGAAATCCATGAATAACCTTTAGCCTTTGGTGTTGCACAACCACTTGATATATAACAAACTTAATATATTTTCACCCATGAAAGAAACACTCTTCGGTCCCCCCACCGCCACATCCAAAACCCCTCTTTCTCTAATTGATTTCAGTCCAGTTTAGACACGCACACAGCACCAAGACCGTAATTAGGGTGGCCTTTGGAATTGTAAAAAGCTCTAACTAATTGAAAATTTTGTTCCCTCAAATCTAACTACTTCTCTTCACTCATAAAAAGCTCTAATTAGAGTTAATGAGAAAAGATGAGGAGCAAGAAAGAACTTACGAGAACCACTTGATCCCTCAAAGCTCACTCACTTGAATCACTTTCTTCTCGCACGGAATGTAGCCTAAACAAAATCAGTAAGAATCATTCACACAATGCAATCATGCAATGTACCGACCAAACCCTAAGAAAACTGAGGATAGAGGAGGATTAACTCACCGCACCCAACCGGAGAAGACAATCGCACACCGCCGAAGAAGAGAACCGCACACCGCACACAGCCGGAGAAGACAACAGCGAAGGATGGACTTAGGGCACAACAGCGAAGGATGAACGATAGGAAAATAGAGGTAATGTGATTTTAGGGAGAAATAGAGTGAGTGCAGAGAGGTGATCGATTTTGGGGGAAATTAGAATGAGTGGAGAGGTAAGTTGATTTTGGGGGAAAATAGAGTGAGTGCTAGCTGAGCGCCAAATGAAAAAAAAAAAAATTCCCACCAAATTAATATGACTTTACTGGGGTTTAACCCCTACTAATGTTTTTTTAATTTAAATAATTATTCTTTAAAATCGTAAAAGATTTATAAAAAATTATAAAAGTCTTTTACTGCGGCTATAACCGTAACAAAAAATGAAACCTTACCCGCGGTTAGATAACCCCAGTTAATTGATATCACTTAAAACGATTTTCGTAACCCTGGTCAAACAACCCCTATTAAAACCTACTTAGCTGGGGTTAAAATAACCCCAGTAAAATAACCCCTGACCGTTTTTTTTTGTAGTGATATCAAAGACTTAACTTGAATTTTGCATAAAATGAAAATTAAATAATGATATTTCATGAGGTTATCAACCTCTTAAAGCAAGAATTCAGCTATACTAGAATTATGCCTCAGAATCAATGCATGAAATTAATTTTTGTGCATGTTATATGTGTCGATTATCTTGTTGAAATATTTTAAGTTCTTTTACACATTATAACCACGATATTCTTTACCTGGTAAACAATATTTGAAGACGAGGAAAAATCAGTTAATAACTATATAACAACATCAATATTCAATTTTGGTTTTATTTTTTTAAAATAAATAAATTAAAGAGACCGTCTCAAATTAATTATTTTATTAACCAAAAAGTTTTATTAATGAAAATATAATGAGAACTAGTAACCAGTTACAATTCAAGACAGCTCCAATTTAAATCTTATAACATTGCTTTATACATTTAAGGGGGCTAATACACCAACCTACAACTGCTTCCTTTCATTTAGAAGAAGCTGCCTCAAAATAAATATCTAATCGTACAAATATTTTACATATTGCATGGAATTTTACAAATCTGAAACTTTGAATCCAAGAGTTTAATTAATGAAATTTAATATCTATAACAAGTTATTTAATATAATAAGTGTGTCTTGTATATGTATAAAAGGACGACATCAGGGCAGGGTAACTCAAAATCAATTTATACTATTAAATGTTTTTCTATAAATGAATTTCATTAATAGCTGCAATTCATTTTATACGTTGTTTTATGTTATTGACGTATATTAAGATTAGAGTACATATAATTTCTAGAATATATGAAATTAAAATATGAGCAAAACGAATTATATTCTCATCTACCTTTAAAATCTTCAAGTCGACATCAATTCTTTTAATCATGTGCCAATAATTATATATGATATCTGATATATAACGGTTTGCATAAGATATTGGTATTTTTAAGTATATATAAATGTAATATTTAAACTTTTAAGAGTGAGTGTTTACAATTTAAGCACAGGTTTTAATTAATTATGATAGATCATTATTATCATATAATTAAGTACATTACTAAAACAAAAAATTAAGAAGAAGCAGCAGCTTCAGCTTAAGTTCGCATGTTTTCCATCATATGTATAATCTAGCTAGCTAACTAGCTAGTTTTCCACATAGAGACTAATTAGCATTAATGTAAGGAAATGGAATCATAAAGCTGGAAATTAACATATTGTTATATAAATAGATGGATGTAAGCCTTGTAGAGCTTCCGTTTGACATTCAGGTAAAACATAAAAATTTAATTACAATCCATAATTAAACCGTTTTTAATTTAATTAAGCATCCTCGTATCCATATATGTATACTGTTATTGTTATTACTATGGCCACAAGGAGCTAAGTACGGTTTTTCTCTCAGGGGTAGTATCCACCGTGGCCCCCACCTTCGCCACTTCCACCACCACCTCCATATCCACCCCCATGTGCGCCTCCTCCACCACCAGCGCCACCACCACCGCCAGAACCACCACCACCCCCAGCTGCTCCACCACCATATCCTCCACCTGCTCCTTCACCGCCACCATATCCGCCTCCATGTGCTCCACCAGCACTGGCTCCACCACCCCCGCCACTGCCTCCTCCACCTCCGTATCCTCCACCATTGGCTCCACCGTATCCACCTCCAGCTCCACTCCCTGCTCCACCTCCATAACCACCGCCAGCACCCCCTGCACCACCACCTCCTCCTCCACTGCCACCTCCGCCACCATAACCACCCCCATTTGCTCCACCTTCCCCATATCCTTCACCGCCTCCTTTACCAGCCCCTCCTCCATATCCACCACCTTCAGCGCCACCTCCTCCACCGCCGCCACTTCCTCCACCACCACCGTGTCCGCCACCATATCCTGCACCGGCACCTTCACCTCCGCCAGCTCCTCCTCCATAGCCACCTACACCATGGTCTCCACCTCCTCCAGATCCTCCACCTCCACCTCCACCGGCACCACCACCACCGTAACCTGCAGCAACATCACCATGGATGGCACCGCCAATGCCATGGTCTAAACCAACATTGACACCTCCTTCTAGAGTGAGGAGTGTTCTGGCAGCAGAGCATACGCCCAAACACAATAGCACAAACAGAACATTGTTGAGAACCTTAGAAGTAGCCATTAGTATTACCACTAGAATGTGTTGAAATCCCACAATGAGGTTGGTTGGGTATATATAGGAATGGGGCAGGCCCACTAGGCAATTGGAGGGGTCCAAAGCAAGAGTGGAGTGACCCATGCACATGAAGAAATTAAGTGGTCCGATATACAAGTACAAACTCAACTCACACTATAGTGTAGTGTGCTTTTGCTGTCTACCACCATTAACTAATTGATCTTCTCATTGTGTTAGGCAAGATCAGCTCCATATATCGTTATTATAATAAATAAACCTAATCTCCTCTGTCTGATATTTCATTTCTTTTATATGGATGTCCGAGTCATTATTCATCTATCTATGTCGTTCACACTTAGACTAAGTACCACTGCCCAGTGTATAGCTAAAATTTTTCCAAATGCTGTTAGCAACTTGCTCATGTTATGTATTTATCCTTGATCTGTATACCACTTAATTGACTTTTGTGTATATATATATTTTAAGCTTCTTTTTTCTCTAGATAATGGAAAATCTTCTTAATTGATATGATTGTTGTCTGATTCAAATTATAAGGCAGGCAATACCTGATGAGTTTGATTGTGTGAGTGCATGACTCTGAATTAGTAGCTAGCTAGCCACAAGGCAACCAATTTTACATTGAACATTGAATATATATAGAGTAGGCGGAAGCAAGCAATATAGTCAATTTTGTCGGTTAATTGTGTGATTTCTGTATCAAATATATAATATTGTTTTGAGATACAATACCGTAATGAGTCATACTTGGAACATAAGGGAATGAAACTATATATGAGATTGCTGATAACTAATGGTATATATGATCGATCATCAGTTGGTTATACTACCTTATCAGATCGAGGACGGACGGCTGGAGATATCCGTTCCCAAATCTTTTAGCCTTGACAATTAATATTTCCCATTTTCTACCAAATACACTCAAAATGACGATTATGAATTGAAGAATAAATAACAGAACATAAACAGATAATTAAAACAACAAATAATGGTTGTTGCCACAATGGTTTCCCTGGAGATTTACATGTCATGGTAACATTAATCGCATGATTAGAGGAAGGCCAATTAATGTTTGTGAGGATGTGAATTTGATCGATATTGGGCGACAAAATTAATTAATGGAAATGGTGAATGTGGAGGTGCACAAGGTAGCTGAGGTCAAGTTGGAGCCTAGCTAGTTAAAAGTTATTGGTTGAATTTGAAGGCACTTACTTACATCACTGACATTAACAAATAACAAGGGATCAAAGGTATGAAATTGAGAGTAGTGGAGTGGATGATAAGCACATGCAAATAAGGAGATTGCGGGACCCATCCATCTTGTTCTGCTTGTGTAGTGGGATTGCTCTTTTTCGGCTTTCATGCCTGTCTATCAGCAGAAGCTTTTGACTCTAATAGCAATATATTGCCACTACATTTATTATTTTCTGACGCCTGAGACAGTATTAAGCAGAGATGAGTTACTATAGAAAGATGAACAACCATGAAGAACAAGAGTCACACCAAAGCAAACCTAAGAGCAACTCCAACTACAATGAGAGTTGCTAGAAGAGTTACTTAACTTAAAAATTATTATTTTAATACGGATCTTACAAGTTGAGTGGTTTAAAAATGGGTAAGAGTTGCTTGTGTAAGCAACTCTTATCCATTTTTAAGCAATTCAACTTGTGAGATCCACTTTAAAATAATAATTTTTATATTAAGCAACTCTTCTAAGCAACTCACATTGGAGATGGTCTTACAGACTATAACTAATTCACTTCGATACATGTCTGGCTTAAATTTTTATTAGCAAGTATATTATGTCTATTACATGATTATTTTTTTATTTTAAAAATAATATTATAATTATTTAATTAAAAAAACTATATATAAGATGTGGAGATGAGGTTTCTAAAATTATGAAGAAATTATAAAAATATGAATGAAAATATATTATCATTTATGTTTGTTGATTTGGTTGGTGTGTATCAAAATTTAAATTTATGAGCTCTAAATTTATAATTATATGCACAAATTTATGATGGATTAGATTTTTTTTATACAATGGTGGTTATAAGGTTTATGCCTATTAACTTATATAAATTACCCAAATCTCTTTGCTCTACTTCAAATCTAGTTGCTTGATTGATGGAAAAAATATGATAAAATATGTTTATAGTCTTTATATATTTTTTTTAACTTTGCTCTTTTTCCCTAATTTTTAAAACTTTTGTTTTATTTTTATACTTTTAGAACACCTTAATCATAGTTCCTAACGCTAATTCGTTCAATTAAATTGTTAACCTGTTTAATAGATTTCCATATTAACTTTTACATATTGTTTGGTTGGAGGGATTTGGAGAAAATGAGAGGGGAGTAGGCGTTTGAGACTATGATTAAGGTGTTTTAAGACTATATGAGTATAAAACAAAATGAGTATACCTAAATATTAGTCTATAATTTTTATGCTACCATGTAGTTTAGTCTCTGACTTATGAAAAAACCGTTTTAGTCCCTAACGTTACTTTTCATCCAGTATTTTAGTCCAAAGTCCTAATTCTATTAAATTTGTGATGATTTGTTACGTTAAGTGACATATAGGCTGTCAAATACGATAAAAAACAGTGTTGTTTTCCCCATTTTTCAACTGTGGGACACCTATCGCTAACAATCACTTATTCTTCCTCCTTAGCGTTAGAGAAGATGAATGAAGAACAAGGAAGAATAAGAAGTGATTGTTAGTACTAGATGTTGCATACTTAAAAAAAGGGGAAAATGACATGATTCTTTGTCCTACTAGGAAAGTAACATAAGAGATTAAAAGGATTTTTTTTATAAGTAAGTGATTAAAGACTTAAATTGCATGGTGACAATCACTAATTTACTCAAATTTCAAAAATTAGGGATGAAAATGAAAATTGATAAAAAAAAATATATAAGTACATAAACATCCTTTACCTTAAAATATATGTTCCTCCTTGTTAAATCTTGATTGAGACCAGGCCATCATATATAGCCCTTTTTTTTTCGGGTTCAGGCCATAATTGGACACACCTCAGGAAAAAATTCCATACTTATGTGATAGCCACTGATATCAAAGCCCGTTTACGAACATATTATCATTACAGAAATCTTTAGGCCCAATTCAGTGTTTTGTATATATGTGATTATGTGGAGCTTGAGATTAATTGGGTGTTGAGTCATTTGACCAAAAAATAAAACCGACGTTTGACCCAAACTATATGAACAGCTAATTATTGACAAGATTGATTTTAAAATTTCCACAAAAAAAAGGATAGATTTTAAATTTAACTTAAAAAAGAAATGTTAAATGATACGATATTGAGTTTAATTAATATACACTGGCAGTGTAAAACAATTTTACACAGTAATTCAACGATGTGTTATCACATCATATAACGAGTCTGACACATGTGTTCATATCCAATCAAATGTAAACAACATAAACCAAACCGAAAAATCGAAGAATCGCAAAAATTGATTTTTATTGGATTGGATTGATTTTTGTATCCTAAGTTGAGAACGGATCTAATCCAAACCGAACTTATATATACATATTAATTTAAATAGGTATTAATTAATCGATAAATTTATAATCTACTAATTTAAAGAGATCTTTTTCGATTCAACGAACCTACATTATTTTTTATGAATAAAACACATGTACACTGTATTGATTAATTAAATGATGTTCATGTACAACGAGGTTGTTCAGTGGTCTCAAATTCGAATACGAGATATGTAGGCCCAGTTTGGATACACTTATGTAGAAAAACTTCTAGAAGATAAAAATAGAATGAATCAAAGAGGTCAGATGAATTTAACTTCTCCATGAGTTGAAATTAGTTACTTATGGAGAAGTTAAATGGGAGAGTTTTTGGAGTAGGTGAGCTACAAAGACTAATTTCAACTTATAGAGAAGTTAAATGCATTTGACCTCTTTGATTTATTATGTTTTTTCACTTAGAAGTACTTCTGCAGAAGTTTTACTTTTGTGTGTGTGTGTGTGGACGGGTATCATGTTACTTTAGAAGCAACTATTGTTAAAGTCACTCTTCTTTATAACTCTTTATAAAATACACATTTAACCAATCCAACTATTATATAATGTGATATTAATATGTTAATCATGCACACCAAATTCTAGATAAATCAAATATTAATTCACGTGTGTAATATTATATTTAATGATTACTTATATTTTAAAAGCATATTATATTAGAATAAAAATTACATGATGAAGTATCAATTAGTTTTTTATATATAGGAATTATTTTGGACTCGATCTATGCATATAAGACTTACAATCTTACGATTAAATTGATCAAAGTATATATTCATAAAAAATATTAAATGGCCAGTGATTTAAACAAAAGTTATTATTGGAATCTAAAGAGAGAGGTCTCCCTTTCTAATTATATGGGATAATGGTGTTTAAGACCTGGTCTGTCACTTTGACCCGTCCCAATTCTTATACTCAGGCAGTGTCTTTTTCTATCCTACAAGAAAGAATAGAACCAAATCAAGTCTCTTTTGTTGACCCGACATCGGGTTGGGGACGGGTTCATATTAACCTTCTGGCTACCTGGCCCATCCTTTATATATAAATATAATATTTTACTTATAATTTTCTATTATGTAAAGTTCTAGCCTTATTTTTTTTTATTTTAGATAGGGTTTTTGAGTCTAAGTTTCTTCTATTTACCTTTAAAATTCTATACGTAAAATTATATAGTGATATAATGTTATTATTGTTTTAGTAATGTCCCAAAATTTAAAAAAGTAAAAAATATTACATATAATAAGAGGATTTCTATTGTATGCAATATATTTATTAATTATATGAACTATTTTCTTTTGAACACTGTTATATGATCATTTTATGATATATTTAGCTTATATATCGGGTCAACCCGGTCCCGTCATACTTAGACCCGATCTTTATTTATACCTGCACATCATCTGGCCTCTTCGGGTCTAGGGACGGTTCATGTCCATAAACTGGTCCGATAAAAAATTATGGTCAAAATAGGGACAAAGCAAAATCCGTTTCAACCCGTCCCATAATCACCCATATTATGGGTTGTAGAGAGAAACGAAAAAAGGGCTAAGTTAGAAGCACTTAAAATAATATGTAGGGTTGCATATAGATTGAATTTGAAAAGTTTTGATGGAAAAACCATCCATTCCAATCATTTGAATGGTTAATGAATTCTAAAAATAAATTTGACCTAATCAAATTCAATCTAAAATGGTTTAGATTAGATCGATTTTTATTTTACTCCACTATTTTAATGAGACATTTAATAAATGACGAAATGTATAATAAATATTGAAAGTCTCATTTAAATCATCAAATGTATCTTTCCATATACTGTCACAGACCTAAAATTATATAGTTCATTTTGAAATAAAAAAATAGCTACATAATGTCACAATTAGCATTTTAAAATAATAAATTAATTTTATACCTTTTAAATTAATACCAATTTATGATTTTATATAACTTTCTATATTTTATATCTTTTACATATTTTCATGAAACTTATTTTTTTCAATGTAAAACATAAAAATTATATAATAAAGGAGGCCATAAGACATTGAAGTAAAAGTTGAGTTAATTTAAAATTGATATACTTATGAGTACATTAAAATGATACAATATAATTTAGATAATAAATTTATATAATATATTTTCATAAACATATACTTATATAAGTTTATAAGTGATATAGTTATTATTTTATAGATAAAACTATGTATATTGATCCGGACCTCGGCGTAAGCGGCTCCTCACGAGACGATCGCCCGATCCATGTCCCGAACGTAAGAACCAACTCAATGTCGCGTCGGTCTAGACGATCGCCCAACGTAATTGGTCCGATGCCCATACCACAACGACGAAGCCTCGGACCCTATGACTAGAGCCCCAGGGGTAGCTTACCTACCAAGTCTCATCGCATTTAATGCGCCCCCTACAACCCCCGATAAAGGTAAGAGTATCTGACACACGCCACCGGGGATTACGGCCGTAGCAGGAGAAGGGCGGCGGAGGCGTGCCTGCTCCACCTGCCATGTTCCCCCCTGTCGTAGCACCCCATGGCTATATAAGGGGCCACACCCCCATAAGCCAGAGGTAATCAATCTATCACCATTCACCCTCATATCATTCCTCCCACTAACTTGAGCGTTGGAGTGTCTTCGCAGGTACACCACCGCGCGCCCCGTACCGGAGCGACCACCGGAGAGCAATCAACCGCCTGCAGGGACCCTCGGACCACCACGCTTAGCGCTCGGACCATCCCTGTGATCTCGACCACGATCATTTGGCGCCGTCTGTGGGAACGTGTAACAAAGTTCCACCATTTCTACCTCCTTTGCTGAGATCTGGTCCGCACATCCAAACATGGAAGCCACCAACAACCAACCCCCACCGCCTCATGCAGTAGCGCCGGTGGAAGAAGCAAGAACGAGGACTGATCCCCGTCAAACCTTGAGGGCCACTCCTCAGGAGACAACACCCTCTGTGCACACCACCGGGAGTTCATCAGAGAGTTATCACCTAAAACCTCCCGGAAACATAGTCAGAAGGAGGAAGCCACCCAAGAGAACCAAGAGGAGAGAAACCCCCCCCACCAGTGAGGAGGAGCCACCCACCCTGCCAAGGAAGAGGAAGAAGAAGAGCGGGACCGTAAGAGAATTGGAGAGGAGGATCAAATACCTGGAGTCCCTGGTTCCAGTAGCCCCGCGGAGGAGATCTCGCCGGAAAGAGGGGAGCAGGAGGAGCTCCACCTCCCGGAGGACATATCATACCAGGGACCTCCCCTCTCGGGAGTCCAGCTTTTCATCATCTGGAACCTCTTCGGACGAGGTATCTTCATCCGAGCGCACAACCGAGCGGATGAGCCACACCCGCAGACGCAGCCGAAGAACGACTCCCTCACAACATGGGGACACCCAGGCAGCGTCGGCCAAAAAAGAAAATGAAGAAGCAGTAAAGCCAAGTAAGGAGACAGAAGCGGAAACGCAAGCCACGCTCAAGGCTACCCCGGTCACACCGATCGCCGAAACCACACCAGTCGTCCAGGTTGCTCCGACCGTCACAGCAACCCCAACGGCCACGACTTCGGGCCTCCCGAGCCTAATCACCTTGCATCGTCCCTTTACCCATCCCTTCACCACAAGACTGGCACAGGTAGAGATACCGGATAAATTCTTGAGGCCTTTCAACAACATTGCCTCCTACACGGGGGAGACCGACCCAGGCCGACATCTAGACAGATTCTTCAATGAGATGCTTTTCTTGGGTGCTTAAGACGACATTATGTGCAGGAGCTTCTCTCGGACCTTGGACGAGGAAGCCTTGACCTGGTTCCGAACGCTCCCCCAAAACTCCGTCGACAAGTGGGACGATCTAGCGGCAGCCTTCGCCAAAAGGTTCAGCATGGCTAACCAGATTCCCCGCGACTCCCACACACTCTCCAAGGTGAAACAAGGAGAATCTGAAACCCTGCGAGACTTTCTGGCCCGTTTCTACAAGGAGATCGCCCTCACACCTAACGTCGCGGACGAGGTACAGCTACATTGCGCAGTCGAAGCACTGCGTACCGGCACCCCACTTGCTATCTCCCTAAGGAGGATCAGGGTCCACAATATGACAGCATTTCGGGAACGAGCGGCCCAGTTTGTGAACGAAGAGCTGCACCAAGAAGGGACGACTAAAACGACGACCGCGAAAGAAGTCCGGGCACCGGAGAAAGAAGAAAGAAATAAGACAGACAGAAGGGAAGAGAAGAAGAAGTTCAGGGGACGATACGAGGGCAATTATACCCTCCTCAATAGCAGCCTTTCGAGGATTTGGCAAGAAGTCCACCATGCGGAGCTAGCCGAAGTTAAAAGACCCCCGCCGATCAAGTCCCCGATTGGCGACAAGAGCAGGTATTGCGCCTTCCACAAAAGCCATGGGCACGAAACTGATGACTGTTATCAGTTGAAGGATGCCATTGAGCAGCTGATCCGTGACGGGAACCTGGGCCGATATGTGAAGAAAGAGAAGCAAGATTGGGGCAGCCGGGGACAGGGCGATCGGGGAAAGGACCGTAGATCACCCCCCAGAGAAGAAAGAAGACGACACCGCTCCCGGTCACCGCGGAGCCGCGGAGGTCCCGATAGAAAGGCAAGGGACAGATCACCGCCGAGAGATCAGGATCAACAGCCTCGGATCACTATCAACATGATAGCCGGGGGATTCGGCGGAGGAGGATCTTCAAGCAACTCAAGGAAAAGAGCCCTGAGGGAGGTACAACATGTGGATGACGACCGGTCTAGGCCACGCCGGACGGCGCCACCGCCGGCAACTCCCACCATAACTTTTGATAGCAGCGACTACGGCGACACTCTCCCCGGACACGACGACCCCATGGTGATCACCGCCATCATTGCGAACGCCGAGGTAAAAAGAGTTTTGATAGATCAGGGCAGCTCGACCGATATCATTTACGAAAACTGCTTCGAGAAAATGGGGATCAGCAGAAGTGACCTCTTGCCATATGACAACGACCTCGTAAGCTTCTCCGGCGATCGTATCCAACCCCTCGGGTACATGGAAGCGCTCGTCACACTGACGGGCAAAGGAGGAAGCAAGACGATCAGGAGCAAGTTCATTGTGGTCCCCTGCAAAAGTTCTTACAATGCCATAATGCGAAGACCAAGCCTCAATGCCATAGGGGCAGTTGTTTCAACAGTGCACCTGGAGTTGAAATTCCCAACCAGAGAAGGAGGGGTGGCCACGATCAAAGGCGACCAGCAAACGACAAGGTTTTGCTATAACCTTAGTCTAAAAAGGAGTCCACCATCACCAAGCACGAAGGCCCCGGTCACCAGGACCAGGCATAATGTCTCCCTCGTTGACCTTGACCCGAGGGTTGATTCGGGAGAAGACGGCCGAGGTTCGGAAAGAGTCTCACCAGAAGGAGAAACTTGCCCTATCCATGTAGGCGAGAAAGAAGGACAAGATACAAAGATGGGGGCTCAATTGCCCCCAGAATTCAAAAAAAGAATGGAAAAGCTGCTCGTGGACAACTTGGACCTATTTGCGTGGACGGTAGCCGACATGCCCGGGATTGACCCCGAGTTCTGCTGCCACAAGCTCTCTGTCGACCCCAGAATGAAGCCGATCGCGCAAAGAAAAAGGAAGACCGGACCAGAAAGACAACGAGCCATCAAAGACCAAACAGTCGAGCTCCTGAAAGCCGGATTCATTAGGGAGATCCAATACGCCACTTGGGTTGCCAACGTCGTCCTGGTCAGAAAATCGAGCGGCGAGTGGAGAATGTGCGTCGATTACACTGACTTAAACAAAGCTTGCCCAAAGGATCCCTTTCCTTTGCCAAATATTGACAGGTTAGTTGATAACTCCTCAGGCTACCGCTTTCTCTCATTCATGGACGCTTATTCTGGTTATAACCAAATCCCCATGTACGTTCATGACGAGGAAAAAACTGCCTTTCTGACTGACGATGGCACATACTGCTACACCATGATGCCGTTCGGCCTGAAAAACGCTGGAGCAACATACCAAAGAATGATGACTAAAGTCTTCGACGGGCTGATCGGAGAAGTAGTGGAAGTATATGTCGATGACATCATCGTGAAAACTGCCGATGGAGGAGACCCTGTGGCCGACCTGGAGAAGGTTTTCCAAAGGCTTCGGCAACACAACATGAGGCTAAACCCTCTCAAGTGCACATTCGGCGTCCCGGCCGGCCACTTCCTTGGTTATATGCTAACAGGCAGAGGGATAGAGGCTAACCCGGCCAAATGCAAAGCCATCTTAGAAATGAAGAGCCCGTCGTCGGTCAAAGAGGTACAGCAGCTGACTGGAAGAATAGCAGCACTTACTCGATTCCTTGCCCGATCAGCCCACAAGTCCATTCCGCTCTATCAGCTACTGAAGAAAGGGAAGCAATTCGAGTGGACTTCTGAATGCGAAGAAGCTTTTCAAAGCTTCAAAGAATCGCTGACCAAACCACCAATACTGGTGAAGCCCCAGCTTGGGGAAAAACTGTACCTGTACCTATCAGTGGGAGAAGAGGCTGTGAGCACAGTGCTCGTCAAGGAGTCACCAACCACTCAAAGCCCGATATACTTCACGAGCAAAAGCCTCCAAGGACCTGAGCTCAGATATCAGAAGCTTGAAAAGGCAGCCTATGCAATCATCAGTGCCGCTCGGCGTCTCCGACCCTACTTTCAGGCACACCCTATTGTCGTCCGAATGGATTTGCCCATCCGCTCGGTACTGCACAAGCCAGACCTCGTCGGGCGGATGATCACTTGGGCAATCGAATTATCAGAGCATGATATTTCTTATGAGCCTCGAACAACCATCAAGTCCCAAGTACTCTCGGACTTCGTTTTGGAGATGACCGACAGCCAAAGAGAAAAATCAGCCGCCTGGACCATCTTCGTCGACGGTTCGTCAAACATAAAAGGGGCCGGAGCAGGAGTGGTGCTAGAAGATAGCACATGAGTAACTATTGAACAATCACTGAGGTTCGACTTCAAAACCTCCAATAATCAAGCTGAGTATGAAGCCTGCTTGGCTGGTTTACAATTGGCAAAAGATCTTGGAGCCGAAGAAGTCGTCCTTTGCAACGATTCACAACTCATGGTCTCTCAAGTAAATGGTGAATACCAAGCCCGTGAACCCATCCTCCAAAAATATCTTGACAAAGTAAAAGAAGCGGCAAGCGCGTTCAAGACGATCGAATTCCGGCATGTACCGAGGGATCAAAACACTAGGGCCGACGTCCTCTCCAGGCTCGCAAGCACGAAGAAGGCAGAGAATAATATGTCGGTCATCCAGGAGACACTCGCCAGACCGAGCATCAACGAGAAGCAACACTGCATGCAAGTCGATCAGGAGCCTTGCTGGATGACTCCGATCATCTCATACCTCCGATCAGGAGCACTCCCTGACGTTCGGAGAGAAGCCAAGAAGATAGAAAGACAAGCCGCCTGGTATACACTGGTGGACGATCGCTTGTACCGAAAGGGCTTCTCTTGCCCCATGCTCAAATGTTTAAGCCCTAGGGAGGCCAGTTACGTGTTGGCAGAAATCCATGGAGGAAGTTGCGGTCAGCACCTCGGTGGACGATCGTTAGCTAAAAAGGCACTTCGGGCCGGCTACTACTGGCCCACAATGGAGAAAGATGCGGCTGAGTATGTTCAAAAGTGCGATCCCTGTCAAAAATATGCCGATTTCCACAATGCCCCGGCACAAGGAATGTCTACCACTTCAACTCCATGGCCTTTCTTCAAATGGGGAATGGACATTCTTGGACCCTTCCCTCCGGCCCCAGGTCAAGTCAAATTTTTGATCGTCGCCATCGACCACTTCACCAAGTGGATCGAAACCGAAGCTTTGGCGACCATCACCTCTGCCAGAATCCAGAAGTTCTTCTATAGACATGTCATCAGCAGATACAGAATCCCAAAAGCAGTAGTAACTGACAATGGGACCCAGTTTGCCGATCGGCAGTTCAGGGAGCTGTTGGAAGGTTTGAAGATCAAGCAGCACTTTACCTCTGTAGAACACCCCCAAACAAACGGGCAGGCAGAGGCAGCCAACAGAGTGATCCTCCGAGGGTTAAAGAGAAGATTGGATGAGTCGAAGGGGAAATGGGCCGATCAGCTGGACCATGTTCTATGGGCATACCGCACGACCCCCCACTCGTCCACTGGGGAAACCCCCTTTCGGCTAGCACATGGAACTGAGGCTGTTATTCCGGTTGAAATTGGCGAACCCAGCTGGCGAACTGAGACAAACGACGAAGAACACAATGACCGGCTCATTCGAAAAGAGTTGGATTTCTTAGAAGAACGGCGCGCGGTCGCCCACATCAGAGAGGTAGCTGCGAAACAAAGAGCAGCGGCCAAGTACAACAGCAAAGTAATTGAAAGAAGGTTCAAGACAGGAGACCTCGTCCTACGGAGGGCCGACATTGGAGGAAGAAACACGCGGCAAGGAAAACTAGCTCCCAACTGGGAAGGACCCTACCGCATCACAGAATCAACAGGGAAAGGCGCCTACCGACTGGAAACACTTGGTGGCAATGACATCCCTCGACACTGGAATGCCCATAACCTAAGGATGTATTTTAGTTAAAGGAATTAATGTACAAGGCCAATCGGCCTAACCAAAGGATCATTATGAACACGCCCTCGGCCTGAAAACCAGGGAATTCAGTACAAATACTTGCGAGCACCCAAATCTTCGGCCTGAAAACCGAGATACTCATTTAATAACCTCACAAATCAGTGAAACTAAACCCTCGACCTGTAAACCAGGGCGTACACCGCTGAATAAACATGGTCCGACGCAAGCAACGAGTAACCTAAAATAAAGGCTCGCAAACGAAATTTCTCATCGAATATGACGCACACATTAACAACCTCGATCGGACATAAAGTACGACGAAAAACGTTGCAAACATATAAATCAACGAAGCCACGCGGTCGGCTTAAACATAAGAAAAGGCCGGGTAAAAGAATACAAACGATACGATCGAAAGAACGAAAATAAGAAACTTCATTAATAATAGCAAAATTAAGTCATTACAAAATGAGGCCGAAGTCGACCAAAGGGAACTACATAAAAAAACAAAGAACTCCAAGCACCAGTCCGAGTACCGGTCGGGGAAGGTAGACCCTCTGGAGGAACCTCGATCTTGTTGTCACCATCGACCAGGACCACGGCTCCATCGATGACTTCATATTCATAAGACATTCCACGAGTGTCGAGATTATAAGTCGGGTTACGTACCTTGACCTGTTCGATGGCCACATCAAAAGCTTTTTCCACATACTTCAGTGTGTCGGCCACTTGCTTCCGCTCCCCCTCCAAAGCAGCCTCCAGTTTTTGCTTAAGTTCTTTGACCTCGGCGTCATGAAGTTCCTTCTGCCTCCTCAGATCATCCTTACGCCGTTCCTCGGCCGCCAGAAGGTCCTTGCCAAGGTCCTCCACCTTCTTCTTCAGGGGTTCCATCTCCCCCAACTTCTGCTCGAGAACCTTCTTCTCCTTCCCGATCATCCCCAGCTGGACAGTGAGAGCCTCCTTCTCACTTGTTAGTTTCGCACATTCCTCCATGGCCGAGGTAGATGCCTTCAAAGCCTTGTCATAACTCTCCTTTGCCCGCTCGGCCGCTGGAAGGACATCCTTGTGCAAATACTGCAACAGGCTAACCTGCTGCAGGTAAGTAACCTGGGCATCTTGAAGGCACTGGTGGATGGAGAATTCACCCCTAACAAACTCGCTGCGGATCTCCGGGGAAAAGAATTGGGAAACAACAGCAGGATGATCGGGGGAGAAATCATCATCAAAAATCTCCGCCCCGGTCAAGACAGGGACCCTAGCAGAAGTTCCCCCAGCACCCTCGGAACGATCGGCATCACCCTTTGGAGGAATCTTGGTCTTCTTCTTCCTCCTCTCAGCCTCAATCTTCTTATCCTCACCCCCAGCTTGAAGCTCCTGAACCTTCTCGGTCTCAACGGTCGGTGGGGGAAGAGGCAAGCTCTGGCTACCCGAATGGGTAGAGGCCGATCCATCAGCAATCTTCCTCTTCCTGGACTTCTTTCCCTTCGGCCCATCCACGCCGATAGCTTTGGCCTTCAACATCAAGTCCCGGAGATTCATTTGTTCTTCCTCTGCAAACCAAAGAGAAACAATAGGTTAGTCTATAATTAACACTATAATACAAGCAGCTTACAAGACAACAAACCTAAGGCGGCCGTCAACTGATCGGGAAGCGAATCCACCAACACCCGAGAAGAATAACGGCGGCCACCCCTCTCTTTGATAGCCTCCTCCAAGAGAAACATCGCATCCTTCTCGGCTTCACTCAGGCCGTCGAGCGATGTGAAATAAGTTTTCAGACCCCAATCATAGTGATGATTGTTCCAGTAGATGCTGAACGACGGCTCCAACTCGTCCCAAGAATTCCTCCAAAAAGGAAGAACACCAGCCTTCGGGACAACTTTGAAGAAATCGCGTTTGAACGAGACTCCGGAAGACTTAGCCGAATCCACGTACAACGACAGCAGCAGCCGACCACTGTGCGCTCGAAGACTGACCCACCCCTTCGGCCCAGCTTTCCTCGGACAAACGTCAAAGAAATAGGTGAAAATCCCTACCGTCGGAGTAATCCCTAAATGCCCAGAAAGGACCTCAAAAGCCTTAATAAAACCCCAGGCATTCGGGTGAAGTTGGCTCGGCGCCACACGGTAATGTTTCAACATAGATTTTTGGAAGGCCGAGAACGGCAACCGGATCTTCAACCTATGCACCATGAAAACATACATAAAGAGGTGACCAGCATTCGTCTCACCCAGATGACAAACCCGATCGGATGCTAAAGGAGGAGATATCTTGTAATCTTCATCATGAGATGCTTCCATCACCAACAAAGACGCACGAAGAGTCGCCTCGGTTTCTCCACAATACCGAGAGGAAGTCCCGAGCACCTCGAAGTCCACCCAGGCGTAGCGATCGGCGACCCGCATCTCTCGGCTAGTGACCTCTCCCCCACTAGTGCTAGCAGCGTCCATATACCCGTAATAATCACCTTCAATAAAAGAATTGCTATGGTCAGAGATCTCGGCACCCTCCTCTAGCGATTCTGGATCGGTTTCTGAAGAGGATGCGCAGAGACCTCTCACGAAAACCGACCGCTCGGCCGGAGAGAGTCCGCGGGCCTCTTCACGAGCCGACGCAGTCGCACTTTCATAGTAACGAAACATGGAGGATATAGTCAACGTCTGGGGAGGCGGACGTCCGGCGCTCGACTTTGATGCGGACCTCGGCCATGTGGATGGAGGCGCGTCAAGCACCTCCAGAGAGTCACTACTCTCTTCCCCACCACCATCTACCCCAGAAGGATCCATGACGCGAAAGAAAAAACAGAAACTCAAATAAAACGGTGGGGAAAAGAGCAGTACCTGAGAAATACGGTGGAGAAGCAAAGAAGGCGCGGAGGACCACGGTGGCAGAAAGCTTACGGAAGGAAGAAGAACCCCACTGCTAGAGAAACCACCACCAGAATGCACCGGCGGGAAGAGGGCAACTCAAGTGAATGCTCAATCGAAGAGGGGAGAACGAAAGCTTGGGATTCCAAATCTCTGACGAAAATGGAGGAGAAAACAGAAGGAAAAAACAGAAGAGAAGGCAGAGGAAACGGAGAAGCAGCGAAGACGAAGTGAGGAGCAAGTAACTCCCCCTACAGTTAAATTTAAATCCAAGGGCTGAATAGTCTTTTCCCCTTAGAGTCAGGAAGTCACGAGCAAAGCGCACGGGCAAAAGGGTAATTTCTCACAGGGAGAAAATTGGCAGCCAAATCCCAACCGAGGGCCAATAAGTAATTGCACCCACTAAACGGAGGGCAAAAGCGTAAAAACAATCTGAGACGTGCGCGACGCACGTCTCAGCAATAATGAGCAGTTATTAACGTGCGTCTCGATAAAGCCTGGCCATTGATCGCACGCCACGTGGTGACACTCTCACGAACCGTCACCTAAAAGTAACTGACAGACGATGTCCGATCCAGGTGAAGGGTCAGACGACAAGACGTGACGCGACGCAACAAAGCAGCTAAACGACCACGTCGGTCTAGACTCAACAGTAATGGTCGACCGCTCGGACTCCACCACGTTGGGAGGCAACCGATCCGAGCCTAGGCAGACCGATCAAAAAGAACGATCACAACATACGCATCACCGTCGGTAGTGGCCCACTCGTCCATTACTGCGTTGGGGGGCAACACTGATCCGGACCTCGGCGTAAGCACCCAGGGCCGAGCAACACCGTCGATGGTGAGCCGCTCGCTCACCATCACGCTGGAGGGCAACTGATCCGGACCTCGGCGTAAGCGGCTCCTCACGAGACGATCGCCCGATCCATGTCCCGAACGTAAGAACCAACTCAATGCCGCGTCGGTCTAGACGATCGCCCAGCGTAATCGGTCCGATGCCCATACCACAACGACGAAGCCTCGGACCCTATGACTAGAGCCCCAGGGGTAGTTTACCTACCAAGTCTCATCGCATTTAATGCGCCCCCTACAACCCCCGATAAAGGTAAGAGTATCTGACACACGCCACCGGGGATTACGGCCGTAGCAGGAGAAGGGCGGCGGAAGCGTGCCTGCTCCACCTGCCATGTTCCCCCCTGTCGTAGCACCCTATGGCTATATAAGGGGCCACACCCCCATAAGCCAGAGGTAATCAATCTATCACCATTCACCCTCATATCATTCCTCCCACTAACTTGAGCGTTGGAGTGCCTTCACAGGTACACCACCGCGCGCCCCGTACCGGAGCGACCACCGGAGAGCAATCAACCGCCTGCAGGGACCCTCGGACCACCACGCTTAGCGCTCGGACCATCCCCGTGATCTCGGCCACGATCATATATGATTCCCAAAAATAAATTTAAAAGATCAATCCATTTCAATTCAATATAAATTAATTAATTTAGTGAGATACTGGACTGACTCAAAGCTAGTTGTTTTTCTTATAACTCAAGATAATGTGCATTTTCACCATCATTCAGCTCTTATTATTGCTATTAGGGATCTTCTCTCGCGAGACTGGGAAGGCAATTCCCGTGCTGATTTTCTTGCTAAGCTTGGAGTGAATTCAGACTCCTCTATTGTTCATCTTCAAGATCCTCCCCTGAGACCATTATTTTGTTGCTCAAGGTTGATGCTTCTGAGACGTTGTATCCCATAATATATTTTCTTTTCTTTGTTCCTGTTTTTTTCTTTTTTTTTTCTTTCCTTTTGGTTTTATGCCTCCCTTACCAAAAAAAACTAATTAATTTTTGTGATTTATATTGAATTGGAGCGGTTCATTTTTTTTTGGTCAACAATTGGAGCGGGTTCATAAACACAGATAGAAGCACAAGGCAGGGCAACACATCATATGAGCTTGTTGCTATTATTTTCAGCTGTGCTATTTTTTTTTGGGGTATTTAGGGGTTTTTTCAGCAGGGACGGATGCAAAGAGGGGCAGCCAGGAGCCTTGGCCCCCCTCCCTTGCCACTACTTAGAATTATTAACACAAATAAATTAGATGTATTATTATATAAAAATTATGTTTAACTCTTAATTCATTGGATATTTGATATCAAATATCAATTTTTATTTTATTATTGATATTAGACTATAAGAATATAAGAATATTATGAAAAAATAATTTACAACTAATATGTATTATAAAAAAATTAATGAAACTCTTTGAATTAGTAACTTATAAAAAATTTCGATCCCCCATTTAAATCATTCCTGGATCCGTCCCTATAGGGGCGGATCTTCATGTAGACTAAGGAGAGCCATGGCTCCCCCAAATATTTTTCAATTTTTTTATACATATACATATTATATAAATATTAAAAATATCTATATTTTTAATTATCTATAATGACATTTTTCATAATGTATAATGTAATTTTTAAAGTCATTCTACAATATTTATTCAATTGAGGATCATTTCATTTATCTAAATATTATTTTAATGTATCACTTTTTTTTTAATATACCTTTTTAAGCTTAATTATATTTTTGATTCATTTAATTTTTATTAAATATAATTTTTTCTCTCAAGTATTTTTGAGTAAATTAAGTCTATGTGCTTTTAAAATTAAGCAAATTTGGTCTCTCTAATTACAACCTCAAATTATTACCTTCTTAAAATCTCCACAAATTGAATTGATTAAATCATTTTGAATATTATTAATTTCTAACTCAGCTATCAAAATATAAATTTCACCAAAAATAAAAAATCTCAAATTTGTGCCCTATTTAAACCATAATTTCACATCATACATAATCCTTCAAATTTTATTAAATTTATATTAAAAGTTCCACTTATAAACCTTTAAAACTATTTCATATCTTAAATCTATCATGAACTACTTAAAATATTTGGATTGAAAATAAGAAGTTAAGATTTTTAGGTAGAAGACAATTGACGGGAGGCTAAGAATGTGTTTGGTAAAATTAGCTAAAGTTATATGAAAGCTGAAAAAGTTAGATAAAAAGTGAAAATTTTGTTGGTTTGATTGAGAGTGTTTGGTAAAACAAGTTATAAAAGTAGCTAAAAATGGTAAAATAACTTATAAAGACATCACTAGCTAATTATTAACTAATGATGAATGTAAGTTATTGAAGTATAAAATTATAAAACTTTTCGGCCGCAAAAAAAATGAATTTTTTTTTAAAAAAAATTACCTCAAGTAATTTCTAAAAAAAATCTTGTAGTTAACTAAAAAAATTATTTCGACTCCCCTTAATATGTGGTTCACTGCATCCCTAGTTTTCATCTGTCGTATTTAGAGTATTAGACTTGAAGTTACGTGCACAAATCTTACTCTTCTTAAACAATAAATAACAACAACAAAAAAATAAGGCGAGTTCTCGTAAATCAAGCCAGCTCATTCGTGTAAGTTTCCTTTTATGCCAAATTGTTTTTTTTTTTTTTTTTTGCTTTTCGCAATTTTTTATGTAAGCCCTTGATTTTTTTTTTTTTGTGAAACCATGGGTTTACGGCTTGAAATGAAAAATAAAACACAATTATTCTTTTATTTTTTAGTGAAAAACACCATAATTCTTTATCAGGCCTTTACTTTTCCCACTGCATTTTTTACTATTCCCACCCACAAATTTTTCTGAAAATTTGTAAAACCCAAGATTGCCCCCAGTTAATTGGCTTACAAACAAGGGTGTCGGGGAATAGTTCCCGGACACCCTTGTCCGTATAAAAATAACGTACGAATAAGGTTGTCTGGGAACTATTCTCAGACACCCTTGTCCGTACGATATTTTTTTGCAAAAAAATAATGTACGGACAAGGGTGTCCGGGAATAGTTCCTGGGCAGCCTTGTCCGTAAGTTATTTTTTTTTGTCAAATTGAAAAGGAGAAATGGGGTGGGGGCGTGGAAGGGGGAGGGGCGAGGAGAAGGAGGGGGAGGGCCACCAGAGCGGGATAGTGGGGGTGGGGGAGGGGGGAAGGGAGAGGGGGTATTTTGGGTAGAAAAATATTATGGGGGTGGGAATAGGGGTGTTCGCGGTTCGGTTTTGATCGGCTTTGAGGCAAAAAATCATCCAATCCGATCATTGCGGTTTTATCATTTCATCATCCGATCGATTTTGATATTTTTTCAAATCCGATCCACTTTAAATTGGATTGGATCAATTTTCGATTTTTTAAAGCGACAATAAATATTTGATAAAATTGATAAAATAATGAAGTAATAGTAAACATTTTCTTATTGGAACTTATATTTATTAAAACTAATATAAAATTATATAAAAAGAATGACATGAGACACGACAATTAATTTAAAACTAGTTTTATATTGATATATTTTAGAAATATTAACATGATATTAGCTAATAAAATCATAAAAAGCATATTAGTATAAGTATTTTTTATCAATATATATGTATACAAGTATAAATATATGATTATTTTATAAGTAATAATATATGTATATATAAGTTCGATTTGGATTGGATTGAATTGGTTTTCAACATAGGATCCGAAAACCAATCCAATCCAATAAAAAATTTCTGTTTTTTGCGGTTTGCGGTTTTTGGATTCTGGTTTTCGATTCGATTTTGCGATTTGCATCAAATTGGATTAGATATGAACACCCCTAGGTGGGAATAGTAAAAACTGTGGTGGGAAAAGTAAAGGCCTCTTTATCAAAAAGAAAATGGGCTATATAATTCCAATGGGTTTGCAATTTGGTAAAACAATGGGCTTGCTGCTAGAAATGAACCTGAGGACACGTCATCGCTCTTTTATGAGTAGCTTGGACCCAAAATAGAGCTATATGACTCCATCTGTAAATTGGGAATTGCTGATTCCTGATGCAATGTTGCTTTCTGGCCTGGTTTGGCCCGTATGGTTTGTGGGCTGGATCTGAGAGTTTTCCGTTTCACTCACCCCAGGCGCCAGCTGGGAATTGATATTTGTGTTCTTGAGAAAAATCATTTTATTATATCTTTTCTTTAGTAAACTGAAAAATCTCATTATGCATAAGAAATGTGTGTATAAGTCATTAAACTTCATTAATAATTCAAATTGATGATTGAAACTTTTACAGGATTTCTAACATTGAAAATATATTTAGTTATTTCAGATTTGGCTTGGGAGTTGGAATTCCTATATTTTGATACTAGAATTTTTATGTAAATATGAAATACTCCAACTTATTGCTGGTGATAGACGTTCCAAACTTTGTTAGACATTATTTTCAACAATTTTTTAATCTTCCAAAAAAAAATTTATTTTAGTGGTGAGTTGACGTGTTACTCACTCACTTTGTCTTGCCACAACTTTATAAAGTGGAGTTAATCAATATTTAAGGGATTGTTTGGGGTGGTTGTGAGTTTTCAGTTTTTTATTTTTAAAAATTTTTATTCAAGTTTTTACGAAACAAATTAAACAAAACAACGTGGTTTTGTTAATGGTAAGGGAACTGAATGGAAGCTAGCTAGGAATCAAACCCTGAACCTATATATAGCAAACTAACCATGTGCATTACCACTGCACCAAACCATTCCTTGATATAATATGCGCGCAAAATTATATATATATATATATATATATATGATATGTATATAATCTTATAATATATATTTTTTTGGTATATACATGTTTAACCGGTTCAATTAATGACTCACTTATTCGACCATTGACCCAATGATTCATTGCCCCATCCGAGTTTTATAACTGCCATTAACAGAATGACAGGGAATAATAAACTATTTATATATTTATATAAAAGAAAAGAAAAACACAAATAACAGAAGGAACAACAATGGCGGAATGCTGTAAGCAGAGCGAACAAGGCACTCGATTCCAATGTCAGCTGTTGAGAGGATTTTGTCTCAGATAGTTAGATGACTCCATACTTCACACCTGCAACAATCAGCAATTCTAATTGCCAGTTGCCACTACAGCAGAGCAGATAAAGACAGAAAAACTAACGAAATAGGTCAAGAATAGTGTTTGTGCCACTGGGCCTATCCTCTTTCCTCACATACTCCCTCGCTTCTTTCTCCCCATACTCCTTCAGCCCCACCTCCCCCTTCATCTTCCACAGCTTCTCCCCAAAGCTCCTGTGCCCCCAATACGCCTCCGCCCCCACCCTCTCCCCTCCTTCCTCCGCCGTCGCCACCACCGGAAGCCGCTCGTAATACCCAGCCCTCACACCTTCGAACTCGTCAAGCTGAACCACCGCGTCATCCGACATGGCGTACACCTCGCCTTTAACCCGATGCCCCGACCCGGGTAGGTTGATCAGGTAGGGGATACCGTGGGGCCCACACACCAACGGGTACGGGTTCTGGGTGTAGTACGTACCCACCAGAACGACGTCGTCTTTGCTAATCAGCTCCTCCATGAGACCATAGTTGGGAAATCCCCGCTTCAACGTGCCATACGCGAAGATCAAGTGGGGTTTCGCCTTTTCTCTCACCCCCTCCATGCTTCCTTTCTCCCTTCCAGTGACGTATTCTAATCTTCAGGTCTTTGTAGGCCCATTTTTGTTTTGTATGGGCTTGGGCCTCAACGGAGATTAAAACCAACCCACTAGCCCATACATGAGGCCTAGTAAGGTGGCATAGTTTGTCTTGGGGCTCAGTCTCAGTAGATAATTTGTTGAAAATAATGCTCTAGCAATAAACATTACTTGAATTGGATAGATATAATTTAAAGTAGAAAAATCAGTAAAGTGCAATGGACTTGGTTGATGAATCATTGCATATCCCGTGGCACAGCAAAATAGCCTGCATGTCTGTCACAGTGGAGACTTTTTTTGGACAAGGTCACATTGAAGACTAGACAATGATTTTTCATGGATGAACGAATTCGGTGAAGAAAACTTATCAATCAAAACTAAAGAAGCCCAACTAGAAACACTGTGTTTGGGATACTTGGAAATTAAATCTGCTGTTTAAAAAATTGTGTGGTGATTTGGGCAAGCACGCGTAAACAAAATATGTCAGAAAAGGATTGGAAAACTTTTGGGATGAGGATAACACTTCAACAACGCACACCTCTTTCATTTTATTTATTTTTATTTTTATTTTCCCTCGCCTCTTGTCTGATATGATTGCACGGCAGAAGAATTATTGAGCCGAAGGGCTAAAGATCTGATCTCTGATGTTACCGTTAATTTGCAGGGAAATTTTTGTGGTTTTCTTGTACAAGAAGTTAAGGCCCGGAACTAATTTTGGAAGGGACCACATCCGTTGTACACTAATTAACGAGTGGCCTCCAAATTACGTAACATACCAAACTGAACAATAATGGACATGCCATAAAATTATATATAGCTAGTACTTGCTCAGAAGCTTTGTTGACAAAATTTAAATTGTTTATAATTTTTTATACATAAAATGACAGGAATATAATGAGTTCAACACTGAAAGGAAAGTTCTTATACAGAAAATTTGGATAATAACTATATCTATTTAAATATTTCAAAGCTGTTGGAAGCCATTTGAATTCCCAAGTCATCATCCATATCCATAAACCTCGTTTCCTATAGTGAAGTGCCGGTGGATCTACTTTCTCCAGGAATACAGAAATAAAGTGAAAGCGTGTGGCTCTTTGCTTTGCGGAGAGAAAGAGACTCGGACAGAAAAGTTTGTGATTTGAAAGACGCTTTAGCTAATAACTGGTCCATATTTCGTGTGATATATAATCTGATTTTTTAATAAACAATACAAATGACTCCTTTAATTTGTATTTGAGTCATTATTTTTCAAATATAAATATTTTATAACATGGTAGTTTTTAATAATTGAGTTAAAATAAAAATAATGTATTCTTGTTTCAGCTTATTAATACATTTGAAATTTACAGAATTTAATATATGTTATTTTATACAAAATTTTAAGAGTAGTTACAAAATAAAATTTATGTATAAAAGTTAAAAATAATGGAAAGATCAGGAATGATTTAATTTGTGGTTTATTATTATTGTTTTTTGAAATAAAATCAGCTAAGCTTTATGAGACGGTGATGAGACCCGTTTGGTGGCAGAAAGGAGACTAGTGTAGCATTAGTCAGTTGCCAATAAGGTGAGTCGATCGATCGTGTCTTGCAATTATTTATTGATTTTGAGTATTACTAATTTATTTATTTGAGAAAAAGGAGAGTATACATTCGACTCATTCGTGTGCATATGTCTGTCTGCATCCGTTAAGAGGGAATCGTTGGGCCGAAGAATCACGTAATTTAAAAGAGAGAGAGAGAGAAGTGGTATAGTATATACGAAGGAGAGACATGAATGATCTAAGTAATGCAATGCATTATCCGAAACTGCAAATGCGGGCATGTTCTTGTTGAAAAGGCGAAAGGAGGTTCAGTGTGAGTGAGCGTGCAAGTTGAGCCCAAATCTAGCATGGATTGGACACATTCACGTGTAAGATGGGTCATGGAGCACATGAGGTGTTCCTGCAGGCAGAGTGTGGGGACAGAGACTTGGATTTTGATTTAGGAGTAAGAGAAAAGAGAAAGAGAAATACAATACCCGCTGCCCTTGCCTATGCCTTATTCCTTGTGGCGTGTACCTATATCCTTTGCATATCTAACCACATGTATCTTCCACTTAAGGTAATCATGTTCGAGCCGGAACATCCACATCATGGTAGGGCTAGTTCTCCCAGCGGGGATTTTTTCCATCCACATGACTCGAACCCGAGACCTTACTTAAGAGGAATCAAACATGTACCACTTGAACCAACCCGTTCGTTTGCCTATACTTTCGCTTTGTTAGCTTCGGCGGATTTCAGGATCGAAGAAAGTTACCATTCACTGGGGACACTGTCTCCTGCACCATTTCATGCTTATGCGCGCGGCGCGTATAAAGGTCTGCTGTACGTACTTTCCCTTTTCTTTTTTGGGATCTGCATAAATACATAAAAGAGATATAAATTTGTACCATATAATTAATTTGTATACAAAAAAAAGATAAGATGGAGAGAAATTGAAAAATATATTATATGAATTTATTTATAAAAAAAAGTGAGTTATTTTGGTATGATCAAACTTCTTCACCATCATTATTATTTCCTTTAATTTTTTCTTGGATTTTTATGGTAACTTAATTACGGCAAATAAAGAGAAAAGTTGTGAGTACGGCTGTTTGGTTTTCAATGCATGGTGAAGGTAATTTGGACAAGGTTTTCCCTGCCCTTTCCCAAAGAAAACAATTACAGATGACTTCCTCTGCTTATTGATGAATCATGAGTGTTTTCCATTCCCAAAGAATGATTAATCCAATCTGGTCAATGTTAATGGGTTCCACTAAACATCTTACCTTTAAAATGAAAAAGAATGAGACAAAATAATTGTTCCAGAATAACGTGACCAAGACTTCCGATCCTCTTCATTTTTTATACTTCTGAAAGAAAGAAATTAAGATCATAGAGTTATTAATCCTCATTCAACATATTACTCCTATAGCGGCATGTATGCAATGTATGTCAACGCCCTAAAATACTGCATGCCTGTGTTAAAAAATTCAAGACTTTAGAGATAGGGATCGATATATATGTCCATAGTTTTCTGGATTTTAGAATTGGTGTTGAATATCGAAACTGGCCGACGGGCGACGGAAGACAAATGGTAATTGACAGTGATGTAAGACATTCTTCCACCTTAATTTTATTTTAAAATGGAAGACAATAGATTACCATTTCCACCCGAAGTGGTCCTGCCATGTGGTACAAGGTTGAAAATGAAAAATTCATTTCAAACCAAATGAACATAGATACATATTTAATACAAAGCTGCACATTTTGAAATAACATGTTGGGTTTTGAAATGTGGGATAGTAATAAATATTTTTATTTTTAATAACTGTTAAAAATTGAAATGTGTGTGTGCTTTTTTTTTGTCCTGAAGTGTGTGTATTTGAAGTACCATATTAAATATCAGGCCAGCCTAATATATTCATGGCCTAAAATAAATTATAAAATAATGATCTATTTATAAGAGATAATAGAATTTAAATGACATATTTATTTTTTAAAAAAAAAGATTGGAAGACTAATTTTATGAAAAGAAAGTTATTTAAATTGAGAAATCTATCTTTTATAAAAAAATATTTTAGTTACAATTTATAAACTAATAATTAATAATATTTTTATATTTGATATAGAAATTTTATTAATTTTAATGTGTGTGAGTGTGAGAGAGAGGCATATCAATTATCAAGTGAAAAGGTTTGTTTTATGTGAGAGTGAGATGGTTAAATCATGACCATTAGATTTTATCGTGAATAGCCTAAATTAAAACACAAAGTCACACACACATGGGTGAGGATTAAACTACTTCTGAGTAACTTTTGGTAACTTTTTGTAAAGTTATTCTGTTTGTAATTTTTTGTAGAATAGAAATTTGAGGCCTTGTGATAAATTAAGGAGACCTAAAGCAATTAATTTAGTTGTCTCCATCTCAGGGCGACCCTGATTAAATAAGAATGACCAGATTAATGAAAGTAATAAAAAAATAATAAAAAAATAAATCTAAATATCTAATTACTTGGCCAATGTGCGAATAAATTATTTTGTAAGGAAGATGTAGCTTCTTAAGAATGACAAAAATTCAGATATGTTATTTAGGACTACAGGTACTTTGTTAAAAGAAATAAAAAAATTTATATTCTTTTGAGTAAAGAGATGTGATGTCATATTCACTCTTGTGATCCATTCTTTTCATGTGGATTTTGGTCATGAGTCATGTGTGTGGAACAATGTTTACTCTTATTGTTTGTTGCTGGATCTATTGATGTATATTCACTTACTTGCGTGCTCCTATGTCCCCAATAATAAGTTTTTATTCTAAATGAAATAAAAAACAAATTAGTATGAGATATACTTAATGGACTAAACTCCAAGCAAATCCTTGTGTCAAGTAGTGAGAAAAAAAAGGAGTTTGTATCCTCACCAATCACTGAAAATTTTCAGTAGGAGAGAGATACACACAACACATGTGTGGGTCCTACATGCATATGTGGGACCCACACATGTGTATCTTTCTCTTACTGAAAATTTCTAGTACTAGAGAGAGCCTTGATCCATAAAGAAGTCTCTCTAAATTCCAAAGTCTCTTCTCCTTATTTTAATATGGGAAAAATATGTTTTTCGTCCCTATAGTTTCGGTTAACTTTAGTCTTCGTCCCTGTACTTTAAATTCTATATTTTTTGTCCCTAAACTTTCTAAACCCCCAAACCGTGGTCTCTGCCCGTCAGTGAGATCTGTTAACTAGATGAGTTGACTATCAAAAGTTACATGTCAGCCTCAATAGTGAGTCCTAAATAATTGACTGATCATATAATTAACTTTTTTATTAATTTTTAATTATTAAAATAATTCTAGCTAATTGCTAAATTAGGGTTTTCACCTGTGCAATTTTAACCGATAAAAAACTTAATTTCGTAATTATGATTATTTTAATAATTAAAAAATTAATAAAAAAGACTCCTTAGATGAATCAGCTATTTGAGGCACACTATTGAGGCTAACATGTAACTTTTGTTACCCGACTCATCGTGTCAACAGATCTCATTAACAGCCATGGACCATGGTTTGGGGGTTTAAAAAATTCAGGGACAAAAAACAAAGGATTTAAAGTACAAGGACGAAGACCAAAGTTGATCGAAACTATAGGGACGACAAACATATTTTTCCCTTTTAATATTTTAATAGCAAAAAAAGCTATCCTAAATGGTGTCCATTTTAAGCCAATTGATTTTTTTTCCATGTAAGCACTAGACTCGGTTGATGGGATCTCTATACCTAGTATAGTCCATAAAGAGTATAAAAGTGAAGATCTTTAAACCTTAACTATGTCTATTCTTATTATATATTTTCGAAGCCAATCATTTTAAAAGGGAGTAAAGGTTCATGCTGGATCTATTGATGTATATTCACTCACTTCGTGGTTTTAGCTCTAAAAAATGGGGGCAAATATAAAAACAAATCCTAATGGATAGTCTAGAATACCCTAGATTACAACAAATCATGGTATATAAGAAAATATGGATACCAACCCTAAGGATCAAGTTATCCTAAATTACTCTAATACACTATTTAGACTTTTAAAGATATTTTGAGTACTTTGAGTCATGTGTTTATGTATAAACCATGAGATAAAAATTATGGGGGGAAGTTAACGATTAGCTTATGGAGGGTAAAGCTTAAGATGATCAATTTATTTTACTATTAGATGTACTCAAAACTTATAAATAGGCTTTAGTCCTTTTTACCGGCCTTCATTACATGTAGGCTTTAGGCCTACTTAATGCTGTAAGAAATTCTTTTATATATCATGATTGTGATGATGGATTGGAGAATTAACCCTAAATCATAAGAGTTTATCAAGATTCAAAAGTGTATTATTGAAAATAAGCAGAATATTTTTTTTTCTTATTTGAAAACTTGTTTGTTCTGAATTGAAGAGTTTGTAATGATGTCTGATATAAGAAAGGAAAAACAGCTAACCCCGTTAAATTGTGGATGGCAACACGTGATGAGAATCCAAGGGGGGTGGATTCGTTTTTACGGATCTTTCTAGGTTGGAATGCTCATGACTAAAAAATTTGGGAATTGGTTTAAAACGAGAAAATGGAAAAAAGGTAAGAAAATGGAATGAAAAATTATGATAGACGTCACACTTTCAAGGATGAAAGATAAGTCTTTGAGATTACACACACAAAGGTGAAGAACCCTTGATAAACCTCACTCTTGACAAGGCAAGAAATTTAGAGAAACACTCTCTTTGATTGATAAACTTTGCATAAAACATCTAATCTTTCTTGCATGCATGAAACATGTATTTATAAGAGTTACAAGGTAAATTATGGCCATGCAATCAGCTGAATTACACGCCCCAAAACCTCCCCCAAAATACCCCTTATACATTTCCCATCCAACCCTAATTAAACTACTACAATTTAATTAATTAAAGAACCTAAATAAACTAGTAAAATGCAACCTAATGTAGCTTATTGGCCGCAAACTCTACCAGCTTTTCCTTGCACATGTGGCTGCAATAAAATGGACAATGTAACCACCAAAGCATGAAATAAAATGGTCATTGATTCAGCCATTAGTTGGCCGCACAAAACAACCATATTCTTCAAGCTTCCAATCAATTTGTAACCTCCTTATTATGGTGTTGGCCGCCCACTTGATGGCTCTTCATTCATCCAATTACAATCTCCATAAACCCTCATTGATGACACATAATTCAGCCCTTTTTAGTACATGTTGGCCGCCCAAATAATGGCATATAAGTCATCCATTTATTCACTTGTTGGCCGCAAAATTGATGGCATATGACTCAACCATTCAATCACATAATGTTGGACGCCCACCTTTGGCTAGTTTGTAGGTCTTCATGTAGCTTCAAAGAGGTCCAGACCAGAAACAAGCCTTCCTAACGGCTAAATAGACAAGGTTTTAATGCATTTAAACCACATTACAACCTTGTTTTGTAACCACCAGAAAAGGTTTTGTAACCACCAGAAAAATAAACCTTTTGTCTTGTAACTCCCTAAAGTTTATTGAAAGCAAATAAAATTAATTAAATCAGCAAAATGGTGACTAGGTTGGCCTCCCCACATTTGCCTCATCCAATGCTAATGATGGTTCTTCAACTTGTAGCTTGGCATTAATGGCAACTGGACTTCATTTAAAACCATGTCACCATGTTCTTTATTCTTACCCGGTTGGGTTCACATCAACAAGTCTATTACTTTCTATATGTTTGCCTGCCAAGTCTAAACAAACATTTTGGGAACAATGTGTTAATTATATATGGAGAAGTGGGTAATGATATCCAATGTGATGGATGGATGTTAAAAGTTAGAGGACCACTGGAAACCTTTATTCATGGTCCAACATAGTTCTTTTGCGGGATATAACTAATAAACTACTTGATGGTAGGTAAAAAACCATTGCTAACACCACACTGGCCATAACTTTAAAGTTGGCAATCCCCGCGAAAATTTCTAATAAACTATTATAATTTTTAATATCAAGTGTATCCCTTCATAGTATAACAATTTTTGGATACTAATTAAAGAAAATATATACAGTGCTTATTTATGTACTGTTTGCTACATAACAATTTCCATTCCTTTTGTTCATGTTTGATTTGTAAGGATGCAACTCCTTGTTCATTTAGAATGAAAATGGTTTTTGATTCATAGGCAATATAAAAATGGTTTGCTACATAACACTCTCCTCTGTGACTAAGGATGCAACTCCCATAATGCAACTCCCTGTTCATTTAACAATATAAAGAATTCCTATTTCCACTCGATACATGTTCTTACCTGGGTTTTGAGCAGACTCGACGGAGGAGGGAGGCAGACGGCGCGCAACGGAGGCGGGTGCAGCACGGCGCGGGAGAGGAGGCGGAGCGGAGGAAGGCAGATCGCGAAGGCAGAGACGTCGGAGCACGGACGGACGGAGCAGAACGGAGAAGGCAGATCAGGGAGCACGGACGGACGCAGGACGTCGGAGCAAAACGGAGAAGGCAGAGACCAGAGAGGAGGCGGAGCGGAGGAAGAGAGGATGCGAAGCGGAGAATGTGAGAGACAGAGAGAGGGACCTAGGTTTATCAGAAAGATAGTAAAGATAGTTTTAGTCCAATTAGTAAAAAAATGTTTTTAAAAAATTAAAATTAAAAATAAACTATGATAAATAATTTTATAAAAAATAATATATAAATATAAATATATTATTATATTTATGCAGGCCGCTTGACAGGCTAAACAAGCTTTTTAGCCTACTTGGGTCTGGCTTGTTTATATAAACAGGCTTTATAAAAGGCCTAGGCCTATCTTTTTAATAAACAAGTCAGGCCAGACTTTAAACAGGCCAGGTAGTAGGCCCTTACCAGGCGGCCTACCTGACTCCCACCCCTACATTAGGAGTAAAAAGTTTTCTATAAAAATCAGGCACCCTATCTTATAACCCTCTCTTGATTATTATCCACTTTATTAATTTTTTTAGGTTATTTTTTTATCTTATTAGTCCTAATAATTGAATTTTATATTACATATAGAATCTATATATTAAATTTGAATCCAATGAAACTCATATATATTCACTCTCACACCAAGGAACCTCACACATTAATAGATGTGACTTTTTTATTTTGATAAAAATTAAATGAAAAAAATATTATATTAAATAAGATTGATTAGGATAAATTAATATATAGCTAATTTTTATTTAAAAATATAAAAGATAAATTTTAAATAAAATTATTATATGTAATTTGGTTTGGTATTGAAAAGTTATCAACTTTAAATTTAAATTTCTCAACACAACTATTTATAGGGTTAGAAACATTTGTTTATCATGTTGAAACGTTAAATCAAATATATATATTCTATAACGCTATGTTATATCTTAAAATTCGTTTGAAATATAAAATATTTTATAAAATCTAAGATAATTTAAAATGCCACGTCTTACAATTTGCTCTAGAGTTAGATAGACACTATGTCTACTATGATGAGAAGTTATTACGTGACATAACTAAATGAAAATACAGATCAGAGGGAGAGGGAGAGGGAGAGTAGCATGTTGCAATGCCAATTGCCAACGGTTCTCGCTAGAAGAAGTCGAGGTGGGGTTGGGGCAGTGTGTAATGTATATGTTTTCCGTGTGCAATATGCATTTTTATGTGGCTGTTTGCTAAATTGGTGCTTGAGCTTTCATATTCACCCTCCAACATTTCTGCGTCGATATCTATTTGTAACTATATGGTGATTCAACGCGTGTCAGAGCCCAAGATTCTCATCACACACGCCAACGCCATGCCTCTCTCCCGGCCCCTGCTCTCTGGGGAACAGGGAACCGTCGTGTTGATCCAGCTTATATGCACATCACATATTTGAATTGAAATTCCATTAGTAACTTTCAAGGATATCTCAATTTCTTAGATAAAGAAAACTTTAGCAGGACACGTAAAAGAAAAAAAGTAAATGGAGAAATTAACTAGAGAAAGAAAAAAGAGAAAAACACTGTTATTGGCATTTTGTCCAATTATATATATGTCTGTTCATGTAAGATAAAATATCACCGGGATTAGGCGAAACTTCTCGTCTTGCACCGAAAGTGATCCAGATGAGTTTCCTTGTCGTGGAGTTGCTTTCTCGCCTATGTTTTCTTAACAAGCAGTATCCCTCCCATGTCAAGATAACAACTTCAGCAATTCAAACGCTACATTTATTGTTAGGGTCGCAATCATGTACCATCTCCTAAGAGAGGGTTTTGGTACCTTTTTATCTATTTTATTTTATTGAATGAAGGTATAAAGGTCAAAGCTATATAGGAACAAGTCGTGTACTCCTGTTAAATTATTTCGGAGACATAAAATGGATTTTGAATAAAAAACACGTGTATTGCAAAAGAAAATATGAAAAAATGAGGGAACACAATAAAAAATACAGGATAATGGTTATAAGGGGTTAGAAAGTCTTTTCAAAAATTTAAAATACAAATTCTAATAGTTAAAACATGTCCACAACTGTAAAAATACTGAGATCATTTAAGAAAGCTAAGAGAAATGAATTAAATGGTAAAAAAAGGTACCGAAACCCTCTCTCACACGGGAGGGTACCTTAGAATTTCCCTTATTTTTATCATATATTACTATTACCTTTTGGATAAAAAATTACAATTTTGATTTTTTTTTCATACACATTATATTAGTTTGAAAATAGAAATAGAAAAAAGTGAAATAAGAAAGAAACAAAAAAGAAAAAAGTAATAATGTTATAAAGATGATATATATAATGTTTGGCATGAGAAAAGAAGTTAGTAAATAAAAAAAATATAATCATTATTAAATTCATCCCAATATATTATCATAATTAAATCCAAACACAATATAGTTTTAAAATACAATAATAAATAATAATGTATTAAAATAATTTATTTTGTTATTTTCATAATAATCAATTTATTAAATTAGCAAGTAATAACAATATATATTTCAATTATACATCCATGTACACATATATACTCCCTCTGGACTCAATTATAAGCAAAAGTCAATTCTTTTTTTTTAAAATATAAGCAAAAGTTAACTAACTCCACCCTATTAAATGATATCATTCCAAATTACCATTTATTTAATTCATATTTTATTTTTCAACCACTCTATTTAACGAATCATGTACCAATAGCAAGTGAGTATGTCCACTTGAAACAAGTTTCAATAAAATTGATGTGGGGTAATATAGACAATGTAACTACTTTTTAGATGAAATCAAGAAAATTAAATTAATTTAACTAATTTTCTTAATAAGTGTGTATATGGTTATTTTTGCTTATAAATGAGTCCGGAGGGAGTATATATAATGTGTGCGGATGTGAGGCCGGTTGGGCTCTAATTAATGCATGTATCTGTGTCCATCCGATCCCCATTAAAATTTACGATCTTTTACTCGATCTATTTAACGGGTAATTACTAGCCCATTTGAGCTACTTAGATCGATCCAATGTCGATAGCGAGCTTTTGCAGACTAGGATAAAAAAGAGTTATTCGAGTTTTCAAAATAAAAATTCGAGTCCTGCATTTTCACAGGATTTTTGCATGGTAGCGTGTTTTATTGAGGCGTGCTAAAAAAAATCATGAGTTATTTATATTTCTAAAATAAAGGCTAAAGTCATACATTTTACATATTTTTATAGGTCGGTCCATTTTACAAACTCTAATTAAATTAAAGTATTTAATTGATAATTATAAAATATCATATAAGAATATCATTAATTACTAAAAATATAGAAATGCTAAATGTGATAATTTGAATTTTTGTTAAGGATATGAAATAAAAGGTAATTTTAGATAGGAGTTGAAATTTTGAAACACTACTTAAAATAAAGTTTTAAAAAAATGTTAGTATCTATCAAGAAAAATCATTTTACTAAACACAACTAAAATGTCCTAACAAACTTTCAATTACAAATCAACACATTTGTTTGAAGGGTATTTTAAAAATATTTTCCGGAAAGTGGGCTTGGAATTGGGCCTATTTGATTTACATTTTTATTTCCTGATTCCATTTTCTATTTTTTTAAATTTTACAAAGGAAAAACTAGAAATGCTGAAATGACGATTTTTATTTCCAACATTTCCAGTTTTTCCTTTGTAAAGTTATAGAAAAACAAAAAACAAGAAATTAAAATAGAAAATGAATACTAACCAAATAGGCCCTTAACATTCCCATATTTATTCTGAATTTTAAAAAATTATTCCCGAGTATTAATTATTCATTCTCAAGAAACTAATTTGCTCATAATTTTCATATCTCTTGTCCCCATCACACTATGCCAAAAAAGGTCTTAGAGGGCGCTCCCGTGCAGGCTTAGAGGGCGCTCCCGTGCGCACTAATAGCAACTGCTCTTGTTTGGTCAACAAAACGAGGACGCTCATGGAGCGCTCTGATATAAGGCCAAAGAAGGCGCTCCCGTGCATGCTAATAGGGCGCTCCTTGGAGGGCCCTCCAATACAAAAAACGCAAAGCTATAGAGGGCGCTCCTTGGAGCGCCCTGGAAGCCACCTACGAGGGCGCTCAGGAGCGCTTTCCTTTCCTCATATTTAAAAAATTCAGGGATGTAACAAGGGCGCTCTATAGAGCGCCCTGCAAAACAAGCAAATAGGGCGCTCCTTGGAGCACCCTCTAATCTAGACAAAAAAATTAATTAAATAAAAGAAAAAAGAAAAGAGGGCGCTCATAAAGAGCGCCCTCTATTTCACAGAAATAAAAATTTTGAAGAAACATAACGAGGACGCTCCTATGAGCGCCCTCTATTTTAGGGATATAAAAAAAATATTAAAAAAGAAAAATGAAAGGAGGGCGCTCCTGGGAGCGCCCTCTATTTCAGGGAAATAAAAAATTCCTGCTATACGAGGGCGCTCCTTGTGAGCGCCCTCTATTTCAGCTTTACAGGGCGCTCCCGTCCAAAATTTGGAGCGCCCTCAATCTAAAACGATCATTGTTAACACAACCTAACACGGGAGCGCCCTAAAGAGAGTGCTCTAATATCCCAAAATTGTTGTAGTGTCATGAACGGTGTGTATATTGCATTTCCATAGGAAAGAAATTTGTTTTAAATATAATTTATGACTTCCACTATCATTTTATCATATGTTCTTTTTTTAATGGTTTTTTAAATTAAATAAATTATAAAAAGATTTGTAGGTATTTACCAAACATCTTTATAAGTATCACTCGAAAATAACATTCCTGATTATAGCATTTCCATAAATGTTATTCATAGGAATATAATTTAATGTCTTCAAACAAACGCCTCCCTATATAATACACTATAAAATGTGTTTGGACAATAACGAGGTGGGTGATATATCTAATATATCAATTATAGCATTCTCCATTTTAAATTATTTTTTAAATAATTAAAATATATATTGTTAAATAAATTATATATATATCTAATATATTTTAATTTAAATAATATATAAAACTAGCCATTGAGAATCTAAAAATTAAGATTCTTAATAACTATATTATATTTTAAGAAAAATATATAAGCTTGTCATTATTATTTAACTATTAGTATAATTTAAATTAGTTAATTATTATATTGGAGTAGGGTCAGGATTTCCTTAGTCAAAATGATATCAGACAAGTTGTAGATCTAGAATTGAGCAAAATCAAAACTGATTAGAAGTGAAAATCAAGCAATTATAATGGCTGGGCAACAAGCACATATGGGCAGAAACATAAAGAGAAACGAGAGAAAATAAAAGAAAATGGAAGAGAAAAAAGATGGATTGCCGCCACTGAGGAGGAAGTAGGGGTGTTCGCGGTTCGGTTTGGATCGGTTTTGAGGAAAAAAATCATTCGATCCGATCATTACGGTTTTATTATTTATCATTCGATTGATTTGATATTTTTTCAAATCCGATATAATCTGATCCAATTTAAATTGGATTGGATTGGATTGATTTTCGGTTTTTAAAGAGACAATAAATATTAGATAAAAGTGATAAAATTATAAATAATAGTAAACATTTTTTATTGGAACTTACATTTATTAAAATAAATATAAAATTATATGAAAAGAAGGACATGAGACATGAAAACTAATTTAAAACTAGTTTTAAATTGATATATTTAAACAAATATTAACATGGTATTAGATAATAAAATCTTAAAATATATATTTGTATAAATATTTTTATAAATATATACGTATAAATATATGATTATTTTATAAGTAATAATATATTTATATATAAGTTCAGTTTGGATTGGTTTTCAAGATAGGATCCGAAAACTAATCCAATCCAATAAAAAAATCCGATTTTTGCGGTTTTCGGTTTTTTGGATTTCAGTTTTCGGTTTTTTCGGTTCGATTTATGCGGTTTACATTAGATTGGATTGGAGGTGAACACCCCTATGAGGAAGTCAGCCCCTTCAACAGATAAGCCAACAGATTCACCACCAGCTCGTGAAACCAGATAAGAATCACAGTGGTTTAAGCAACCTCACAAAGAGAGAATACAAGTATAGCTCTATATTAGAATGAAGATTAATATTAAGAGTTATAAGAGTAGGGAGCCTCCTTATATAGAGGGTAAGGGGCGCGCGGCCACTTATGAAAGAAAAAGAAAAAGAAATTAAATCCTATCCTAGTGGGTACTTGAACCCGTGTCTCCTAAGGCTTTTAGCCAAGCTAAGCCTTGCCAATAAAGCCAACAAAATAGCGCCCCTATGTAGGAGAATAAAAGAAAAAATTACAAAATTAATGAAAAATACAAAGAGAGTCATAATTAAGAGAGGTACATAGGACTATAGTCCTATCCAGGGTCATAAGTGTCCACCTGTAGGGTAGTGTCCTCACGAAGGGTAGTATTCCAAAAATTGTAGGACATTAATTTGCCCATTCCCTCCATAGTTTCTTAGCTTCATCCAAGGTCCCTACAGCTTATCCATGTCTTCTAGGCAGATGCCATCACAAAATGAATTTTTCCTGTCAAAATCAAGACTGAACAAGACGATACCCATTTGATTATCAAACATCTTCCTCACTTTAAAGTAGTTAATTCCCTCCATCGCATGCTTTATAGGAGAATAAATACAGTAATATAAGGGAAACAATCAAATTAATTAGAAGTATCAGCTAAAAAGTAAAAACCGTAGTAATGTAAAAAAATCGTAGAGTCATCTTGATGATCCATTTCATGTGGTCAGCTTCGAAGTTATTGTATAAAATAGTAAGCAGCTTGTGTAGTTGTGTTGCACCGAGTGCTGGAGATCAACATAAAGATTCGCATGTCTTAACCCGTATTAAAATAAATTGCAACCACGTGATTAAGGTAAAATAAGCGATTCAAGAGATATTGTTTGTTTGTTTTTTGGATTTAGACTCATAAAAAGTATACCATCGTGCTTTTGTTTTCCACATGGTAACTGAATAGAATGACGTATAGCCGGTATAGGTATGTGTGGATTTTCATGTTTTATTCGTATAAACTTTCATATCACAATTTTCGTATCTAATTTTCAAAAAGAAATAAAAATAATTACTTTAGGATACATACATACATACATACATACATATATATATATATATATATATATATATATAGAGGCCAGAAAATATAGATGAATATCAATTATAAGTATTTGAATGACAATTCATTTGGCATATATGTATGTACAATAACAAGCAATTGTTGTTCACATTAAAAGTGAACTTCGACAGACTTTATATGTAAAATTAGGGGTTCGAATCCTAGAGTTATCACTCTTGGAAGGGTTTTATCTCACCACTATCCCGATCCAAGGATTAAATTCATAGCTATGTTTGTGAGAGGTTTCAATCGAAGACCAAAATATATGTATGTACAATCAATCATGTATCCCACTACAACCAAAATTAGATTTGAAAATCAATCTGTTAATTAATGAAGAGACTCAAAGGTTGTTTGTTGTTGTTGTTTTTTGTTGATAAAACCCAAAGGTTGTTGAAACAAGATCTTAAGCAAGTTAAACATTATCTAGCACATCGACAAATCTGCTAAGGCCAAAAACCCATACCATTACCAACCCTATAGATTATTATAAATTACGTTTAATACTCTTGTGAAGTGACGCTTTTTTTTAATCAACGATTACATATTTTATGTGATTAAGAATCGAAATTTGTGAATGAGTTTATAATATAATTTTTAATCTAAAATTTATTCTTAAACATCTATTTTTAGTTAAGTAGGCACAAACTAATTTCAAATTGGATAATTTTTTTAGTGAGTATACATAATTAAAGTCAAACCAATGAATTGATAATTTAAAGGGAGGTAAAGGATCTCTCAATACTTATTTTTTATTTACAATACTCAATATTGAATGAAAGATTTTACTATTTTAGTGGAACATGAATTAAGTTTCGTTTCACTTAAATTAGTAGACATCGGTAATAAAAAAACTCTTTTAATTGATTAACTATTTATGATGGTAATTATTAATATTAATTTGATTTTTCATTTAATGTAGTAATTCATAATATAGGGTATAGGGTGCTAAACGAGTGTTCTAGATTCACTGGTCAAGAAATTACTCCTACATAGAAAAGTTTTGTATTGAAAACCAAGACATATTTTTAATATTAAACACTATCCATCTCAATAAATTTTTTTTATAATTGATTCCTTAATCCTTATATTAATACTTATTATTTCCCTGTAATATATGTCATTAGGAAAACACGAGACTTTACATGAAGACTATCAGTTGAGGTGGCATGTACTTTATCTCCGCATCCACTTTATTCCTTAACTTTATTAAAAATTAACGTTTTAGTTTTAAAAATGTTTTACTAAAATACTATTTTAAAAAAGTAAAAAAGAAACTGCAAAACTACTTAAATTTCAGCAGAATTATTCTCAATGGTGGAAATGAACACTCAAAGAGTTAAGACCAATCAATTGTGTTAAATTCCAGCAGAATTATTCTCAATGCGTACAAGCAAGCAGCTTGTATTATGATGAAATGTTATGTACCAAATATCCTTCGATTTCATGGCAACAGTTTCAGTGACGCATGAATTTAAAACAAAAAAAAAAAGTTAAAACTGTGCCGGACGTACTCGGGCGCATTAAGATTAGGGCTCTAAAGCGTCCCCTTAAACAGCCCTAAAACAAGAGAGAAAGAAATACTACTGAATAAAAACATTTTATGATTAAATAAACTGGGAACCACATGTTACGTGGGACCGAACATATCAAATAACGATCATTTGCATGAATTATAGGCAGTTAACGCTCACAACCAAGTAGTACAGTACAGCCTAATCATGCCCCCTAAACAGTTGTTTCCTTTGAATTGTATAATGCACAAACCAGAATAATATTAAATCTTAAAAAATAAAAATAATGATACACACAATTTCAAAAGGGAAAGTTTTACAACATACAGAGCCGATGAACATTCACTCTCAAGATTCACTAAAATTCAGAAATCACAATTTCACAAAATCTTAACCTCTATACAAAGGAGATCGCTCCTGAACCACTTTAGACACCTTCGATTGCCGGAAAACCTTCATAAAGTGCTATTGTTACTATTTTTATCATATATCTTAATCTACAAAATCTTAACCTCTATACAAAGGAGATCGCTCCTGAACCACTTTAGACACCTTCGATTGCCGGAAAACCTTCATCGGGCTCGGAAAGAACCAACCTCTTCCTTTCGTCCGCGGTCTCAATTCTCCGTCTCCGGAAACCGCAGCAACCGCCACCGACCGAGACCTCGCCATCACCGCTTTTTTACTCACGTCACCGTCGCGCTCTTCCGTCAACACCTTCTTCGCCTCCCAGTTCTGCTCCGGCTCGCCGGTCCTATTGCTCTTCTGTGTCTTGAACAATGACCAAAACGACCTAGCCGACCTGCTACCGTTGAGCGCCGGAGAATTGTCAAGATCCAAATCCCTGTCGCCGGAGAACCTCGACCGCGACCGGAGAAGAAACGGAATCGCCATGGAGCGCGAGCGCCGGAGAGCAGGCTCGCGCTCGATGAGGCTATGGACTCGACCAACGGTTGCCGACGCCGTCGGCGGCGAAGGAGAATCGAGAGAAGGAAGAGGACGAGGAGGAAGACGAAGAGGATGTGGTGGCGTAGCAAGAGCAAGGGCGCACGTTAGCGCAGTCAGGACAGAGAGTTACGAGACGGTCACGGAGGCAGGTTGGGCAAATTCCACTCTTCCTTCGCTTGGAAGGGTGTTTGGGACACTTCCAAACCTCTTCTTCGTCCAGGTATAAAGCCATTTTCTTTCACTTTGGGCTTTTTCTTCTCTCTGTTTTGCGCGGAAAAGAAGGTGTTCCTGTTTTGTTCCCCCTTTTTCTGGTGAATTTCTTTCTATCTGTTTGTTTCGTTGCGTGGGGGAGGATTTTTAAAAGAAGGTGAAGTTAACCATGGTTAACGTCGTGGGAGGGGGAACTTCCCAACTGGGGTTAAATGGAGGTTAGCGACTGTTGGCCTGGGTGAACCAAACGCCGCGTTTTGGGTAACGGTTCCACTTGAAGGAGAGGGGTGAGTGGCGTTTTTATGATCTGGTCCCTGATCCTGGTTCAAATTAACGGGAAAGCCATTGGTCATTTTTTTTGTGCTGTGCTGTGTGTTTAAAAACTAAAAAAGTGAATGTCATTGTTGGGAGTTGTTGTGTGTTGAAGCCTTCTAAGTTGTAAAAGTAATGCAGAGTTGCAGACACATCGTGCGCATTTTCACATCTGGGATGGGACTATTAAGCGACTCAACAACTGGGAATAGGGTCCCACTTCCAATAAGATTATTACTTAATAATGCACACTACTAATATTTACTTGCTTTTCTTACAGTTTTTATTTTATATAACAAATTGGATTACTTTTGAGTGTGTTTGGCAAGTCCAATAAGCTAGCTACTAGCTTATTTGACTAGCTTATAAGCTAGTTTGACCAACACAAAAGTATTTGGTAAGGTACATCAAAGTAGCTTATTTTAGGAGCTTCTAGCTTATAAGCTACAAGCTACATCACCTAGCTTCTAGCTTGTAGCTTATTTAATTTTCTTTCATCACTACCCCTTATATTTCAATACATTTCCCTTATTATTCTTAATTTCTTTTTACCTATTATTATTTATTTTTAATTTTAGTGACAAAAACCTTCCAATTTATTTTTAACTATTATTACCTATATAATAAGTAATTTTAAAAATTGATTTAATTAAATTTTTATTTTCTTTTCACTATTTTATGAAATTATTTTTATATTATATTATTTATTTTATCAATTTCATTATTTATTTTAATTAAATATTTTATCACTAAAAGTTTTAATAAGAATTTAATTATTTTTTTAAAAATATAAATTATAATTGCATAATAATATATATTTTTCTAAAAAACCATAATAAAATTTATGTAGTTATGCCCTTTTATGTCATTTTACATTTACTAACTAGCTTATTAGCTAGTTTTATCAAACACTTCTAATTCAATAAGCTAGCTTATCAGCTCGGAGCTTATAAGCTATAAGTTTATCAGCTAGTTTTGCCAAACACACCCTTTGTGTGGAGATTAAATTATTAGAAGAAAAAAATTGTGATTTTAAAATGAATCTTACTTGATAAAAATTAAAAATTGTAAATATAATGTACGTAATTACGTGAAAACTATAAAATTAAACATGTTTGTTTTTATGACTAGTGACTACCAACCTTTGTTGATATTTTTGTTGAATGGGAAGCGCCAACCTTTGTTGATACGAATTTATGAATAGCAATTAACTTGGTGTTTTTTATTAAAAAAAACTCGATTCAAGGCTCTTGAGTGAAGGAAATTAGTTTTGGTAGAGTTTTGCTCTTTCTATATAAGTTTTTTTCACTTAATTGAATTGGTCAAGGTTTAAATAATTTTTGAACACTTGTAGTTTTAAATTAAAAATATTTATTTTATGACCAATTTAACAAATATAAATATTTTAATCAATTGGCATTTTATATTATAGAATCTTGCAAGATAAACGCTTTTTCAGAAGAGATTGACTTCTAAAGATTAAAAAATAATCATTACGAAAAATCTTGTTGGTAAAAGTAAAACTATTCCCATAAGTTTTAATAAAGTAAATAACATCTTCAAAATGGTCAAAGCCATTGAATCATGACTCATGGAGTTTCTAATTGTTTGGTTGAGGATGCCACGTGCAAAGACAACATAAGAAAAAAAAAAGAGGAGGAAGGGGCAACATCTTTGACAAAATCATGTTAGCTCATCTAGTCGTACGGTGCATTTTGCACTTGGGTTATTAAATAATATTCTGTTACCAATAATGTCAATATTATCAACTCTCTTTTGTAATACGGGGGTGAAATTTTCAAACCCGTAGATATTTTCTAATTCAAACGGAATGCTAGAAGTCTAGAAGTAAGTCATGTACAAATATAAAGTATTGTATAAAATAAAAGGAACACACACATATATGTATGAAAAGAATTAATTTTGCCCCCACATAGTGATGGGAATTGATTGTCATGAAAACTTTTTGTTGTGCCTATTTTTTGACAAGGATTTTTTTTTCTTTGATGTTTTGTTGGGGGGTCTTTTCGGAGGGACGCTAAATGGTAAACAGTTTAATGCTATACATTGGCCTGCTTTAATAGATTTTGCTACTTGTATGTTGTAAGTGTGTCCCACTCCAACTTACTACCCCTCAAAGTACAATAAATGGCATCCGGATTCTAGTGGTACTTATAGAGGACGTGTTTGTTTTGTGCGCGGGTAATAAAATCGAAAAAAACAAATGTTTAAGCCATATTAATTTTGATGGCAAGACTTTTACGCATTAGGCCCGTATAGCCCAATGGAGCCCAGCCTCTTAGCCCGGATTTTACTCCACCCAAGACAATACCGGGCCAAGACCCTACGCCACTGACAAATTAGTCACGTTATTTTTGTTTTCGGTCAGTGTCACATGGATTTTTTTTTTTAGAAATCAGTGTCACATGGATGAACAGCTAGAAATAAGGCCACAAAATCCTGTTAAAAGATCAGCCCATAATAATAGTTGTCCTATAATTTTGTTTAAAAGGTAGACCTTCCAAAAGGCCTATCTTTTTCAATTGAATTGTCAACATCCAGTATGTTAATCATCTTTACCCTTATATTGCCATTGACAAAAAAAAATCCATATTTACCCTCTACTCTAATTGATTGATATACTTTTGAAACGGATGCAGGTTTCATCAGATATATATAGAAAGTATAGTTGTTAATTTACCTTATGGAGAATTTTAGAATTCTCAAAATTGTGATAGATAATGTTAAATGAATTGTTAAAATGAGAGGAATTGACAAAGACAATCTAAAAAGTTTGGACATAAAAGAGAAATGTTGAAATTCTCCCTCAATATTTGTCATTTGAAATTCCCCTATTTGTCATAAAAAATCCTCCTATTTGTCATTTGGAATTCTTTTTTCTACTATTTTAACACATGAATTCTAGTAATTTCAAAATTTTCTATTCAAACACAAGGTAAATTTATTTACGAGGGTTCATTTCATTTTCCTTTATGTGATTTCTCCATATATAAGTAATTTTGTCATCTTTTTTGTTATAAGATATGTTCTTGCCTTTATTCGATCGAGGGAGTAATTTTGGAACTGCATCACCACGTGAGAAATGGGCCGTTTGGTTTGCATTTTTATTTATTGTTTTCATTTTTTGTTTCTTATTTTCTGAAATTTTACAAAGGAAAACTGGAAATGCTGGAAACAAAATTTGTTGTTTCCCGCATTTCCAATTTTTCCTTTGTAAAATTTCAGGAAACAGGAAACAAAATGAAAACAGAAAAATGTAAATGTTTTGTATTATGTGATAATCGCAATCTACTTACTTGAGAGTTGAGACTGGATTGTTTGCAAAATGCATTCTAAGTTTTCAGTTAGTACTAATATTTAATGCAATTCACGAAAAGCATATTTATTTTTATAATATAATTAATATCATAAATATATATTTATACATATTCTGATTTCAAGATATCATATTTTTAGGAAATTGAAAGGGGATTGGAGAAAAGATTTAAGAATATCTGTGAGAGTGGGGGTGTAAAAAAACACACTGAAAGGAAATAGCAGGAGAATTCAAAAAGTAACATTTGATTTTCTAATTGAAATTTGGAAAAAGTAATTGTTCCACTCTTTAAAATAAAAATTTAAATGTAAAATATAAGAGTATATCTTTATCTTTATATATATAAAAGAAGAGTAGTATGAGGTTGTCCTAGGGATATATTTTCCCATCAAAACTATGGTCATCTCAGTAAAAGTGCTTATTAATTATTTTTTTTATTTTATTTATCAAGGTAATATATATTAACTCATTCATAAAGAAATGGGTAAATGGGTTTGATAACCCCTCTTTGTTTTCTACTATTGAGACTATGTTTATGTGTGCCTCTTCAATTACGTTACGCACCGCTTTAAAAATTCTAACACAAGGTAGACTTTTTTTGAAGTGTTGTTAATGTTACCATTATAGTTATGTAAAATAATTTTAGGGTTTAGGGTTTAGGGTTTAGGGTTCGAGTCTTGAGGATGGAAAAAAATCCCACTGGGAGAGCTAGCCCCACCATAATGTGGATGTCCCCGGCTCGAACATGATTGCCTCCCGATACTTGTGGTTAAACCAAAATACACGTTAACGTGTTTGCACTCTAATTATGGCAATATGTTAAGTGATTGTAATAATTCAAAATTAATGCTTTTAAACTTTCATTCTTAAATTAATGTTTACTTTATCATTTTCATAAATCGATTGTCTTTTAAAATCTACCACAAGAAAGATATTAGATTCTAACAAAATCAAAAGAAAAAAAAATTCAATTAATTAAATAATGTATTTTTGTTACATATTTTAATTGTTACAATTTTATAAATGCTCTCAAGGCACTTACTGATAGATCCAAAAGAATATTCATTTTTCTAAATTTATATTATTTCATATTATTAATATTTAAATTGTAAAATAAAAATATATCACATGAGAATGGAAAGTTCATAAAAGTGTGTAAATATCTAAATATTATGATTAAAATTAAACTCTACTTGAATATTTTATATAAAATTATATTGAATGTAAACTTTTCACTTATTATTAGTTAAATTAATATTTTATTATGTAATTTACATATAAATAAAGATATTATTAAAACATTTATCAATTCTAATATATATTCAAATTTTTAAAATTTTACCAATTCGTTCATATTTTAATAGTTAATCCTTAAGAATAAATTTTTACACCACATATGGATTTAATTTAAATAATATTACTTATACAATTTTTTTAACCACATATATTGTTATGTATATTATAAAGTAAGTGAATATTTTTAAAAATATTTATTTTTAAAAAATTTATTATAAGATTAAAATTTGTTTTATTTTTATGTAATTTAAAAAAAAATTTACTATTATATATATATATATATATCCACACTGATCCGTGCCTCGTACGGGATTCACACTAGTTTGAATAAGAAAATTTGATAAAATTATAAAAAAAAAATAACCATGCGTGAATTCTCTCTTGAATATGGTTTGACTTAAACTAATAATAAATTTAAAGTTGTAGAGTTTTTTTTTTAATTTAACACATTAAAACATCTTTCTTTAATTTTGTTAGGGGCAAGGGGAGTATTAAAAATTATAATAAAAATTGGATATTTTTAATTAAGAAAACTAAAATTTATTTAAATAAAACTCTTTGTTTTTTTATAGTAGTAAAATTTTCTATTAATATATCAACACTTAACTTTGTAACAATCACTCTCTGAGTAATTGATATTATTCATAAATTTGTTAAACAAATATCTCAATCAAAGATTGTATCACTTGAAAAGATAATATTATATTACAAAAATTTAAATAAAATTAAGATAAGGGTTCCTTATATTTTTAGAACCTCATCCTAAAAAAATTGAATTAAATAAAATAATTTATTTATCCTTTTTTTTAGTTATCACGTAACCCTTAAATAAAATTAAAATCAAGATAAAGAAATTGTTTTTAACTTTTTAAATTTTATTACCTATTTCTGAAAGTAAAAATCAAGTCAAATAAAAGAAAAATCTTTTTTCTTTTTAATTTTGTCGATTATAAAGTTCTAAAAATCACATTCAAATTAAATAAAATATTATTTAATTTAAATATCACTTTTATCATCTCAAAATAATCAAAATAATTAATATAAAGAAAATTTAAAAAATATCTTTTAAAAATTTATAGAAACAAGTTGCGAATGAGTCATGACAAGGTAATATTACAAATTTACAAAACACTTTAGGGGTGGTTAAGAGAACATTTTATGTGGGATCTATATAATTAATAAAATGATAAAAAAAATAGAGGGCTAGATCTTATTTAATTTTAAATGTCGCCTTATTAGCTCTAATTAAGGTAAAATAATGAATATAAAAAATAAAGAAAACTAAAATAAAAAATTATAAAAGTTATAAAGATAATTAGCGAATGAAGCATAAAGAGGAAATACTACAAAATTTATAAAATTAGTGTGTTAATCCGTGCAATACACAGTTATTCATTCTAAATAAAACTTAATATAAATAAAGTTTAATTTTTAAAATTATTTACTCTATCCATATAATCATGGTAGAAAGTACATCAATTATTATTTTTAACTCATTAACAATTAGAGAAAATAAGGTTGTCCTATTTGTAAAACTCACTTTATTTAAATAGACTATATAAACATATGTAAAACAAACAATTTAATAAATTAAACAAAAATATATGTTATGTGTACCTAACCTTAAAGTACAATATTAGAGAGTCTAGAGATTGTATTGTGAGAGGTAAATTATAGATATTTACAAATTATGTCTAATTCATTGAAGTATAAATCGGTCGAGAATATGAAAGAAATTAAAGGAAGGAAATAAAGAATTTTTTTTAAAGATTGTGAAAGACAAATTACATATTTATTAGAGTTTATATTTGATTAAAGGAAGTAGAAATCAGTTGAGAATTATGAGAATGAGAAATTGTAGTATTTTTCTAGAAAAAATGTTTATCTCACTTATCTGAGAGGAACAATATTCATTGGTGTTCTGGACCACCTACCGGCATCCCGCTTGAAGAATCACGAGCATATATGGCACGACGCCTACGAGCATGAGTGGGCATCGACGACATACGCTACCCAGCGCGTGGGCTCTACGCAGGATACGACGTGTGATGACTACGCAAAGCCAGCGGTTTTTCCCGCCACTTACCTCCATATAAAAGTAAGGATTCACAATTGCCAAGTAATACATTCTAAACCAATACACATCTGCTACACAAACTGACTTGAGCGTCGGAGTGTCTGCAGGTACACCCCCTCCTCCGTTGTCGCAGCAGAGAACCACCGAGGAACAGGGTTCGAGCAACCGTGGACCACAATCCAGAGGATCACCCAAGATCAATTGGAAATGAGGCTTATTACACATGCCATGAAATTCTCTGTCTTAGGAAACAAATGATGAAGTGGATTGCTGATAGGGAGAGTGTACAGAGTGGGTCGCTGACTCTCCAGAGTAAGGTCTAAAAAATATAATATAGATAGTTGATATTTAAGGGGTGAAGTTTACGGTACACAAGTTTTTGTGACGGTTGATTTAGTGTTATGGTCAACGGATGACAAAGAATAACACTAAATCAACGGCCACAAAAACTTGTGTACCGATACACAAATTTAAAGCTTGTGTACCGATACACAAGTTTAAAACTTGTGTACCGTAAACTTCACCTATTTAAGGGGCCAAATTAATAGTTAATAAAATATTATATGTGACATCTATGTAGTGTTGGAAATCTTATCAATTACCAAATAACCAGAAAATCCATTATGTCTTATTATCAAGATATTTTAGTTTTAGAGTATATATAGATACATTGGAATGTACTGAAAGCATCGGAGCATGAACCTTTGGTATAATGACTTTCCTCAAGCAAATCACTGTTTTCCTTAAATAGCTTTATGTTATTAAAATGTAGAGTAATTAAAAAGGCAAGGCATTAACAAACAAGTGAATAATCTCATTATTTTATGGTAAGTATGTAAGTAATGTAACTATGTAAGTAATGATCAAGATTTGCTTTATCGTACACAAATCCAAAATAAAGGAAGCAAAGCGTGTCCAAGCCCAAGACACGACCCTCATACTCAACTCACGCACCCTCTCTTTATCTTTTGTGTAAATCACAATCAACCCCCATTCTCCGAGATAATATACTCCAAAACCAAAAAAAAAAACTACCCATTGAGTCTTAGACTGAGGAGTCACTGTTTGTGGACAAAGAATAAAAAAGATACAATTTTTAAAAAAGACATTAACAGGGTTATGAAATTGGATTAATATTTTTCTAAAGAAAATCATAACTTGGATTGAATGAAAAATCAATGCTTGTCAGAGATGAAAGGGGCATGAGAGGGTGCAAAGAGACACATGCAGAACAAGAATAAGAAGCAAACAAAGAGAATTCTACTATCACTGCTCCAAAATGACTTACCAAGCAAACATGAACTGCTTATGCACAAGCGAATATTCCACTCACTCCCTCTCAGGTTTCTCTTCCATGTTTCAACTCCATCTCTTGCGTTCTATTTCATTTCAAGCACCGATTTATATAGAGTTTTTGGAGCCATCTTAGCAGTGCTAACCAATACTTTAGCTAGGTGAGTCGTTTTTTAAAATCATTTTCATTACTTGCATTGTCGTGAAATCGCACTCCAGTTGACATTGCTTTTTGAAACTGAGACTTGGCTATTAAATTTCATGCTAGCGCAATCAAATAAAGATAACGCAACCACATGACTAAACTCGCATGGACTCAACAACCTCCAAAGAAAAATCACGAGGCTAATCAGATGGAAATACCATGAAGAAAATGCATAGAGTCACTTTGTTTCTGGAAAATAGGGGAAAAGAGAAGCATGAAATCAATGTTGGTGATAAATCAGATGATGTATGATATTTTGATAATTTAAAGGGATAAATGATAAATTTACGGTTAAAGAGAGAGCGATAGTATTTGAGGTTATCGTTTTTATACATATCCGAGTGGGGTGAGGTTGATGGCGTGAGTCGTTCAAAGTGTGAGGGAAAATGGTTTCAAGAAAACCAGGACTTGGGGTGTCTTTGATTCGGTTTGGATCAAATTTGAGTTAAAAAATCATTTGATCCAATCGTTGCGTTTTATCATTTCATCACTCGATCGATTTTGATATTTTTTTCAAATCCAATCCAATCCAATTTAAATTGGATTTGATTCAATCGATTTTCGGTTTTTTAAAAAAGAATGAATATTAGGTAAAAATATTATTGAAATAAATATCAAATTATATAAAAGAATGACATGAAAATATGAAAACTAGTTTTAAATTGATATATTTATAAAAATATTAACGTGATATCAGATAATAAAATCATAGAAAGTATATTAGTATAAATAATTTTATAAATATATATATATGTATACAAGTATAAATATATGATTATTTTATAAGTAATGATACATGTATATACAAGTTCAGATTGGATCTATTTTCAACATGTGATATGAAAACCAATCAATCCAATAAAAAAGTTCGATTTTTGCGGTTTGCATTGGATATGAACACCCCTATCAGGGACAATGTCTGGGGCCTTCATGTCTGGCTTTAGGTTAATCCTATTAGATTTTGGATTAGGCCTAACTTATGTACATTTAATTGGCCCTATCTATAGGCAACGTGGGACTCTAACTCCCCCCTCATGATCATCTATGATATGCTCTAATACCAACTAATTAGATTTTGGACTGGGCCTAATTCAAACCCAAAAGCTAGCTTGTAGATTGAGGATTGTCCAAGACTTATATACTTGACTACGCTCACCACTTGACTACGCTCTTTAGCAGAGCTCGGTAGTTTTGCTCTAGACAGGTTGATTATGTGTCATCTAAATATAATATCACTAAAATCATACGAACATATTCCCTTCTTTCCTATTTATAAGGCACAGTTGTTGATCAAATCACACAGACCAATAAAGTTGTTAAAGTTAGTTATTTTTTATTGTGTTTAAAAAAAGTTTATTTTTTTTTTGTTTTAACCTTATTTAATAACAATAACGAACTCCATTATTATTTAATAGTTGGAAATACATTAAAGTTAAAAGCGATAAATAAGAAACATTATAATAAATGATACCTTGAAATTGTAAGATGATTTATAATAAGGAATATAAAAAACTTCTAAAAGGTCTCTTATAAATAGAAATGAAGGGAGTAATAATTTTTTTAGGGGGAACAAAATCTAAACTTCTACAATCCAAGAATATTTTCGTTTAGCTTTTTACTATTCATGCAATTTTTTCATGTTTTCCCCCAATTCCGTTTTGTTGTTTTTTATACTAGAGTGGTTGTCTTTGTGGATTGTCAGAACATTAAACATTGATATCAAGTATCATTGATACTATAAGTTGTTTATGTCCTTGGAATAGTGTAATTTATTGTTTTTGGTTTTACCTCGACATGTGTGTTAATCATTCTGTTGTGAGTGAGTTAGTTTTAGTTTACTGTGACCTTGCAATGTGTTGTTGTTCCTAACCGTGTAATCCTGTTATTCTTTGAGAAGCCACTTTTTCATATCCTAAAAATTATTTTATTCTGGGCTGACTTCGTATTTATTAATGTTGTATGTGATTCCATAATAGTGTAATTTTTTTTCCTTTCTTAGTGTAATGTGGTTTATATCCTTCGCACCAATTGTGGCTAGCCATGTGTGAGAGTACTTAATATGAAAAAATAATTAATAATTTTTGCAGAATTAACAAATGATTATGATTTTGTTGATTTAGGAACGTTAATGACCATATGATCATGTATTAGCATTGTTTATCCATTATTTTGCATTTTGATTCTCAAAAGTGGGCAATGGAGGCATAATAATAAATTTTAGAACGGTGTTGTATATAACATAGAATAGATTATAATAGTGTGATATAATAATAGGCATTTTAATGGATCATGGATTATATTTGTTTCAAACACCAATATCAAATGTAACGCATGCCCTCGGGGAGTCGGGGTCAATTTTATCATTGAGATTTATGTTAGGTGCATTAATTGTCCATGCCACGTTGCCTGGGCATATGTCAGATGCAATAATTACTTGTAATGAGTCTTACAAGAGGTTATTGTAGTTTGATACTCACTCCGGTCCTATTTATAAAAATCTTTTTCAAGGTGAGCTTGGTTCTTTTTATAAGAACTTTTTCAGATTGTCTCATGCATTAATTATTATTTGACAAAAATACCCCATTAGTAGAGGTAGGTGAGTAATTAATTAGTAGAGAGAGTATGACACAATTGAGTAGTTAAATAGAAAGAGAAAGATAATGGGTCTCAATAAACACATTCATGCCAAATTTATTGTAATCACATAAATTAACCAACTTCCTTAATCTGTGTGAAGTGGTTAAAATGTTCTTATAAATAGGACCGGAGGGAGTATATAGTTGTTTTGAATATCTAATTTAATTTCCGGAAAAAAGATCACCAATTATTGGTGGATGAAACACGTGATAATTGATGATGTGATGGAAAAAGAGAGAGACATAGAAAAAATGAAGTGTGAAAGGATTTTATATATTTTAGAATTAAACTAGAAAATATCTTATATGTTAAATAAGTATTTTTGTAAATTTAAAATACACCAAATAAAATAATTTCAAATTTTTATATTTTAAAATACTTAATAAATTGGATCTAGAAGTTGAGTCATCATATTAGCATATGTTGTAATATTATAAACTAAAAGCATGTGATTAAAAAAGTAGAGGATCAAAACCAATGAAAAAAATAAATGAGGGTTCAAAATTAAATTTCATCATATATATTTTGAGGGATCAAAAACATATTTAACCTGAATTATCATTAAAGCATTTTTACTTAAATGTACTATTATTATTTATTATAGTTATTATAATATAATTTTTGTTACGTAATCTAAATCTATTAATATGCTTAATAAAATAAGAACTAATATAAAACATAATTATAAGTATTTATGAAAATATTTTCATAAAAAATTTGTAACTTCTCATTAATAGGAATTATTTGAATAATGAATAATTTATTGTTGATTTTTAATTAGAGGTTATATATTTATTATTGGATTTAATTAATATACATTATTAGTGTAAAGAAGTTTACACATACATCCAATGGTGTGTCGTCACGTCATTTAATAAATATGAGGCCCCATCACTAGTGCAGAAAGGTCCTTCTACGACGGTTAAAAAGGGCCTTCTACGACGGTTGTACAACCGTCGTAGATCCAGACGTCGTTGATAATTGGAATTTTGACGACGCGTGAGAACCGTCGTTGTAAACAAGAAACCACGACGGAAAGACTGGGAACCGTCGTGAAATGCCCTACTTTCCACGACGGTTAATACTGGGACCGTCGAGAAATGCCCTACCTACCACGACGGTTGTGATCACAACCGTCGGGGAAACCAACTCAACCCACCCTTCTTGGAGCACCTCTTCTACGACGGTTGTGGCCACAACCGTCATTGTAAGTTGTTTTCCACGACGGTTATGGTCACAACCGTCGTGGAAACTCTAACTTTTTTTATTGTGTTCTTTCTGTTTTTACAATTTTCCCAAATCTGCAAACAGAAAAAACAGTCCAGACAATCCCAGCAATGAATTATCAGCAATACCATCATAGTAATGACTACTTCACATAGTAATGAAACTAATCAATTTACATAATAATCTTTGACACGTAAAATCTAATTACCTAGACATAAACTATATAAAAGCTACTATAAGTAATCAAACTATGGTCAACTACTCTAAAGTTTTGTTATACAACTCAATAACATATGTAGTCCATGTCTTTCTGATGTAATCAATTGCAGCAGAGTTGAGCGGGCTAGTATCCATGAAATACTGCAAAATAAAATAACTTGTCATTAGTGGATAGATCAATTATGCATGCGGATTTATGGAAGAACTGTTTAAATATTCTGGATTACCTGGTCCAATGCGGTTTGAATTCCACCTTGCACAATGGAAGACATCCATTGCATGATGTAATAGCCACACTCATATCCTCCAACTTGTTTGTTAGACTACAATTCAAATATGCCCCCGAAGAACAACACAAATCCAAGGAATATGCCCCCGAAGAACAACACAAATCCAAGGAATCGAAATTTCATGAATTGTATGGAATGCTTATTAAAATTTAGTTATTAATGAACTATAAAAAAGTGATATATCTTCCCAAACTGTCCATCCGGACAATTCAAGATTCAATAAGTTCACTATAGTACTCCCTCTTTTGTTAATATAACAAAGATGTATGAAAAAATAATTCTTTGGAGGGAGTACTACAATGTCCATATTGAATCTCAAACGAGAAACTAAGGTTCACTCAAGTAATGAATCAACCAATCATTAAAAATGAACAATAAAACAAGGCAAAATATAAAATGAAATTAACTAAAGTTTGACAATATATGACAATATTTAATCATATTATGATAATAAAATAATAATCCAGCTTGGATACAACATGGAATTTATAGTTTGAGGCTGCTGAAATTTCTTGCCAAATTAAAAACAAATTAAATACATTTTGTCAAAACAAGTAAATAATTAGATTTTGCAATAGTCTCACTCAAAAATCTTAGTCATGATTTCACACCAATCCCAAATATATGCAAATTAGAATTCAGACTTGGTTTTGTGAAGTACTCCTATATGGCCTGAAACTTTTCTTTACGGGATTGATGTTGGTCAATAGTCACATTCTTGCATGTATTAAAAAATACAGAGTATCACAAAAAAGAGTCATATTCTTTCAGTTACAGAGAATTCAGTGCAGTAATTAATTTGATCCAAACCCTAAATCTATAACAAGCTATAATGTAGTATAACTGTATAATTTTTTACGGAAAACAAAAGAAGAGGGGATTGGTGTATAACCAAAAATCCAAAACAAAGCAGCAGCAGAATGGCAAATTAAAAAAACAGAGAACTAAATTTTAGTTTTCTAACTTAACTGAATGTTCTGCCCAACAATATAAGGGTAACCAACATGATATTAGCTAATCACTCCATCATAAACCAGGACATCCCATCATCATGCCAAGATCATGAAAATTCACATTGAAAAGCAAAACCCAAAATCAGAAGCAATGCATGCTTTAAAGTTTCAGTGAAACATACTGCCACATATGCAATGGGGTTTGTTATTCTCTCAATAGCCTCCAAACTTCCCTCTTGAAAGACGAAGTTTTGTGTGACCAGGATCATGTTCAACAATGGGAAAGCTGTTCATACAGAAACAAGGCAAGAATAAGGGTAACTTATTACACCAACAATGGGAAAGTTGTTCATACAGAAACAAAGCTGTTCAAAGAACACTCGTCGTGCATACACCCAATTACTCCTACACCCCACATTATTTCTGTTCACACCCCCAACATATTTTTGAAACCCTTCTGTCTCTGCACCCCTTTTAATCTTCCTCCACCCCCCTTCTACGACGGCTCATCGTGGATACACCCAATTACTCCTACACCCCACATTATTTCTGTTCACACCCCCAACATATTTTTGAAACCCTTCTGCCTCTGCACCCCTATTATTCTTCCTGCACCCCCCTTTTACGACGGTTCAAAGACCCTATCTTTACTCCTACACCCCACATTATTTCTGTTCACACCCCCAACATATTCTTGAAACCCTTCTGCCTCTGCACCCCTTTTATTCTTCCTGCACACCTCTTCTACGACGGTTCAGAGAACACCCGTCGTAGATTCCCTTTTGTACTCCTACACCCCCACTTGTTGCTATTTACATCCGCTTTTCAACGACGGTTGTCCAACAACCGTCGTTAAAGACTATATATATTTCTATTTTTTTATTTTTCTTGTTGTTTTCAACGACGATTATCAAGGGAACCGTCGTTGTAAGCGCTTTCCACGACGGGCCCAGGACGACTGTCGTTGATTGTTATGAAAAAAATTTCAAAAATGCCACTGTGTCACATTTCACAACGGTTGCTCTAAAACCGTCGTGGAATGGCCGTTGTAGAATGTTATTTTTGTATTAGTGCATGTGTTATTAAATTCAATAAATGATGTGGCAGCACATCATGAGATGTCTATGTAAAACTTATTTACACTAACAATGTACATATATTAAACTCTTTATTATTTGGTAACATACTCACATAGTTAGTCAAAAATTCTAATTTAATTTTAATATGTGACCAAATCAAATTTAGCTCTTTCTCTTTTAAAGTATTTTTTAACAATTAAAATAGATTAAAAAAACGTGAATTAATTGTAACATGAAAAAGGAAAATTTTATGAAATATGAAAATGACTTCATATAATTTAATTATTTTCATCGGTGAAATTATTTAATAATTATTTAATACGATTTAGGTTTCCAGCACTAATAGTGTTAATAGTGTTAAGTATAGTTGTGTTGTAGTTTGAAGTAGGGATTATTCATTATTCATATAAATCATACTATAAACATATGTGTGCCCCAATTAGTGGATTTCAAATGAAATAAATGCTCAATTATTTACAAAGTCTGACTATTGGCATTTATGGCTCCAGCCGCTTTGGTAAGCATGTCAGGGTCAGGGTCAATTATTTGGTTAAAATATTATTAAATACTCCTCCGGTCCTATTTATAAGAACTTTTTTAGGGTGAGTCTTGGTCCTTTTTATAAGAACCTTTTCAGATTGTCTCATGCATTAATTATTTTTTGACAAAAATACCCCATTAGTGGAGGTAGGTGCGTAATTAATTAGTAGAGAGAGTATGATACAATTGAGTAGTTAATTGGAAAGAGAAAGATAATGAGTCTCAATAAATTCAAGGGTAGTTTAGGAAATATCATACACATTCTTGACAAATTTATTGCAATCAACTAAATTAACCAACTTCCTTAATCCGTGTGACATAGTTAAAAGGTTCTTATAAATAGGACCGGAGGGAGTATATTATAGGAAAGCTAGCCTCTATAATTGGTGTTGGACTTTGGTCCGCTATTTCCGGATATCTTCTGGAATATTCATTCAAACGCGGGAACACTATTGGGGGAATTTAAATTTTGGAGGCAACGTTGTTCCATCATATGCATTCATTCTATAAATATTATCGCATGGTTGAAGCTCAAGTGACATTGCAAGTGATTGCAACCATACACTGTTTCTTCTTTCTACGTTCTGTTGAATATTATTATTATTATTATTATTATAATTTTTATTTCTATGACAATTATTATATAATTTTTAATAATATTGAAAGGCCGCGTTGTGGGACTTGCAAAAGCCTTCTGCTTGATAAGTTCGTGTAGGTTTTATTTTTTTTCCATATAACATAAAAACAGAGTAAGAGTATGAGGAGCGGTCATTAATTTTGGGATTACAGGGGTGCATCAATTTTGAGGTTGTAATGAATGGAAGGGGGAAGCATATTGGTCACGGGGAGGCTTTGCGGTGGAAGAAGTGAGTGGTAGACAATGAGCCGTCTACAATGGAAGCAAATTGGTCACGGTGGCTGACAGCGGCGCAATTCAATTAGCAGAGACGATGTGAAGACTTCGAACAGGGAAGAAAGGGGTGGTGCAATGGGTCGTTTGTGACCGTTGTCCGAGCAAGGGAGAGGGAGACACCATGGTTATATGTTTCTTTATCCAAATTATGGTTATATGTTTCAATTATTTTTAAAATATTTTTTGGGGGAAAATTTCAGAATTTTCCCACATGCTTGCTTTATGTGATGAGGATGGATACATCAATTTGGTTGTTACTTCCCTCAATTTTCTTGCTACTGCACCTTTTCATCAAAATACATGCAAATTTGTTTTGTTTCTTTGTCTTTGTTTATTTTTCTGTTTGTTTTTCAATTTTTTTTTTGTTTTAAGTTTAGTTATATAATAAATAAATGGAGTTCACATATTATTTTCTTATGTGAAAGTTTTCCTTTTTCCAATGTCAAAGGAAGTAAAGATTTGTGATTGGGTTTCACATCTTAATGTTGTTTTCTCTCAGACAACCCTTAATTTTAGCAATAATATATTTATTCTTATACATATATTTTTTATTCCCCTTGATGATATGTCGAATTATTTATTTCCTTAGTGTCTTAAATATAATTTATAATTCTTTGCAAGAGGATACCTAAACTCTTATCACTCCGAGTGATCAAACAATTAGTCACTGTATTATTGTTATTAATTTATTATCACTAGCTAAAACAATATTTGCATTAATAGCTAAAACAATATTTGCATTAAGTTGAATGATCTTGTATTGTTGCCCTGATGATGTTTCTACATTTTGGCAAGTAATTGCATGTTTATGAACATGACATTTTACCGTGCTTTGCTGATTTGGTTAAGAAACACGATGCCGAGGTTGTAACTATAGAGCAATGGAAAGCCTTACAATCATGCTCGCGTACGAAATAATCATAATCAGTAGTGTGGAATACACAATATTTGCTCTCTGTGTGAGAATATGCATGTATATACTTTTTTGTTTAATTTGATATCATAAATATATGCTCCTTTTTATTTTTATTTTTATTTTTAATCTTTGCTATGTTAGTTCATTTGAACATAATTGTCACCTTTAATAGTTAGACCTATATATATATGTATGTATATATATATATATATATATATATATATATATATAAATTGAGTTATATTTGCACATTTGATTTCACAAAAGTATTTTATATTATTTTTTTACTATAACATTGTTAATCTCTTTGCAAGTCATGAGCTTATTCATCATTAATTTCCACACTTTAAATTTTCTTATATGATATTAATAAATATTATATATAAACACTGTTTATTATTTACTTTTTAGATGTTGTTCCGTGCTATCTACTTTCTTAGTCTTTAAATTTTTTTTTAATTTCTATAATTAATGGCAAGCATTACTAAAAATTTATAAACTACCAATGAGATAAATATTCAATCAACTATATCAATTTTTCATATATTTTAAACATTAAAATTTCAAACATTGCATTTTTGTCTCTTGATTTATTGTTATCAGAAAAATAATTTTTTATTCCAATTATTAGAAAAACAAGTGTTTCCAATGGGATAGAATACATAATTTAACACGTTTGTTACAATTCATGAACATAGTTTATAACAGTACCTGAATATGAGAAGAGTTCATACTAAAAATGCGTGTGCAATAAACAATTAAGAAAGTAAAATATAAAAAACTTAAGGCCAATAAAATGGATGTTGCATTAGGAATTTATTAGAAATTGAAAATGTTATCTTATAGAATAAAAAGTTTTAGGAATTGAAAATTGTATTGTATCTGATAAAATAAAAAAATTGCGATCAACATATCAAATTGTAGTTATATATAGAAAGTCATGTATTTAACAAAAAAAGTTCTTAAAAGTATTATTTCAGAGAGATTTTTTTTATGTAAAGCCTTTTGACCGAAAATTATAGAAACAGCATTTTGTTCCCCGATTTCATTTGATCTTATTATACCATTTAAAATATAATAACAAAATAAACACTTTTACACTAACAAATAAAACTAAATAGTAAATTAATATTTGATGACAATTTTAGTAATTTTTGTGTAACAAAAAATATAGTGTTCAAATAATTTTTTCACAAAATATGAATATAATATTTTCAACGTCTTTATTGTTTTTTAGTGCATTATGTTCTTTATATACAGTTCTCTTATCGCAGTGTCTACTTTAGTAACACATAATTAAATGATGACATCGAAATTATATATGGAAAGTAAATATGGAGTATTATCTTTATTGTGAGAAAATAAATGTTAAGGTTATCCCGTGTATATCGTGGACTTATATACTAGCCACATATACATGTTCTATTTTTTTTTTATGGTACTCCAGCCATGTGATGTTTAATATTTTAATTCAACCTCCTCTCTCACTCTCTAATCATATATTTGACTTAAAATAAAGTAATAGATAAGTTGATAAAATGATAAATATATTTAGTTAAATGTTTTTAATATATTTATTTCACTTGAATTATTTTTAAAAAAACTTAAAAATGTCCCGTGCATTGGGCACTTATACTAGTTTATTATACAAAGACAACAAAGTCAAAATAACAATAAATAATGTCAACCCCAAACCAGTGAACCACAAAACATCAATGTGAAATTCACTCTAATTACACTGTTCATGTTATTTGTCCTATAGTCGGATGACATATCTTTGGACAGAGAAAGCTGGTTATTGATTGATGAACTAATCAATACACAGTCCCACTTTTTTTTGCTACTCTATCTATGGTATACTTTTCCGCTCCATTTTGTCATAAATTATGAGCTTGGGAGAACGGATAGAAGTTATAAACACTAATATAAATCATAATTAATAAGACAAAAAACATATATTTGATGTTTGATGTTTTTATTTACAATACAAACATTGTTCAGATTTTATTTTGAGAATGAATGAGACTATGAGAAAGGGGCCCGTAGGGATGGAAATTGGACCCAGACCCAATGGGTACCCGCAAAAAATACCCATAATGGGTAGGATAATTACCCATCAAATGGGTATGAGTGCGGGTATGAGTAATTACCCGCACTTTTTAATGGGTACGGTGCGGGTACGGGTACGGGTACGGGTACTATGGTACCCTACCCTACCATACCCGCACTTTATATAATATATATAATTAATATAATTTATATACATATAATTAATTTAATATATATATTTTTATATTATTAATTAGTATTTTTTTAAAAAAATAATTAATGTTAATATATATTATAGTCACGAAAAAACATTAATATATATTACTAATTTAATTAATTTAAATGTTATAATTTTTTCCTACACACTAAAAATAGCAAAACATGAACTATTTTCCATTTCCCCTCCCATTATTTTAATCTCTCATCTACTTTCACATATGATAGTTGTTTTATAGGTTAAACTTGGATGATCTATGGATTATTTTTCATTTACTTTTTAATTATTTTTTTTAATCAATTTATTTTCTTATAGTTAATGAAAGTGCGAGTAATGGGTACGGGTACTTGAGTACCCAGCGGGTAAGGGTACGGGTACTAGAATCACTATCCACGCAGGTATGGGTCCGGGTCCGGGTATTTTTTTAAAACGCGGGTATGGGGACATGTACTATAGTACCCTACCCAAACCCTACCCATTGCCATCCTAGAAGGGGGTAACCAGCACGCTAGTATAAAAAATTAACTTTTTTGTGGTCATAAAATAAATTATTAAATAAACTGACCTAGGCCTTGATTTGTAGATATTCCCGGTCTATTCAAATTTAGGCCATTGTCAAGATAAGATGCAAAGGCCCATTTATCAATTTTCAATATAAACAGAAGCCTGTTAATGGGAATATGTAATTGACCCAAAAAAAAAAGATGTGCAATATGGGTCAGAGGTAGAAGATTCCTTGGATCTGGAACTAATACGATAAAAGTATGGGTCCAATATTTTTGTTTTTTTTTTGTCATAATATAGGTCCAATCGGAAATCTAACATACTCATCGGTTTTATACTGTTAAGTGTCAAGGATCAAATGCAGATAAAACCCAGGGAACACTACGGGCCTTGGACTCTGGGCAGTGGATATTAGACCAAAAAAAAAAGAAATTTTGAAATGATTGATAAAAAATGACAAATTAAAAAGAAGCATATTAACTTGAACAATAGAATCTTTCAAAAAGAGTTTGATGAATATCCACGCACCATGGTCACTGTAAAACTGTAAGGAAATTTTATATTATCATCAGACTATTTATCACCATATTATTTAATAAATAGAATATTTAATATATTATTAAATTTAATAAATAATATGACAATACATTATTAAATAATATTGTATACGTTATGCTATACAAATCCATCAATTCATTTTTAAGATCATTTGTAAATAATATAGCCACCATTCAATTTATCACCGGTCATAAGGATCAATTGTTAAGAGGTGAATTTAATAATTTAACTAGTGATTATCGAATCATGATCATATTACTTCCTATGGAAAAATCTCATGGTCTGAAATAAAAAAAAGTAAAAACCTTTCAATTTTAAAATCTTAAAATTAGATGAAAATATCTTAGTATGAATATTTTCTTCTTTTGGATAGAGCACTGACATCTCATTGTGGCATGACCAGACATTTTGTTTTCTTATGCGACTTACATAATTATAAAAATCTGAATTTAATGGATATGAACTATGACTATTACTCTCAATCATCATGAACTTCTTCCTAACTCTTTCTCGTATATAAGATGTCACTCCAGTTATTGCAGTCAATTATAAATCTACAATTTTCAATCATAGAGTATAGTTCCATAGGTTCGAATTAATGATGCACGTTTCGGAAAGGCACCTGTCCTTCACAATACAATTTGGTTTTATAATTTTTTTTGGTCTTTGACCGGGAACCCTCACACGCATAGTTGTGGGTTTAACCCTCGGGTTAGGGTGATGATTAGGTAAAGCCCTTTCAAGAGTGATGAATTCAGGATTCGAACCCCTGACCTTATGGCTAAAGTGGGTCACAGTCCACTTCCACTGTGACCAACCATTTGGTATTTGGTTTTATAACTTTACCACTACTCACTCGTGTGAGATGGGCATCTAAACTAATTAAAGCATATATAGCTTCAGAAATTACTACAAGTTAGGCAATTCTCCATCAGTTTCCGACAAAAATTACACAAGTTCCATCCTTTCATTATTACTACACTAGTTATTGCACGTGATCAATGCTAAGCCCGCCAAAACATTTTTATTATTTACAATGTCTTATTTTCCCCCACCTTAGTCTTGTCCTTCATTATTAGTTTATTTTCCGATCCATGTACTTTTCTTGTTTGGTTTCTTTATATGTTATATATTTTTTCAAGCCAATCGATTAATTGGAAGAGACAAAAGTTCACCAAAGGATTCGAATTCGAGCCTTCGTGGAATCAGCACATCGTCTCTAACACTACTGGAATTTGGCCATTGTTCCTATCGGCATCACTAATAAGTCTTCATCTATCTACCTCTGAAGTGTCAATTACTCCAAAATAATTCACTCTTTGTAGTACATGTCCTATTTTAATCATGGTTTCTTGTACGGCAGAAATTAAAGAACATTTCAGAATGAAAATTGCACAATACGGAATATATATTTTGGATATACACAAGGGTTCGAAATTTTTTTCTTTACATAAATGAGTATATAACATATACATGATGGAAGAAGGAGGCCAATCCAGTAGACACTAAAAACAAAAATGAACTCAATTATATAAAAAGCGTAAGAAAACAGCCTAACATCTCGCACACTAGATAGACACTTCCCCCACTACCACTTGTTGTCCTTTTTATGTGTAGTTTGGATAAAGAACCGCACATAAATCTCTATGCGCACGAATGAGGATATATGCATATATCAGCAGCTAATTTCTTCAAGATTTTGATTTTAGTCCATATACAACATCTTTGCTGAATAATTAATGTCTACAATTTATTTTCTGTGTTTTCAATGTGTGATTTATAGGGACATTATGAGTAGAAGGCTTATCTTTAAACAAAATCCTTTTATGGAAGGCAGAGTACAATTTCTTACACATTATAACAAAAAGCCTTTTATCGCGGTTGAAAATGGCCTTTTACCGCGGTTGTGACCGCGGGTCTACCGCGGTGGGATAAAAGGCAATTACCGTGGTTAATTTTTGGAACCGCGGTAATTGAGATAGACTTTTTACCGTGGTTCCGAAAAGTAACCGCGGTAAAAAGTACGAAAGCGTGAAATTTCTGCACATTTTTTTAACCGCGGTTGGCTTTGTGGACCGCGGTAAAAAATCCCCTTTTCATAGCTATTTCGTAGTTAATGCCTATCTGTCATTTTAGCTTTTTGATTATAAAAATGTGGCTACTGCAGAAACTAATAATTCAGCCATCAAATCAAATGAGCAGCTAGGTTTAAGGACAAGAACAAATATCAAAAGAAGAAGATCAAAACATGAAAAAATAATATGAGGGCCATGGGATTTCTTTGCCTAAGACTAATAGAAGCAAGTGTAACCAGAACATAATATCAACAAATAATAGCATGGTTGGATGAAACAGTAATGTTAATATCATTGATAAAGAGAAATAAAGGAGAGTCTAGGAAAAGTAAGATTTCATTTCATTTGACATTAAAATTTCACTAAGCAAACTAAGAGGGGCACCGCACCTGAGGTTAAGCCCTTTTACTGCTATTACATTAGAAAATCTGAACCCAGCCCAAGCACCCATATAGAAAATATGCTATTTACACTTATCTCTAAACATCACCTTGCTCTAACCCATATATCTTCATATCTAGTCATGTAGGTAGGAATAGGATACAGTGGCCACTTAGAAACCAATTAAACGAGACTCTGGGAATCTACTTTCATTTTCTTCCACTAACTTCAAAAGCTTGTATATACTTGAAAGAATAAAGGTACTCTATGTGACCTTGTTTTAATATTGCTTTATTTCTGATATGCTTCATCCTCTATATTCCTGAGAATTCGTTCAAATATAGAAAAAAAAACATAATCTGTCTGTTTTGGGAGCTTGCATATACTGTTTTGGGAGCTTTCCAGCTGATCCTATCAAGCTTCCACCTACCAAGCCATCTGCTAAACCACATGTTACCATGAGAGACACAACAAACATAGAAAAGCCCAAGTTCAGTCTCAACCTCAATAGAATCATGGGGATATTAATGGGGCAATAGAAAATTAAGTCCTGGATTCCATGCATGCATAATCAAAAGAATTTTGAACCCAAAACCAGAACCTTTTCATGGCTTAGCTACCATTAATTGGACATCATGCATAAAAAACGCCATATATAATTTAATATGGTTGCAAGGTAGAAATTGAAAATATGCAGGGTCAAGTAGACAGTAGCTCAATTCTTCTCAGTTAGTTCAAGCTAAATTGGCACATAACATGACAAAATTACCTGCACAAACATGTCACTCAGAAATATACTTCCATAGAGAAAGGTTGCAGCTCAGACTTTCTGTCAAACATCTTGTTTGCAATCACAAATGTATCTAAAAAAAAGACAAAGAATTTGTTTCTGAGACCAAAGATAAAATCAATTGTGAAGGAAATATAAGAAGCAAGGTTAATTCGAAATCAGCAGCCAGTAAAATGTCAACATGATTCCAAAGGAAATGAACATGTATAAGCATCCCAATGCTGGCCAAGAACAGAGCAGCAAAAAAATTGTGAATTGCCTCAACCTAAAAATCACAAACCTTGAGTAAGATCAAATAAGTATGGAAAAACATTAATCATCTCAAATTTATGTTCTTGAAGAAGGTTCCCAGAAATTCATCTGGGAGGGCAATGAAACCTTGGCCAATATATTAGTGCATGTAGCATATATGGTAATAGGTCCATATATTGTAGGGCAATGAAACCTTGGCCAATATATTAGTACATTCTGTCTGCATGTTCAATAGCACAGAGAAGACCAGTCTATATGTAATAGATAACATAAGATTCCAAAGCATGGACTTTAATAACAAACTAAGCAAAGTGATCAGAAAAGACATATGTATCGCAGGAGAGCAATGTACTATACTAAAAAATGCTTACGCTTTCTTTTTTTTTTCTTTTCATACCGGGAAAGAAAAAACACTTCATATTTCTACCTTTGTAGGATCAAATCCAAATCCGCCACCCATTTGCATCATACGTTGGGCATCATCTACAGCTGTATCAAAAAACAAATACATCACAAAATTAATAAAGGGTATCTTGGTGGGGTTAGGGATTTTTTCCCTAAACCTCTGTGTCAGTGGAAAGGGTATCTTGGTGGGGTTACCAAAATTAATAAAAAAATTTGGACCTTTTTTTAACGGGAGTTCAAGCAAGGGCTTTAATTACATGCCTTATACTTGGGGTGGCCTTGCATATACATGAAGAAACAAAACCTAAGTCAGTCTTTGTTTAGGTATGTAGGGAAACAATCCCTAACCCCACTAAGTCTACAAAGGCAAGAACAACTATAGTATTTCAGAACGTGTATTGCAACTATAGTGTTTCAGAACATGAATTGCAAACTGAAAGATTCAAGTATCATCATTAAGATTATGCCAATTGTACCTCTATTACTTGAAATGAAACAAAGGAAAGAAACTCACTTTTTATTCCAGCCCTGCAAAATAGAAGGTAAAGCAATAGAAAGTCAATAGTATATCATGTAATCGCTTGGAAGTTTCACACTTTAACTTACAAAGTGATTCAAGATTTCAAATCTGTCAAGCTAAAACATTAAGCTAAACTAAAGAACACTCCAGAGATGATGTAACTGATATAAATGACTTAAGTCCTTAAAACAAGATCAATGAGAAAAGAAATATTATTGTTGAACTTACAAGGTAGTGAACAGAGTATTTCCATTCATTCTTTCTGATCTCAGCCTTTTGCACCTGATGATCAAAGCATTGAGTAAATTATATCACAATCACAAGAAGACTCAGGGGGAAAAAGTACAAAAGCTCTATGCATAGAAACATAAATGAACAAGTATTGATGCACACCAAAACATAAATGCAACTGCCCTAGTTTTTGCATAAAGACCACGTACAATACCACAACTTATAATCTTTAGAATAATCGCTTCCTGCAGCCTGCTGCTCCACAATAGCATGGCATTTGCTTTATCTTCCCATCTGAGTCCAAGACGCTATCAAGCACATAGCCATAGTCATATGTCAGTTCCTGCAAGCAATCAAAGAGAATCAAGACAGTTGGCAAAGACTACAAAATAAGGTGTTCCCCTATAGGGGAATAAACGATACAAACAAGCAAAGCTCTCCCAACTCTCTCCTTAGGTCGGAAAAAAAACATATAAACAAAAGGGAATAAACCTTGCTCCAAATGATTTTTACTAAAACATTAATTTTTAATAGTCCTGTGGTGTTTAGCCCATGTCCCATCAAGCAGAATAAGACTTGCCCTTGGTTATAATTGTATCAAATGATATAAAAATATGAAAGGAATATATACTACCCACAAACCCTCCTGAAATATTCATAATTAAACTCATCCGAGAAACAACAGCCAACAATAGGAAATAAATGAACATAACCATACAACAAATTATAATCTCAACAGACTAAATCGAGTTAACATCGTTAAGACCCAAATTACCAATAACAAGTGTAAGTAAACCTGTTCATCTGCCATTTCATGCTGCACCAACCCTTCCCAACCCCAAATACATTAACACCATCCATCCCAAAAAAGATAGATAAGGGGAATATAGAAAATGAGTTACCTGCATTGGGGGTATGTTGTCAGCAGCAAACAGCATCACTCGAGCTAATTTCAAATCATGGTGAGTGCTCAAAACACATTGAACAAACAGATTAGGCTCACAGCAATGGTTTATAAACCTAGCAATATTTCCAGTAAATCCTGCATCAATACAAAACTCTGGCACACTTTCAGAACTTTGGTCATCACATTTGTCCAAAAGGATAACTAGTCCTGAAGAAGTACAAACTAATACCTCAAACTCTCTGAGACACCCATGTTCAGCTAGTCCTGAAATTGTTTCCTACAGACAGACTAGCATCACATCCCCATTGCTTACACAAAAAAAGTAAAAAAATTAAATAAACTCGTGCATAATAGTCAAAGCTCATCGTTATTGAACTAAAACTCTATGCATATTCATTCTGAAAACCTAGAATTTCTTTCTCAAATCCACCAATAAATACCAATATGAAGCTTGGTGAATACCTCTAGTTAGGACCGACTCACTTGCAGCAGCAGGCTCACGGACGGAGGCACGGCGGCGACAGCAGCAGAGTGGACGACGGCGACGCAGTTGAAATACTGTTGAGGGCGGACAACGCGTGGAGACAGCAGCAGAGCGGCGGCGTCGTAACCTAGAGCAGGTGCAGAGGCGACGACGCAGCGGCCACATACGGACGGAGAAGGCGGACGGCGGCACGAACGCGACGGAGAAGATGAGCTACGGAGGTTCTCCCTCACGCGAGACAGAGACAGGGGCACGAGGGTTTCTGTGTTCCAGGGAGAGGTTTTTAATTAATACAAAATACCGCGGTTCGCTCAACTTTCACTTTTTTACCGCGGTTCCGATTTACAACCGCGGTAATTTTGTCAAAAAATTTTAAAAGAAAGAAGATAAATCATAGGTTTACTCCAATTACCACGGTTCGATTCCGGAACCGCGATAATTGGTCAACTGACTGCATTTTACCCCAGTTACCAATTGTAACAGGGTTATTTGGGGCGTGATAAAAGCCCTATTCTGGCATAGTGACAGTATATACATTACCATAAAAGTATAGCGAACCTCTATTTTTTTACAAGTAATTGCTTAGTGCCCGTTTGAAAAAACAAAATCTAGGTTTTGTAGAATTGATTTTAAATCACTTCCGTTCAACGTGCTTCGTAAAGTGTGCATCGTTCATCTCAATCATTTATTTCTAAAATCAATTCTGCTCAACTGTAAACCAAACTTACCCTTAGTCACTTCAATTTCATTGAAAGGAAAGTGTTAAATAATAATGTTGATAATTCTACTATTACAAAATTTATCAGGTCAAAGTCAAATTGTAAAAGACGAAACTTCTAATCAATGACTAGTTCTCACTTTTGATGTATCCCTCCAAATTGCGACAAATAGATTGATGGTGTATGATATTTAATGATAACCAGTGAATATTTCGTAAATTGTACAGTTTTTTTTATAAATGATTAAATTGAAAAAACAGAGTGAAATAAAACATGTAAAATTAAAAAAAGAAATATTGTATATTTCAATAAAAAAAATTAAATTTAAAAAACTTTGAAAAAATTAAGTTGAATCTTATATTCTAATTTAACATATAATCACTTTATATATTTGTCTTCTTTTTTATGTATTTAATGAGTGCATCGATCAGTTCTGGGCTCTCGCCTACTCATTCTCCATATATAGAATTTGCTGCGCATATTTTGAAGACCAAACTTGGTCATTATTCAGGAAATTGACTCAAAAATATAATTAATTCGAATTTTTCTTTGATGATGATGAATATGGCAAAGAATTATTATTTGATTAATACAGTATGGGTATAATAAGTGAGGAGTCATCACATTTAGCGACAAAAATGCAGCAGTAACAAATACGCAGTGTTGATGGGGCCAACAAAGCGAAATGCCAAACACTAAAAAATAAATAGAGGTAGTGACAAAGTTCAAAGTTGCCTCCACTGGGCTTTCCCTTCCCTCACAACTAAAAGTCTTGCAACTTGCAACTTGCACGGTCCTACCCCTGTAATCCTAACCCATCCCTCTTGAAATCTATGTCCTAACCACATTCGCTGAATTTGTTCACAAACCACGGAAATGGGAGCAGAATCTTCATTATGACATCACATAAATAATTTTATATCACATTATGGGGAAAAAAATTATTACAAGGTCTTTCTTATTCCCATCACAAACACTGTGTTCCAAGTAAATATTTCGTCCATATAAATGTATCTGTCACATTCACATATGTATAGTGTACAGGTACAACCATTTTCTCTTTTTCTCCCTTTTTCAGTGTTTCAATATCTTCACACAATTAAGATTCTCTTCCTAATACATCTTATATTCGTCTAAGTAGCTTTTGCGCCACTAGTCATCGTAGTTATCTAAAGTGTGATTCACTCACATCGACCCACCACTTGCTTCTGCCTTTATGAATTTTATTAATTAAAGATAAATTAAAGTGGTCCCTTTCAATTTATAGTAGCATATAACTACAAGGCAAAGGAAAATTTTCATTATTATGCCTCCCATAAAAATACATGTAATTTGGCCGTGTCTTTCTAACCGTTGATGTATCTCATTATTTCAATGCATAATTAACCTTTTCGGTTGCCATATTCCCTGCAACTTGCTGCTATTACTATATATTGACAACGATAGTACTTTTTTCAATTTTTTGCTACAATTTGTTTTTCTTCCTAATTCTACTAACAAAGACAATATGTGCAGTTCATTTTGTCATGTAGCTAATATAAATTGGATCGGCATTTTGACAGCATATGTAACTTTATTTGTTGATATTAGTCTTTCTTGGTGATTCTTAGATTAAAGTACCTCTAGATAAAATAGATATATTCACATCTTTTTCTCCAAATTGGAGCACTAGTAGCTAGTTATAGGCTTGAAATATAATCTACTACCCGAGTGTGATTTCACAGTGTTACTCTCAAAATCAGGTCCAGGTGATTGCCCTCCTTTTTTATTTTGATTGAGTGTGAATTCAAATCAGGCCGCTATGGGCTCAGCTATGTGTGGGCCCATCCAAAACAAGTGACCAAAATTAAAGTTAGTGATTTGTTAATGTAATTCGATTTTATGCAGCATTGACTATTCACCCTATATAGATATATTCCATAAGTCATATTTTGTTATTAATATATAGACTTAGACTTTTAAAATCACTCTTAAATAATTAGCGAGATAAATAGATTATATGCTAATTAAAATAGAGAATCATTGTAAAATGAGACTTTTAAAGAAAAAAACCTTACTTTTTATTGTTAATACTACTAATTAATTAATTAATTAATTAATTAATTTTATAAATATTAACAATTAATAACATTTTTAGAGACATATTATATATATTTAATATAATTATTATTAATAAAATTATAACTTATAAAATAACTTATTTTAAAGAGAGGGTTTTAAACACCAATCCCTAAGGCTTGCTTTGCCCAACCATTTTTACTATTCTAAGCATACATTAGGTTAGAGTCCGTTTGATATACAGTTGAATAGAATTGATTCTAGAAATCAATGGTTGAAAATGAGTGTGCACATTTTACGAAACATGTTGGGCGAAAGTGATTTAAAATCAATTCTGCATAATTGATTCTGGATGGTTCAAAATTTAAACCAAACAGGCACTTAATCTTATTAGGTTTATAAGCTACTTGAGTGGCATAATATATTTTAAAGACAAGAAACTAAATGAAAACAATATGTATGATATTTTTATAACCAAAATTAAAAGAACTTTTATAATTAAAATTAAAAAATAGAAAATGGAAACATAAAATATTTTCTGAAATTAAATAGCTCTGAACTTTGTTTGATTTTTGAAAGAAAAGAAGATGAGAGAATAAATTATGGTGGAATCCATGAAAATTAGTTTCTAGGCTCAAGTAAAGAGAAATGGGAGAAAGACAGACTTCTGAGCCTTCAAATTTCATATGTTCCTCTTTCATATATATATGCCCAAAATTAATTTGATTCTTTTAAAGTAATGGATTCACTTTAGAGGTTAAATTAACTTGTAATTAGGGGAGATCATGGGTTGAGTTGGGTTGGGTTTAAGGTTTTGACGGACCCAACTCGATAAAGAGATATTGGGTTAGATTGGGTTAGATTTTTTCATTTTTAGGGACGTGTCCAACCCAACACAACCCGATTATAGTTGGGTTGGGTCAATTGGGTCTAACATTATAAAATATTTGAGTTTGTAAATAAAATAAAAAATATAATTAAGTTGACATTATAAGTATGATAAAAATAAAAATCTATAATTTGATAACAAAGAAATCAATTTATACAATATTAAATATTAAAATGTGTAACTTATTAATACAAAAAAATTATAAAAATTATTTTTTTTATTAATGACTGAGTTGGGTTGGGATATGAAAACCCGATACCCAACACAATCTAATTGGGTTCATTTGCATAGAAACCAATTCGACCCGACTACCCAACCCAATCAATATTTTTTAATTGGGTTGGGTTTATGGGGTTCATTGAACAGAGGCGGAGCAACCTTGGGATAAGGGGGCATGGCCCCTCAACTTTTTATATATTTTTTAATTTATATATAAATAAATATATTTAACTAATTTTTATATAATAAATTTCCATTAAAAAATAAATATACAATGCGTATTTGAGCCCAATGTTTCTTTTTTGAGAGAGGAATTATCAAGAAGTTTAGTGTGGATTTGATTATAGATCGATGGACTTCGTGACATAGAAGAATATAGAGCCCTTCTATAGTTTGACTTTTTTTAGTTACTTTAAATTTATCTATTTTTTCTTTGGCTATATTTTATATAGTCATCTTATCTTTTTAACTTTATTTATTTAGTAATAATACTTATATTATGACTCACACTTTAACTTACTAGTTTTTTTGGTAAAAAAACTTTTTAATCTTTATAAAATATTAGAGTTTTATTTTTGTCCCTGGAAAAATTTTCTTTTTTTATTTCATCGTTATGAAATATTTAAGCTATTTTTTAGTCTTTGTTATTGATTCTACTGTTAATTGTGGATGTGTTGAATGTTCATCATATTCGACAATCTTATGTTTAATACCATACCACATTATATAACATAGTTAATCTCCTTAAACTATTTTCGAGCCAAATTTCATGCCCAATTTGAACTGAAATTCTTTACGCATGTCCTCCTTCTTATATCTCACATACAATCTCTAAATGAGTTTAAAAAGGCTAAAATCGTTGTATAATGTATATCAAGGTACTTGACATATTATCGTCGACTGTGATGGGCGTTCAACATATCCACAATTAATAAGTGAATCATCAAAACATGGACTAAAAAATGCCTTAAATATTTCATAAGAACGAAATAAAATAAAATTTTAAGGATGGAAATTAAAACTCGGGTATTCTACATGGACTAAAAAGTTATTTTACCAATTTTAAAATAAAAAACATCTTTATATTTGGCCCTCCTTAATTTTGGCTTCGCCCATGCCATTGAGTCTACCAAGTCTATGATCACCCCTACTCGTAATAATGGTTGATTGAAAAACTAATGGTGGAGCTTTGTATATGCAAGCACATTTACAATAATTCATGTTGTTGTGTTTAATCTCATATTTTGATTTTTCAATTAATGATTATTGTTGTTAACTTCATCATCTGAAGTGAATCCCTCAATTTATTAGAGGAGTTAAATCCGCCCAAAACAACTTTTGATAAACAAGTGAACAAAGTCCCATCTTCTTTTCATTGTTTTGAGTGACCACGTGCACCATTCACCATAATCGATTATGGCTGCTTGAAAATCAGTTAAACGATGCTGCATTTTATATTTTCATGACTTGGAAACAAATCAAGTTCAAATAATTGATTAATATTAGAATAAGGATTTAATGTACAGTGTAAAAAAGTTTTACATTGTCATGCAATAATGTATTGTCACATCATTTAATGAATTTATAACACATGAGGTGTCATGCTCATTATATAATGTGGCAACATATCATGGATGACTGTGTAATTTTTTTTTACATTGTTAGTGTATATTAATTAAACTGTTAGAACAAATTCAATTTTGAATAATACATTTCCAATATTCGATTAAAATGGCGTTGCATTTTAACATTACACATTCATCTTGTAAAATTTTCTATTTTGGCTGCCCGGGTATTTTGTGTCTAGTTAGAAATGGGAGTTACATGTAATTTTCTACTACTTATTTTCTATTTTTCTACTACTTATTTTCTATTTTTCTACATCAAACAACCTATAAATTTATTTCATTTCTCACAATTTTTACTCTTATCTAATTCTCTCTTTTGTACTTCTCACCCCCAATCTAAACATATGAGGCTATGATAAGATTTTGTTTTTTGTTGGAGGCAATAGTGAGGCACACACAGTGACACTCACGCACAAAGTACACTTTTATTTTTTGGTTCCGTTGATTTTCATTGTCGTTAAAAAGATCAGGATTCGACTTTTCTTTTTTCTATATTTGCAGATAAAAAATATCTGCAATCGTACTATCTAGTATCTATATAATGAAAAGAGAAAATAATAAAACCAAACAAAAGAGGGAGGAGACGGTCGGGATTCATTGGGAAGCGCATGGCAGCGGAAACGGTGGGGTCTGGCTCTGGCGTGTGAGGGAAAACGTCGTAGTATTGGGAGTCAACGCACACGTGCGAAAGTGTGGTCAATGGTGGTGTGCCTTTGAGAATGAGAGCGTGTGGGGTTCCGGAGACTTCTTTTTTGACCCAACAAAGGGATTAAAATGAAATATTGAAAAGAAAGTGTACCACTTCCACTTCCCCCCAGTCAAATTCAACGCCACGTTCCCTTCATCTCTCTGCTTGCTTCCACACACATTAATGTATTGTACTCAAATTGTCATTGTAATAACTAATATCCGAACAGGACCTCTTGTGTTTAGGACGACCCCTTAGGTAAAATTTCTATTCTTAGATGAATTTGAATCCATGCCTATAACACAGTACACAATTTTGTGTGAAATCAGTTAAGCCAATTCACATTCACCTGAACAAAAAAAATTGTGTGAAATCGATCAGTTTAGCCAATTCACATTGTAATTTTTTTTCCCTTCCTTTTTGTGCAATATGGGTAAAATGGAAAAGCTAGCTATAATATTTTGTCCAGGAAAGTAAAATTTTGCTATGGTCCGCCGTCCCTAAATTTTGTTCCAACCTGCAATAATTGATCTTGTCACTATTTCTTCTCTTGAAAATTCAATATAGACTTAAAGTTACAATTGAATTGTAAGGCAACATGCTATAAGAATTAAGAAATGGAAGCAGGGTGATGGAACTAATCCAACAATAAAATTGTGCGAGTCCTTCATTTCAGTTTTCTTAATTTTTTTAACATATTTATTAGGGATGACAATATGGGTTGACCCGTCTCGGTCCGTGGTAAGTCTGTCAAAAAGCAAGATGGGATGGGCTGACCAAAATTTGAAAATGAGCGAAAAAACTCCAACCCATATTCGGACAAGTCAATGGGTCAAACGGCCGACGGGTTAAACAGGCAAACTCGTTTAACTCATCCAAAAATAAGAGAAAAATAAAAAAAAATATAAAAAAAAATTGAAGAGAGGCTAAATGGGCCGGTCTAACCTATGTTTTGATCGGTCCCATTTTTTCAATGTGTTATATGAGTCGAGATATACGGACTGTTTGGTTGAGAATACTCAACCTCCCGTTTAAATCAGTGGGTTAAATTGACTGGTCCAACGGGGGCGTTCATTTTTTTGTCCCTGAATATTTGTTAAACTTCTTTTAAAAAAACTTTTTTATTAATTTTAAAAATTACTTTAAAAACTTTTTTAAAAGTTGAAATTATGATTATCTATTAAAATAAAAAGAGTTTTTAAAATAATCATAACTGTTTATAAGCTCTTCGTCCTAACAAGCTGACCTCAAGCTGAGGTGGTCGTATACTCTTGTGGGACTAGATCGACCTAGTTTATACTCTACTAAGACTTGGTCAATCTAATTATGCTCTTCTATGGACTGACCTAATTAATTGTGTGCTACTGAATCGACCTAGTTGTACTCTTTTTCGGCTTAGCTAAAGACTTGCTCATTGAAAGTGTATTCTCCCAAGGTTGGACTAACCTGGTAATATTCGGGCCTAATAGTAGCACGCATAATACGCATATATAATAGGCAAACAAACCTCTCTAGTGGTTGGGGGTTTGGGTAGTTTAACATGAAGTTCTAGATTCAAACCTCATTGCTTTCCTTGTATACCAAAAAAAAAAACAAACCTCTCTAGAATTCATGGTGGATAACATGCTCACATGAATTTAAGGAAGTCATTTATAACCTACTATAATATAAGCAGATATAACATTGAAGAAAGCATGTTCATCTATTGAGAGACTGATTTAGAGTTCTTGATCTTTGAGTTTCCTCCTTTCAAGAACAATAACCAAATGAAAGAAAATCTATTCCACATAAAATCTCTATAAGTAACTATCTTAAAATCACTTACACTATGTTTGGTTTATATAGAGAAATAAAAAAGATAGAAATAGGAAAGAGAGAGATAAGAAAGAGAGAAATAATAAAATGTTACAACTATTTTTTCTATCTTCGCTAAAGTTACATTTGATATATCCACTTAATTATAAAAAACTAAGAGTGAGAATAAAATTAAATAGCATAAAATTTCAATTAAAAAGGACTGTTAAAACAATATCAAAAAGGAAAAAATACTTAACTCAAAATTAGAAGCTTTGGATATGACAAAATATAGGTAACAAGGAATATTAGGTCAGTAGGCCCCCGGGGAAAAAATTAGGTTAGTACTTTTTTTTTTCGGTTCTCATATTCTGATATGTAAACTTGTATATATGCGCATAGCTAATTAGCTAGCTATAATAAGAAACAAATAAATAACGTACTTTTTTTTAACTAAAGGTATCCCCATCGATAATCAAAGACTAATCCTTTTCGAGATGCAGAAATCACCTAAATGAGTTTTATACTAACAAAGTTTATTCCATACACATCTTCAGGGATTAAAACTTGTCAAGATACTTAACTGTGTCGGATTTTATTGGTAGGAATAAGTAAATACTTATAGTCTCCTAATGGCTTGAAATAATTATTACTCATTTATTAAATTATAAAAATATATAATACAAAAATGTTACTGCAATGTATGTCTCATTTTATTTTTCTAAAAAGGAAAGCCTGTAGTTAAATTTTTATTAGTTTACTCTGGCATCTTATGTTTTTTATTTTATTACATCTAAAAAATAAAATTTAAATAGTTACACACACACATATATGTATTCGCCTATCAATTTATTTGATTTTATTTAAAACAAAAGATTACAATAATTATCTTTTTATATTCTTTTAATTAAGTTTCAACCTTATTTTTAGGATGAATTTTATAGTTCAACAATTTGCGCCATATAGTTATCCGATTAATGAATAACTGTGCTAAGAAAACCACCACTCATTTACTTGTCCATTTGCGATTTCTGTGAAAACGAAATAACTACAGAATTTCAGGTCAAAAAAGAAAAACTGAGCTTTACTTCTCAACCCTCAGTCTCTTTCTACACCTCAATGAATTGAATTATAATTAAAAAGAAGAACTTTTCATTGGCATAAAATCACCCTCAGGTAATTTAGACATTTAAAACAACCAATCATGCCCAGTTGAAACATGATTTCTACTCTTGTCCCGTTAATATCCTTTGTTTTCTTGGCCTATACAATCTCCTATCCAGCTACCCCCTATAAATCACCAGCCCACCGGAGGAGCATACACCAAAAATTTAGGAGGAAAAAATCAATGCCAACATACCCATAAATTAAATATTTTATACAAATTTAGTATAAAATTAAAGTGGTACATCTAGTACATGTTTGATTCCCATTTACCAAGGTCTCGGATTCGAGTCCTGCAGATAGAAAAAATCTCTACTGATAGAACAAGTCTTACCATAATATAGATGTTCCCGGAAATCGAACCGGACTGCCGTGGCTTTTTCGTAATTAAACTCCTTCACTTCATCGCCCAAGTAAACCATGGAAACAAAACAGAGGGTATAGAAAAAAGACAAAAAAAAAGTGGGTTTCTCCGAGAATAAGCAATGAGGTACTAGTAATAGTTTTCAGGTTGCAGATATTTGCAAACATCTGAGTCTCGTGAAACATGGGATTCCGTGGTGGTCACGCGTATATATTTTAATGCTAATTAAGAAGGATTATAATTAAAATAGTTATGTATATTGAATGCGTTTGTTTAATGGTAACGAAGTCATACTCCATATATAATTCCTTTTTATCACTATAGAATAGTAAGTAGCTGTTTGGTGTTTTTTCAAAGCCCTGTTTCAATGTGGCGTCTCAAGTTCATGAGTAAGTAGGCAGGGGAACTATGGGCAAGTGGGGATGGTCCACAAGCCAACACCTTTTTTCAAAGCAGAATAATATACAAAATATCTTTGCCATTCCATCCCACGTAACACCACCATTATATAAATAAAATAATATGTAATGTCCTCCTAAACTCTCAATGAGGGGTTTATATGTAAAGAGTGTCCAGTGCTTATCCACTGATTAATCGTATCAAAGATATGGTTCACTCAACATATATATATATCGTTAAGCAAAAGGGAAATTAAAAAGAAATAAAATTGTGGTTAGTGTCTCATCAAATGTACCAATTTGATTAGCATCAGATTTTTTATTTTTCCTTTGGGGATATGGGATGGGGGGTTGGACCTATTTTCCAAATTTTTGGGGGTTTCTTAGAGGAAAAGATAAAAAGGCAGCAGAGACCTTAGTTTTGCTGATTATTTGAGGTTGTAAGTTTCCCTGCAATTATTGGTTGAAGGGTTGATATGGGAAACGAGGAACTAGCTTTGACGTAGGACTTGGCATGGGGTCATTTTGATTTAGCAATAGCAAAATAGGATGGGAATGGGGTCCCCTCCTCCTTGATGAATTTCTCTTACAGCAAGTGATGCGAAAAGTTAGGGAAACTGCCTCTTCATTACTTGTGGCCTGTGGCACCGCGTTTTAGCAAGTTTTAGTCTTTTTATATTTTTAGTGGCCCTTTGGTTTGGTTATTAGTTATCAACATTTTCAATCAATAGAATTGATTTTAAATCTATTTCATTTAATATGTTTTGTAATTGTGTATTATTTATTTTACTAGACATTTAATTGTTAACTTTTGTTAAATAATAGAAATTTATTTGAAAAAAATAAATAGCACATTGAAATCATTTGATAGATAATAAAGCTAAATACACCATTATATATTTAATCTGAATTTTTATATAAATGATTGTAATTTAACTAATGTTAATGATCATTAAAAATTAAAGATTTATTTAATTTTATTATATACTGTTTAAACAAAAAGGATTTATTTAAAATTTCAATGAAGTTATAAAAAGTTACGAAATACTTTAATCTAAGTTTTATTATAGACAGTTTCCTTTTTTAATAAAATGTTGTCTCTCTAACTACATATATACGTGTTGCAATTAACACATAATAATTATTTTTAATAACAAAAGAATAAAAGAAGAATATTTATTATTTTTAATATGAAAAAAAAAGTTTAATACTTCATTTGAGTGTTCGTTGAATATTTTCCTCCATGTCCCTTTCCAAATTTCCTATGTTTCACGTTTATGTAGAGAGAAAGGTTAGTAACACACTCTTTTGAACACTCTCTCTAACACACTCCATGTGATTGGTTAAAATTCACATGGGTCCCACCATTTGAGAGTGGGACCCACGAATTTGGTGGGACCCATTTGAATTTTAACCAATCACATGGAGTGTGTTTGAGAGAGTGTTCAAAAGAATGTGTTGATAGCACACTCCTCTTATGTAAATGCTATTATTTATGGTGAAGAGGACTAACACATCCATCGAGAATGAATAAAAAAGCGTCAGCTGGCCAGAGCTTAATGGTTAATCTTATCCAATGCATCCGCGCAAATAACTTCATTCTTCCTATGAATTTCTTTAATCTTACTTTATTTTTTAAAATTAAAAATATGAAACTAACACTAAATTATACGTTAATATAAAAAGTATTATTATTAAATTTAAAACAGTCTATAAATTGAACTTTACTTACCAATTTAAACTTTTATCATAAAAAATTGTAATAGAGACCACTATGATAGAATTTATATATAATACACACATATATACACACATTTTTTTTTTCATATTTTTTCTTTACCCGCAAACTATAAGATAAACTAAGACTAAATTTAAATAATTTAAAAAGGTTCTTATTTTATTTTTTTTTGTTTAACCACATGTATCCTCCATTGGAGGTAATCCTGTTCGAGCGGGAACATTCACAAGACTCGAACCCGAAACTTTGTTTAAGGGGAGTCAAGCATGTACCATTTGAACCAACCCCATTGCGATGACCTCACGACGGATTGGGTCTCGCAATCCACTGACGAAGCAATCCAACAAAGCTGCATCACTAAGCCCATCTACTCTGTTGGCGAGACTCACAAAGTGAGTATAATAATCAGCGACAGATCCATCCTGGGATAGCTTGAACAATTGGGCACGGGGGCAATCAAATTGAGAAGGCCCAAATTGTTCCTCTACAGCACGAGCAAGTTCGGTCCATGTAGGAATTTGGCTTGCCTTCTGCAACATCTGGAACCATGGCACAACAGAGCCTTCGAAATGGACCGAAGCAATGATGAGCCTCTGTGAATCAGGGGTCTCATAATATGCAAAGAATTGCTCGGCACGAAACAACCAATTAAGAGGATCAGAGCCATCAAATCGGGGAAAATCCAATTTCACGTGACGTAACGGAGGGGAGGAGTTCGGAGCTCCGATTGGCGGAGGAAGAGAGAGGCGATCAACAGCCCGAGTTAGAGTATCAAGAGTGCGTTGGATTGAAGACATCGTAGTGTCCACTCGATCCAAACGCTGTTGGGTTACCTTGTTCTGTTCATCATAGAGAGTGATACTATCAGAGACGCGTTTGATGTCCGCAGCCATCTCCTTCATTCTTGTGTTTTCCGCCATCAGAGATCAATGAAAGCACCAATGAAATGTTTCCTGTAGAAACTAGAGTGCAGTAATAGCAAAACAATAGGAACCAAGTAAATTGCTGCTGTATTTCAAAATGAAGACGGATGAAGTACAAGCTGAATAACAATTGAAATAAGGGGACTAATCTCCAATGCAGAAAACAGATCAGAGAATATCAGAGTGGGTTAAGAGGAAGAAGGGGAGAGAATATTCAGAAGGGGGGATTCATAACTAACTTCTTTTTTTTTTCTTTCCTCACTTTTTCTTTGTATACATATACCCCTTAGTCCCTAAAACGTGATGGTTTATTTGAGATTATGTTGCTTCTCCTAACAACTTTCTCTCCACTTTTCATATTTCTCGGATCAATGGCCACGTGTCCTGCTGAAGTTTCCCCTACATCAATACTCACCATAACAGAATGTCTCTATAGATACCTCATCTGAAAAAAAATCAGAATTGAGACCGATTCAGCCTCCAAGAGAAATAGAGCTTTCATTAACAACATCACTTATGACAACATCGAGTTTGATTGGAAAATATAAAATTGCTACACTGACATTAGTGCAAATTAGAGGAAACTGCCATAGGCAAATCCTTAAAAGATTACATGATTAAAAATGTTCTTTTGGGTTGTTATGTTGAGTAGTTTAAAACAAGCATGCCTTGTAAGATAGTGTTTATTAGTAAATGTATTACTTGTATTGCTCTATTTAGGGTCTAAAACCTCTTTTGGATGTAAATGTTGTTAGGTATCCTTTTGGACCTTCAATCCAAGCTCTTTTGAATGTAAAAACATCTTAAGTGTATCTACTATGAACACTTTGTTGTGTGGTGCAACTCACGGTAGTGCATGATGGAAGGCGGTGGCTCGAGTTCACAACAATGACATAGATCGAACTATGGTGGTGCAATTCACGTGACAGGAAAGATTGTCATGGTCTTGGCAGACAATATGCAACCAAGAAACTTAGAGGCACAATGGGAGAGCGATAACTCAAGCTCATGATGCAACTAGTTCAAGGGTAGCTATTTTCCTTTCCTTTTGTGTTGTAATTTTTCTGAGGTGTGGGTGTTTGATGAATTGAAGGGAGGAATAGTGGGTTGTGCTAGTGCTCTATCTTGTTTACTTTTTTTTTTGGTAAATATACTTTGTATTAGTTTTGATTGTGTTTGGATAAAATGGTTTAGTGTAGAATTTGATATAATGAAAATTGATTAAGATTAAGACATCATTTATTTGACAGCAAAACAATTAAAATATAATCAATACTAAAAGAATTTAATTCAAATTGATTCCATCAAACGGGCACGGTAGTTTGTGCTCAAGTTATTTTCAACCGTTGATTTTAAAATCAATTTAATCCAACTGTAAACCAAATAAACACTAAATAATCGACGATTGTGTCTTGGAAAAAGTTAAGATATATTTGTCTATTCGAAAAAAAAATGTTTTTTTTTTCTTTCCTCCTTCTATTCAACTAAACAAGAAAAGAAATAAGTAAACATTTTCTTACCACTTTATCTCCTTTCTTTTTCTCTCTTTACATTTTCTCTCTTCAAATCAAACACAATCAAACACAATGTATTTTATAATTTTATTCAATTTATTTTTTAATTTCTATTCTAAAATAAGATAAAATACTACAATAGTTAGATGAATAATAATTTGTTATGTCCACTACAATTCATGTTAACTCTATCAATTCATTTTTTTTCAATTTTATATTTGAATTTTATATAAATTTTATATTAAGTTTATGTATTATATAGTAACTAATGTATAATTTTCAAGATTTATTACACCAGCTTCTATGTTTTTGTCACGTGTTATATTTTTATTTTTTTAAAATTAACCACATGTATCCTCTATTATGTTCGGGGCTTAATCACACTTAAGACTCTTCACCTATTCCTAAAAGTGTGTTTAGTGAGTACCAAACTCGTGAGCTCTTCCCACCATCTCAATTTGCAATACCAACATATCCACAATTCTTTGGTGTCATGTGTTATATTTGTACTTTCTAAGATAACATTAAAAAATGTGAATGATTTATGTTTGCATTGTTAATGTGAGGTCAACAATGCTCTGCAACATTTTTTAATCATCATTTTATCAAAGAGTGTTGAACATTTAGCTCTTTCTTAATCTTCAATTTTGTTAAACCATCTAATAATTAATACTAAGTTGTCATCACACAGTTATTTTTATTTTGTTCACGGATTATATACAGGCAAAGCTAAACACACTAATTAAAAGAAAAACTTTCTAATCTGGACATTTTATTAATCTGTTGAAACAACTCTGGTTTCTAGAACCAAATAAGTGGTTCTGTTATTGATTCTAATTGGGGATGGCCAACCAAGACCTAACCCACATGATTAGAGCCAACCTGATGCTTACACTTCCTAGTTCCTACTTCCTACTATTTATTAGTGTTTATATTATTAAATCATAGAGTTGTTTCAAACACCACATAACTTCTTATCTTGGTTATCGCTGCAATGTTCATTTTAATCAAACATGCTCTTGCCAAACAGAGTTTATGTTTGGTTGAGGGCTTGATTATTTTATCTAACATTTTACATTAACAAAGAAGAATTATGACGAGAATGGCCAAGGCTTTAGCTTTGGTACAAATAATAGGGACAAGACCCAATATAGCTACTAGTACATTTTGGTCAACAATTGGAAGATTTTTCATATTAATAACCAATGCAAGTTGGATTAGGACTAGGGTCTGAGCAGCCTTAAAAAAACATCAGATGTTTTACCATAAATAAAAAAAGGGTGCGATCAAGTTTATTAACAAAAGAAGACGAAATAAGCATGCCCAAACCCATGCCTAAATGAAAACTTGATGGGAAAAAAATGCTTTAGTCACTGATAATGAAAGCAAAATTAAATTATTAATAGAAGCTGAGAAATTAAAAAAAAAAATGATAAGATCAAGGAGAATTTGAAAATGAAATGTTAATATTTAATGGAGATTAAAAAGGAAAGAAGGAGGTGGGTTCCTTACGCCCAACGCATCTGTTGGTTTGGGTTCGGAGCTAGGTTTGGTTGAAGACTTTGTGCGGATAAGAACGACCCCTAACCTCACTCTTCTTTCTCTCTCTAAAACGCCATCTACCGCTTCCAAGTCCTACAAGAACCCATTCCCTCCCTCAAAGCCCCCACTCTTCTCTACTTCCCAAGTTTCCAACTTCAAAACATAACAACTCTCTCTCTTTCTCTTCACTCCCTCTCTCTCAAAATTAAATCCTCCCTCTCCCCAATACCCTCTTACATTCATTCCAAACACACAGACTCTGTTTTCAACCACTCTGTTTAAGATGGCAATCGAAAACCATGACACCACTATCCGGGAAATCAAGCCCAAGAACAGGAGAATCATGGTATGCTGATACTAGATTCTTTCATTGAACTTTCTCATTATGTTTGATGGTTCTAGCTAATGTATATGCTCTGTTTTTACTTGAGGTGGAAAGGCATTGGGATTCTATTGTATTTTGTTCTGTATTTTGTTTTTCTTTTTTCCTTCTACCTATGGTTCTGGTTTCTGGGTCTTATTCATTTTTTTTTGTGTGTTTTGGTCAATTTTGAATAGGGTGCTGGAGGCCCTGATGATGATGACAACAGGTGGCCGCCATGGTTGAAGCCTCTGCTCAAAGAGAGCTTCTTTGTTCAATGTAAGTTACATGCTGATTCTCACAAGAGCGAATGCAACATGTATTGCTTGGACTGTATGAATGGAGCTCTCTGCTCTCTCTGCCTCGCCTACCACAAAGATCATCGTGCTATTCAGGTTTGTTACACATCATTGACTGATGAAATGATCAAAGTTTTCTTCTTTGCACAAAAACTTTGCATCTGACACATTTCTGGTTTGGGTCTTTCACAGTCATTGTTATCAAAACCATCACTTTTCCTTTTATGGGGCTTACTTAGATTCGTTCTTTTTCTGGAGAGATCTGAACTGTCATTAATTGGTTTCTATTTTCAATTTCTGTGCCAATTGTCCCTTGTCTAACCATGTTCTGCATTTACCAAATTCTAGAATGGTGTGAAAGTAACCGCCCAATGGGAAAAAAATGTCAGCTTTTCGTGATTTTGAGTTATTTTCAATGCGTGTAATGTACTGAGTTTCTCTTTTTTTGTGTTGTTCACAGATTAGGAGGTCCTCATACCATGACGTGATCAGGGTCTCTGAGATTCAGAAGGTGTTGGACATCACTGGCGTCCAAACCTACATTATCAACAGCGCAAGAGTGGTGTTCTTGAATGAGAGGCCTCAGCCAAGGCCTGGGAAAGGTGTTACAAACACTTGTGAAGTCTGTGAGCGTAGCCTTCTCGATTCTTACCGATTCTGTTCTCTGGGTTGCAAGGTATTTTACTTTTACAAGCAATGTCTTTTTATTCATTGTTTAAGCTTCTGAGTTCTGACTAAGGATTTTGATTTTTGAAGAAGAGAAACTTGCAAAAGTGGGGTTTTCATTTGCTTTCTTTTCAAGCGAGCATAGGAAACTTTTTAGTTGAAATGAGTTGACTTTTTCTCTTGGTCATGAAAATTGGGTTTTATTTACCCTTTGATTCACGGGACTCTTGGATCTTTCAATTTATTCTTTTGCCTTAAATTTCTTCAGAGCATTTAAACAACCACCAATGTTTTGAAATATTGGGATTTTGAATGTTGACTTTTAATCCTTAATTTGTCAAAAAAAAAAAACCATTGTCTTCAACAACCTTACCTTTGTTCTATTGTATTGTAGAGTATTCAATTTTTAATTGTCTTTCGGTTGATTAATCAATGTGAATGTGAATTGCAGATTGTAGGAACATCTAAGAATTTCCAGAAGAAGAAAAAGCATTCAGCAGCAATGGCATCAGACTCAGAGGATTCATACAGTAGCAACAGCAGCCATGGCCGTCAGAAGAACAGCAAAGTCCAGAGCTTCACACCATCCACACCACCCCCAACTTCTGTTAATTACAGAACAGCCAAGAGAAGAAAGGGAATACCGCACCGAGCCCCATTGGGGGGACTAATCATAGAATACTAGATACTTAGTATTTTAGGTTATTTGCTATGATGCCCTAGATATAATATAATATAATAATATATATACTAATGTATAAGTATTGGAAGCTTTCCCGTCTGTTCTTTATGCTTTCTGTAGTGGTTTCTAGCGTTTTGTGTATATATAGAAAATCCAATAGAAGTGCAAAGGTTGAGCAAGTAGAAAATAAAGACACCTGTGAAATAGTTGATGGTGCGTGTAGCAAAAACAAGTAAGCCTCTTTTCAACCTATAGGTTTGGTTTCTAGAGTAATTATAGCTAAGTTTTGGGGATGAGGGTGTAAATAGTGGTTTAGTGAGGTGGGGGAAGAAGGGAAATGACAATGTACTCCTTGGAAAAAGGTACTATGTCTATATATGGAAATAGAAAAAATAAAGAGATGTTATTACACTACATGGTCTTTCTTTCTACGTGTACTTCAATTATTTTTCCTCTCCTTTCATTTATCTTTTTTATTTCGAAAGAGAAAAATTTCTGAATGTAACCTTTGCTGAGTGGCTGTGAATGCTGGTGGTGGCGAAGGCAACATAAGCTTCCAATACGGTGGGGCCCTCTTTAGCCGGCATATATGGGGCGGGGTCGTCAGCATATACACGTGTTGATCGTTCATTGGTGTTTGTGAAAGCGAGATGTATTGGTTCTCGAAAATAGAGAGTAGGTCAGCCGCCCCTCAATCAGAAAAAAAAAATAATATTATTCTATGGGCGGTTCCGTGGTACCTGGGTTTTTTTACACTGTGGGGTCCACTGTAATTTTGATCATGCGGCTCCCATTGGGGATCATTGGACGGCTGTGATCTCTTGATCTTCCCCCAATCATGGGGTAGATTCCCGAATGCTGAAATCAGAGGGCATGGAGTCCTTGATGTAGCTTTTTAGTTAGTGGCCGTATAAATATAATTATAAAGCATACATGGATTTGTCCTAAATTGAACAGGTTAGTGTCACTTATTGGGAACTTTCTTGGCTTGGCAATTTGTTGATAGGTCTAATCATGAGGGTGATAGAGTTAAAGTGATTAATGGTGTCATTCCAAAAGTGATTTTTCCTCTTACAGTATAGAGTTGGGTACGAATCCGACTCAAGTTATGCATTTGTGTTCAATTTTCCTATTTAGAAAAAAAATTCCTGTCACCCCTTTCAAAGAGAAAGAACCTAATCAAGTTCAGGGGCAAGTGTGGATTGTTGTGAAGTGAAATGTTTCCTTATGAAGAATGTCTAAGATTTTACGGTAAATGTTGTGAATTGTTTATTTAGTCAATGTTTCTTGGAGAGTAAGATTTCAAATTCTCATAACAAAAAAAAAAAAACAGATTCCTTAGTTTTATTCTTAGCACCTTTTGACCAAGATGGATCATAATCTGATCAAGATTTAATTTCATACAAATTAGAGTGATACTTCTTGTTAGTTACAACTTGTCAGACACCTGATATAGATCCTAATCAGTTAATTACACTAACTATATATTTTCGTTTCCAGCTTTTTGGTTAAGTGTGGAGGTAGATATCTTAATTTAATTTGTTGCTACTTATGGATTGGATATATTATATAAATACAACTATTAATTAGGAACGATTTATTGTATAGAGCACTTAATTTTTTACATTTGTCTTTCTAGTTACTTATTTATGATAAAAAGTAGAAAGGGAAAATTCAAATTTAGGTTTCATTAATCTTCTATTTTCCTATTTTCCTACAAATGAGTAAGTTTATCTAGAGTTAAATATAAAAAATGTGAGCATAATATTTTTGTTATTCATTATTTTTTTAATGAAAACTTTGTTAACTTTGTTGTTCCCAACTTTTAAAATTTATTTTATAAAACATTTAGTTTGTATGAAAGTTGATTCCATAACTTATTACAAAAATAATGTCAAGTTTAAATTTTGGAGTCATTATACTAACAACTTTATCTAACTATACATGTAAAGATATTGGTAAAAAGAAAAAAAAACTAGTCTAAAAATATATACATATACATGTAAATAGAGAAATTTAATTAAACTTTTTTAAAGACAATATTGAGTATAAGTAGTTTCATAATAAAATTACAATAAACTAATATAGTTTATAATGCCTTTATTTATTCCATTAATTATATTACAAATATAAATTTTCTTTAAAAACGTTTAATAAATATATTAGAACATGATAAATATAAAAGATACAAGTAAAAGAAAATATACATTTTTATTGAAAATATTGTCTAATCTTTGAGTTTGACCCCTTTATTTAAAAATAATAAAATGAAATGAAATACCACATTTCCTAATCTATCCAAACAGGCAACAGGTGAAGGCCGTTAAGTGTCACGTCATGCTCATGCGATCGTTTTTTTTTCTTTTCTGTCTTTGTGTCTTATCTTTTCTTTCCCCAATTTCTTTTCACTGTCTGAATTTTTTATTAATTTAATTTTGTTTTAATTTTTTTAGCGAATTTTTAACTTTAGACCGACTTTGCTGTGCTTTTTCGCTCACGTGCCACCGTCACACGTTTAACGTGGAGAAATGCCTGTTCAACACGCTATTTCTTACTCCTTCCGTGTTTCAAGTTTCAACTCCTTATGCCTTTTGCTTTCCTAAAAATTATCGACATTCGACCACCTATCAACGAAATGGATCGCAATCTTGTACCTTCTTCTAAGAGAGGATTTTGATACCTCATTATTTATTTTTTATTGAATAAAAACATAAAAGTCAAATCTATATAGAAATAAATTGTGTACTCTCTATTAAATCATTTTGAAGACATAAAATAGATTTTAAATGTGAAAAAATAAAAAACACATGATAATAGTTATAGGGGTGAGAAATTTTTTTCAAAAATTAAAAATATATATTATAGTAGTTAAAACATATCTACAACTGTAAAAATACTAAGATCATTTAAGAAAGTTAAGAGAAATTAATTAAATGGTAAAAGAAGGTACCAAAACCCTCTCTCGCTAGAGGGTACCTTAGAATTCCCCTTAAAGAATACCCTACTTCCTATTTTGGGCATTAATTAATTACTTATTTTCCATTAAAGAATTAAAAAACGTAATTAAAAAAAACCAGATATTAACCAATTATTTTCTTAAAAAATATAAATAAAATATAACCATTTAAAAATTCTCAGATTATATTTTTAATTTTTTTAAATTATAACTTTATCTCTTAATAAATAAACGATTTATTTTAACAATATGGAGCAATTTTCTATTTTTAATTTAGTGTTATTATTAAATATTTTTCTCTCTTTAATTTTTAAAGAGTAAAACATTTGCTCACTTTACTCTCTCAATTAAAATGTCACTTTTTATGTTTCCTAATCCCTCTTTCATAAAGACATTTTTAACATTTCTTTAAATATTTCTTAATCCCTTATAAAATTTCGATATCATGAAATCTAAAGATTTAATTTTTTACTTTTTTATATCAGATCTTTTTTAATTTAAATTAAAATTCTTATCATTATGATAAAATGATATATATTTCTCAATTAATAACTAGAGAAACAAATAATCAAATTTAAAAATTATAAAAATATGATAATTGAATAGTTCATCAAAATTTATATTATATTAAAAGATATGATAATTTTAAAATTATATAAAATATTAAATGATTGAAATCATTAATTTTTTATAAATCAATAATTCAAATCTCGAATAATTATCTTTTAATATAAATAATCACATTAAACTCTCAATACAAATTAATTATATTATAATATTTACATACTAAATTTAAATTATTTATTTTAAATTCGACATATAATTTTATATATTGATACATTTATTTATTTTAAAAATATATTTTTTAAAATATATATTTAAATACATTAATTATGGAAAATATATGTTTTGGTCATTACATGATATGAAATACTAATTATACTTAAAATCTTCATTTCATTTTTTAAAGTTAATAATAACGTTTAAATTAATTATCGATGGTGTTAGAATGGGAAATATTTTAGTGTTATAGGAATATGTACATTTTCTATTCAAATATAAACACCTAATCATGCGTATGATGTTTTACAAAATATGTGAAAACGAAAAAAAGTTAGAGTGCTACAAAAGTAATAAAAATTTATCTTAATAAACTCATTTATATTAAAATAAATTTTAGTATAGTATATATTTTGAAAAATAAACGTATAACAAAAATGAGGTAATTAAATATTTTTTATAAAGAAGAGGAGTGTAATTGTTCTCAATAGTCCGCGACGACCGAATCTTCTCCTAGTAAAGATTAGATTTAGCCGTTAGAGTGAGAGTATCAGATAATTTTAATCTAGGAGACCTCCCTGCCTTTATAGACTAAATATGAGCCTTCTGGTCTTGAAGCCCATAGATAAGTAATTGGGCTAAGTTGAGGGAGCGTCTAATTAATTAGGCCTAATAGAGGAGCTACTGAAGATGTTAAGAATATTAGGGAAATCTCCTTGAGGGCTAGGAATCTAAGGGATATATTCTCTCAAACTAAAGAACTAGGGGATCTTCTTAAGGACTTATCTTCGGTAGAAATCAGTGACCCTTAAAAAATTTGATACCATTTTAACTACAGTTCCGGATGGTTGTATGTTTAATTAAGTCCTAATTTGAATAATTAAATGAATAAAAATTTGTATTAAAAAACGATGGTTAAAGGGATGATAAGGAGTCGTAAGCAATGAAAGTAACTTTAATTTGTTTTAGGAAACCCTGCATACCCTAGAAGGTGATACATGTGTAGATTCTTCTAGGGTCCATTTTCGACACGTGGACTGGTCCTTGTTCGTTTCGAATGATAGCACTAATATTTTAGTTCAGTGGTGAGGTGATAATTTAGAAGTTAGGGAAGAGTGGTGTTGGATGACGCGTGGCTTGACGTGTACAGGGGCAAAAGTGCGATGATGAACTTGTGGTTATGAGGTGAATGAGGGTGACACGCGGCAAAGAATCTTCCAGGTAATTCACCGAGAACCGTCCAACGCATCGCTGCCTATGTACTACGCTAGCTAGAACATTCCCTTTGGTTTGGTCTCACTAACACAAATTAAAGGGTCATATTCCCCTACAAATGGGAATGGCATCCATTCCATGCACCTCATGTCATGTGTGCCTATCATGGCTACCCTACTCTCCTTACATTATATTAATTGTTTAAATCTTTTTTTAATTTTAATTAATTGCACTTGAAATGCATTAATGTTACCACTTTAATTATTAAAGATGCTTACGGTCTAATATAGTTTTCAATTGACAAAGGAAAAGCAAAAAGTTGATTTTAATCTTACACTTCCATTCAACAGGTGGGCTTGATTTGAAGAATGGTTCTATGTTCATTGAGTTTGACTATAATGTATATGATTGTTTTCTCTTCATCGATCTGATTTTTGGGATATCCACACAGCACAATTCGTGAAATAAAATGGTCAATAAATGAAGCTGAATGAAAGAAAATAATTAATCAACTCAAGCATAGAAAGAGACGGTAAAAGAAAATTAAACGGCATGTAAAGTTTTACAGCAAGGAAGGGGTTGGGGGACAGCACGCAACAAAACCATGTTAGTAAGGCAAATCCTAACTAAAAAACCGTCCTGGGGAGTGCGGTTACATCATATGTCAGTTCACATTTTTCGTCCCACTAATTAGCTAATATGAGACAAAGCTTACCAAAATGATTCCCCACATCAATAATAGAAAAGGATAACATCTTAAATTAGGTGAGTCTCTCTACTATCCGTGTGACTAAAACCCTCATCCTGACCTGTATGATATTTCAAGCCGTCATTGGCGTTAAGCCAAGTGGTAAAAATTAACTTGGCTTGTAAGGGAAATTAAAATTGCTATTATAATGCATAATTTTAATTTCAACAAGTTCAAGCCATATTGTGGATTATGAATTCCTTGTGTAGTTGTAGATTGGAATGCTCCCATTGTGATTGACTCAGAAGCTGTGAAAATAACCACATGCCAAACTGTCTTGTCTTGTTTTGCCCTCTTTATCAAAACTCGTATAAGAACTTTTTCTTCCTCTAATGGTGCAGATTACTACTCATTTAATTTCAAAGGATTCTATTTGGTTTGTTTTCTCATTTTGCAGTGTTTCATACCCCTATTCTCTTCAATCAACCGTCGCCCTATATTTGAAAATGAGGACCGGGGGAAAAAGTGACTTTTTACAACAGAATAAAAAAAAAAAGAAAATTCTCGTCCACAAAAAAATACTCAGATTATTGTACCTTAGGCATAGCTAGACATCAACATGCAATCATATACCTAGTACCTAAATCCCAAATATACAGGCAATCATGCATGTCTCTTTATGTCATTTCATTACCTCGTAAGAAAATGACCAATGGTCTATGTACCCGATATATGGTTATGAGTTATATGACAGCTGCAAGAGGTTGTTAGTGTTCAGATCAGAACTGGAGTTCACTCTCAAAACAGTTATTCTCGTCTTAATTAAAGAATTTCTATGATAATTCTCAAAGCATCGATCACAATAAAAAACCATGAATTTAATATATATACATTCAGAAATAAAAATATTTAATGATATATTATTATATATTTTTTGAATTTAATAACACATAAAATATCACGTTCATTAAACAATGTAGCAATATATTATTAAATATTTGTATAAATTTTTTTAAATTATTAGTGTATATTAATTAAATCTAAAAATTATTATATTATTCATTGGAGGGAATATTCATTCATTATACGCCACATAAAGTATAGGCATAGCCGCAAATTATTAAAAGCATTTAATTATTTCACATTATCGATCTGGCCATCTAAAGTGGTTTATTTTATACATGCATATAATCTCAAGCAACATTCATTTTTAAAATTTTACTGTGCATGGTGGCAGCCATGTAGGAACACATTATTAGATTGCAAAAGTAGTGGGTGGATATACAAACATCTCACTCGCCACCTTCTATACTTTGCCTAGTGTCGATTAGCTGCTTTCTTTTGATGACAGGCTCATAACCCAACCTTTTCTCCCGAAATGTTGCCCCACTTTACATATCTTATTTATTTACAACTCCATCCCTTTTAAATGTAAACTCTCCTTTTGCTTTTTATTAAAAAGAAAAGGATTTTAAATATGTATAATATGGGAATGGGAATTGCACTTTTCTATCATTGTATGCTGATCAAATATGGACCCTTCACCAATTCAGAGAGTCATAAATTGAATCTTGTTTTTCCGCAGCTAGTAACTCAAGATGAAGGTGGTGCCACTTAATCAACTTGCCCAAGTCATGATGTCATTGATTTACTATAACTCTTCAAATGGAACGATATTGATGATGAATGATGATAGCTAAAGCAAAAGAAAGCCTCTTTCACACTCATCCACACTAATATTATATTGATTAATTATATTACTTCGTGTGAGTTTTTTTTTCAGTTGATAACAATAATAAATAGGGTTTGTATATGGTAGACCGTGGTTCACGTGGTCCAAAATGTGGAAATATAGTAATTTAATTTCTTAATCACCAAATTTAACGCTCATTTTATTAATGATTGATATTAAAATAGTTTTCAATTGCTTTTATGAAATATTACTTGAAAATAATAAAAATCCAAATCAATATTACCATATAATGTAAAATTTTGCCTTTTAACTTTAAATTGATATATCCTCAACGAAATTATCATAAGTTGTATTGTAAATTCATATTTTTCCTTAAATTAAACTCAAATAGTCATATAAAGACTATTTAATAAAAAATAAAATTATCTATTCACCTTTTGTAAGCAAAAAAATGTAAACTGGACTAGGTGGACCAAATTTTGTTTGGTCCATCCTATAATCGTCTTAATAAATAATCCTCCTAGAAATTTGGAATTGATTTTAATTTATTTTTATTTAATGTGTTTAGTAAATCATGTATTACTTATTAAATTTTAGTTAATGATTATGTAATTTTAGTAAAATATAATCAATTTTAACTGACTGTATTAAATAAGTACTTCATCATCTCCATCAAATCAATACCCTTCAACCAACGGGGTTGATTACGTTCAAGTTTTTATAAGTTAAATGACAGAATTATGAAAAAGTTGAATTTATTTATTTTTTATTTTTTATTTTTTTTTCAATATGTTCATTCAAATAAATTAATCTATATTGGGCCTGATCTTTGACCCACAGTTAGCCTAATGATGGTTAAACAATATTCCATAAGAGGCAATTATATAACACTTCCACTATTTTATTTATCTTTCAATTAAAACATTCATTAAAAATATAAATCAATATTACCATTATTTTTAAATTTTTTATATCTCTTTTCCTTTTTACATATATATTACTTCTGTTCTTTTATAAAAGAAATAAAAAGATTTTTTTATATAAAATAAGAAATATACTACTCCCTCGTGGTCTTTTTTATAGGCAATCTCTCAAAAGTTTTTTACAGTTTTTTTATAAGGCATACTTAATCAAAATTTTGTTATCAATAAAAATGGTTAAAGTTAATTAATTTTATTGAAGTGTTAAAAATAACTTAACCTTCTAGTTTTACCCTTATTTAATATTATTAACTAACTCCATTATTATTTGATAGTTGGAAATACATTAAAATTAATAAGGGTAAAGAAGAAAAATGGTAATAAATGTTGTCTTGAAATTGTAAAGAGTGCCTTATAAAAAGGACCATAAAAATTTATAAGAAGTGTCTTGTAAAAAGGACCAGAGGAATAATATTAAAAAATAGTAATAATTTGAAATAAGAGTAAAACTAGAAAGTTAAATTATTTATAAAATTTAAATAAAATTAATTAATTTTAACAACTTTTATTAGACTGTATGATCAGTTAAGTGTGTCTTACTATAAAAGAGACAGGAGGGAGTATTATATTTAGTTATATTAATTGTTAAATACCTTATGCACCATTAATTTATTGTGAGCGATTAACAAAATACTTACTCATTTAATCATTTAATATTAAGAGTATTTTTGAAATAAAACTTAAATTTATAACATTATCAATTGTTATTAATTCCCTTGATCTTGACAATTTTAATTTATATATTTCTTACATATATGACCAAAGCTAATATTATCTTTTCACAATTAGCTCTCTTATCAAATAATTAAGTAAACACAAGAGTATACATAATAAAATAATAATTTGTTTTATTTTGAATATATTTAAGACAAATGAATAAAATTTTTTATTAGCTAAAATGAGACTTGAAAAATATACGAGGTGATTTTTCTTTTGCAACACATATAAAAAATAACAACAATTTTGTTGCAGTTATTTATCGGGAGTTGTATTATTGGTTGAAATCTTAATTTTTTGTTACGGTGAAATTAATTAATTATATGGAAATTGAAATGTTTTCCATATAAAAAAAGGATTTAAAGAAATTTTTTTCATTTACATCTAATGATATATTATCATGTCATTTAATAAACACAACATATCATATATTATTAAGCTTAAAAAAAATATATATATATATAATATAAAAAAAATTACATTGAGAGTGTATGTATATTAATTAAATTCTAAAAAACATATATAACAGACGATTTGCAACTACATTATTCTTAAACCAATTTATGATTATTTTCATGTCATTCAACATTTTATTAAGAACCACTTTCAGTTATGTACTCTTTTGCTTACGAGAACAAAAGAAAATTCTTGTGAAAAAAAAAAAAAAACCTAGGATGGTAGTGGATTTGCCCCACAACACAAACTTTTAAAATCTCATACTCCACCAGTTTCTTCATATCAGTCCACTTTGATTAGTATAGTAACATTTAAAAAATATAATTAATGTTTTTTCTTTAAAGTTATTTTTAAGTTGCTTTCAATACCTATTATCTCTCATCATTTATTTCTTTACACTAATTTATTGTTTGAAAGTGGACAAATATAAAAGTATATATATAATTGATAAAATAACACTCCTCTAGTCTTACTTATAAGACAATTCAGATCAAATCACACATATTAAGAAAAATGATTAGTGTATCAATTTAAAAAAAATCTACATGATTATAAGTTTACCCTTATTTTAAATTAAATTTCACTACTATGATAATTATATCAATTTAAAACTTCCAATGGTCAACAAAGGCGAATATGAGAAAAAATATTAAATGTTTCTAGATTATGTATTTTGTCTTATAAATAGGAACATAAAAAATTTCTAAAATTTATCTTGTAAACAGGACCAAAGTAAGTACTAACTCGGTTATATATATAAGAAACACTGTATTAAAATCATTAATACCAAGAAAATGTATTTAAATCTATTAGTAATAATTAATAGTGTTATAAAATTATTTTTTAAGGGATAATCTTAGTATTAAAATGATTGAATGAATAAACAATCCCATTAACTAAATACAATACATTAATAATATATAAAGTATTGGGTAAAATATTTTTGTCATTCATATAGTTTTGGTCAACTTCGATTTTTATCCCTGAATTTTAAAACCTTTGTTTTATATCCTCATACTTTTAAAACACCTTAATCGCAGTCCCTAAGGTTAATTAGCTTTGTTAAATTGTTGACATTTTTAATAGATTTCTATATTACCTTTAATGTTGAGTCTCATTTAATCAATTTGGATGCTAAGTTCATTTATTAAATAATTAAATCCATTAGAAATTTAACAGAATTAATTAACAGTAGAGACTATAGTTAAGGTATTTTGAAAATATAGGGATATAAAACAAAAATTTTAAAAGTTGGTGATGAAAACTAAAATTGACCAAAAAATAGAAATAAAAAACATTTATCAATTAATACAACTAAAAATAATATTATAATTTTTATATAGAGTATAAAACTAAACAAATTTATATTTTTTTTTTATATATAGGATCGGAGTAATATTGTTTTGAACTCTTAAGTCTTAATATCAACCGGTAAAAAGGATACACTAGTATACTCTATATGCTTATAAATTTCCAGAGTAAAATTCCTGGATCCCAATAAGATTTCCCTGGAATGTTATACGGGCCAATTCAAATGCTACAATGGAATCATTTATTTCCGTAAGCAATGAAACAACTTGTGAAAATAACTTGACACATTGACACAGGATAAAGAAAAAAAAATTCAAGAATACAGAGCTCGGAGTTTGAAGCAGAAGGAGATAAGGAGGCGAGTAGCTATCCAAAATTGGACGGGCCAATAAAGAACTGAGTTGGTAGCCATCGCGAGACACTGTGGTCCCCAATCACAAGAGGACAATAGAACTGAAATCAATGGCTCTATTGTCTTTATTCACCTTTGAAATAAATAGAGTGCCACTTAACCTATCGGATAAGAAAATTAAAATAAAAACATTTACGGATAAATACTCCCTCTATTTTTAGAAATTTAAGATAATGTTAATTATAGGCTTTAAAGTATATTTTTATGCTCATCTAATTGTTAGAAAATAAATTATTCCACTATTAAAATAAAAGAGATAAGTGTAGATTAAATTAAGACATAAGGGAATCAAAAAATAATTTTTTAAAAAAATTCTTAATCACATTTTTTAGTTTATGTGCTTGAAAAACCTTAAAAGACAAATAAAAAATAAAAAATAGAGTTATCATTATATTAAAAAATGAGTCTTGCTAAAATGTGTCCAAATGACGTTGAATAACAACTAAATAAATTGATTTTCTAATAAAAAATATTACAATATTTATGATTATAACATTAAATATTATTACTCACTTTAGTTATTTTAAATTTATATTTAAGTCTCCTTTCCATTTAATAATTCCTTAACCATTATTTTAGAGTTCTCGTAATATGGTGTTTTTGGCATAATTACTCTTAAGTTAAATCATAGCTCATTTGACTCGTTTTTATAACTATTTGATCATAATAAAGGTGTTTGATGAATGAGTTTATCCCTCTAGTAATATAATAAGAAGAGAGAAACATGAAAAAGAGATGATGTTATTTATATCATTGTTGATTTCTAGTTATACTTATGAAAGATGTAAGAGTATGTTTAATAAAACTAACTTAAAAAGATAAAAGAAAATTAAAAATTGAAAACTATTTGATTTGATAAATATTTGCTAAAATAACTCAAAATGACAATGGATTTTAGCTAGCTAAAAAAGCTTTTTGTTTTTTTAAAAGTAGTTTATAAAAAAATTTAGTAGCTATTTATCGAACACTGATAAATTAGTTTAAGTACTGATATGAGTATTATTCAGTTGAAATATCGTATTAAACATACTTTAAGGATATGTTTATGAGTCGAATTTTGGAGAGAAATGGAGGGAAGGGAAGGGTTTATTGGAAACTCTTTCCCCTTTGTGTTTGTGTTCGTGAGTTTGAGTATTTTACAAAGTCTTTCCCTCCTCCCCATCCCTCCTCCCTCCAATCCTTTTCTTTCTCTCCTCTCTAAACTTACAAACACACCGTAAGTGTAAATTTTATCAAATGGTTAATTCATGTGGTAAAAATAAATAGATGTTAATTTTTAAACATACTTATTCTACTTAAATAAGGTTTAGAATTGAAGTTTGTCTGTGATGAAAAGTTTAAGTCTTGATGGCGGTGTGAAAAAATGAATGAAAAAAATTATTTTATTTTCAGTTCACAGCACATAGAACATTAAACATTTCCTAATTTTCTGTCGCTAGCTAAGCTATAAGGTCCTTGGAACTTAAAGAAGGAAAAATATCATCGTTATACGTGATGGTACACGCATCTGGCATGTGGTTCATTTCTGTTCTGGTGGACCTATTTGCCTGTCTGCTATCTCTAATCCACAAATTTGAAAACTCTAATTAAGCCCTTTATTGCATCCTAAAAAAAGAAAGAACAACAAATTGAAAATACTAATAACTTTGGTTATCCTCACAGTCACAGCGTTTGATTTGCAGGTTTCGGAAATCTAAAGAGAAGAGATCGATCAATTCGAGACAGATGATGACTTTGCCTGCCTCCATTATTTCCTCTAGCTGTGACATTTGATGGCAACCACGTTATTTTCTAGTATAGGGACTACTCCATTTTCTCTATCCAAAATTGCTCCTCTGTACTAATAAAATGTAACACTTTTAGAAATAATGTTTCCTACTTTGGTAGTATCTGAAGCACAAATCAACAAGGAAAAAAATTATCATGCATGGGTCGGTAACGCCTATGAAGATTACAACTTTGCTGGTGTGGTTCAGATACATATTCTGAGCAGGCAAAATGTCTACACTAACAAGTACCTTCCTTCAACTTGACCTTAACATAAGTATATATATCTATCATGAGTGTAAAAAAAAAAGTTTTGTATAGATATTTACTGATGCATAATATTCCTATGTTATAAAATGATGTGGTACATCATTAAATGTATTGAGTGAAGACATCTATGAAACTAAAAAAAAATATCTTTGCTTTCTAAAGAAAATGACTGTAGCATTAGACAATATATGACGTTGTAATAGTTTGTCTGTTGCAGAAATCAGGAAAGGCAGCCTTCTAAGGCTACCATAGAGTTGCTTCTTCACATCATCAATTAATTAGTTAGTGGCCTAAAGTCAGAGCCCCAATTATTCTGACCTTAATGTAACGTACAAAGGAAGAAGTTAGGCCATGAACAAGTCAACCCTCTCATTGAATGAACATTTTTTTTATCTCCTTTGTTCTGATTCTTGACTAGTTCCAAATTTCCCATGGTATACCCAGATTCCAATCATGACATTTTGGGGGTCCAGCCACTCAATAACCCTTCAAAATTAACCTATTAGGCCTTAATGAAGTTGATTCCCTGAGGCATGTGTTAGCAAACCATCCCATCCTAAGGAGAATAATTGGCCCAACAGGACTGAGTAGTTCCACCAACTTTTTTAGGCATAAAACTTGCAAGCAGAGGCTTCCTAAGTTTTTCTTCTGTGACGATAGCAGAGTCACACGTTCATTTCCACTTTTCAAATGGTTAATCAACACATTATTCAATCAAAAGCTCAAGATACACTAAAATATATACTAATAAAAAAGTATCAAAACTCATGGTAAATTTATCTTAATATTGTCTTAAATTTTCAATTGCTTGTACCTAATTGTTAATAACTCTGTATGAGAAGCCAATTTTGCAGAGCCACAAGCTGACACGTTTACGCAGAGGCTTCCAAAAATTCAAGTCGGTTTAATATTACTATTTCAAACCCCATTTGTTTTTAGTTTAGTAGAAAAGGTTCAAAGTTTTAATTGCCTTAATGGATAAGTCGTGTGTGCAATAAATTATAGACTCTATCTAATTTCCTCACTTCATCAAATACAGATACACTGTAATTTACTTTCATTTGCTATCTTTCTCATTAAATAGTAAAGGCGCATAGAGATAGCCTAAGTCTATAAATATCACTAAGATGAAATTTAATTATTTTGGATTGTTACAAAATCCATAGCCAAGAACATGGGTCTACTGGATAATTTTGGGCAAGACAATCCCTAATGGAATACAGCCTGGGTCATTGTCTAATCTATTACTATGCTATTGCCTATTTTGCATTATAATGATCTCTCAGTTCAATGCACTGAAGCAGGCAACAGAACGTGTGAGTATAAAGGTGTTAGCTCACGGCTCCTGGGTTGTTTTTTTACCCAAAAAAGTCAAGTTCTTGAATGGATTAATTGAGCATGGATAGCATATTTGACTCATTCAAAGGTGACACTTATTTGGAAGACTGACAAATCATGTATTTACATATTATTGCAAATAAGTACTCCTATCATAGTAGTATATTTGTAGGTAAATTAAAATTTTGATTTGTAACTCTAACCACTCATTTCTATGGGTTAGTGTATCAAGCTAGACCACCACCACCATAAATGTGATATATAGGACCACCTAGGCTAGGCTTTTCTTGAGGCATAACACCCAACTACTCAGTGAGGCACGCTTGAATTTGAAAAGGGCCCTTGATGTAAATGTGTTTCAAATTTGAAAATTGTCACTGTATGTTTGATTTAAAGTTGAGTAGAATAAATTCTAAAAAAGAATGATTGAGATTAGTGATACACATTTTATAAAATATGTTGAACGAAAGTGATTTAAAATCAATTATGTGAAATCATCGCACTGTTGCAATGCTAATACAAACAGAGGCTTATAACGTGTTTGATTTACACTAAAATCATGTTTCAGTCGGTCTGAGCCAACGCTACAGAGAATAATTTCTGTCCAGATCCACGTTTAAAACATGGTTTTTGGTATGTACCAAACACACTATTAGTCTCTTTTAACTCTCTCTTCACATTCTTACAATTTTAAAGCTTAGTTTTACATCTGACAACAATCCAGTACCAAGCTAATACTACTAATTGAAATTGTAATGGCAAGGCATGGGAATGAAATGGGAAAAGAAACAGGGGTGGAGTTGAATGACGGGTGTTTAGTATTGTTTTGTTCCATATACTTTGGTCTTTTGTTTGGTAGGGGCAATGTTGTGTTGGAAAGGTACTAGTATCTTGTTTGTGCGTGTGGGAATCAGTGACTGTGTCGGACAAGCTCACAGGGTCGGTGGGAATTCTCATGCTTGTTTGTCAGAAAGACCTGCTGGCTGGCTGGGCCGTACATTGGACATACTTAACACTCAATTTTTTGTGGCCATTCCTTGCATGTTTGGTTTGTCTTCTAGAAATCCCAAAATTATATATATGGAGTGGGCAAAAGCATAGCATCTCTTCTACAATCATGGTTTGAGATTTTCATTTTCTAGACTAGAAGCTAAATCAAAGATGCTATCAACAGTCCTGTGAGTTTGTAATGGATAGTGCGGTGTAGGGCTTTTGAAATTATAGCCCACCAATCGTGATGCCTGACACAAGTGTACAGTCACGCTGTTTGTAGTCGTATTGGAAATGATCCTACTTTCTCAGGTAGCAAATTTTCTAGCCATTAAAAACAATCAACATTCGATGTGACTCGTGTCATGTGATTCAGTGATCGTGATGTGACATTCATTTCATTGCATGGCTCTACTCTGTTCCCATTTACTGGAAGCCCATTACATTGTCCTGGGTGCTTGAAACCCATATTACCACTAACAGAAGCCCGTATAACTTTATGGGTTTTATGGATCTGCTGTAATAATGGCTTGTGGACTGTGCTTGGGCTAGTTTGGTAGCTAGTGTGATGCTTTGGGCTATTGGTATTTTGTTTTCAGCTTTCATTTGTAACACTTTGGACCCAAAACAAAAACGAAACTCTTTAACCCCAAAAAATAAGATAACCTCCTTTCCATCGTTCACGTTATTTTGGCTTTTCTTCAACCTGTCCGATTATCAATGGACCTGAAAATTGTACGCACACACATTCCGTATGTTCGCAAAATAGTAAATTCAGTGCCTTCCCAAATTTGGGCTTTCTTTGTTCTTCATGACTATGTTAAGCCTTGGACATTGACCAAAAAAGAAACTTGGGCTGACAATAGAAAAAAGCATTTGCCATTCCGGACTGAATTCTGGTTAGAAGAGTCCAATCACTACTGTGGACTCTGCTATGTTTGGTTTTTGAAGTCTTTTAACCAAATCAAATACATTTCGACCGAAAAAAAAACCAAATCAAATACATTAAATTTTTCGACCAAAAAAAAACTTAAAATGGGGATTTTTTTTCATCAAGTTTATTAGGGAGGGCAATTGAGCCCAGGCCCTATGGGTACCCGCAAAAATTACCCGCAATAGGCAGGGTAAAAACCCGCAAAGCGGGTATGGGCGCGGGTACGGGCAATAGCCCGCATTTTTTCATGGGGATGGGCGCGGGTACGGGCACTATGATGTCCAGCCCGCCCCATACCCGCACTCATATATATAACTATTTAATAAATAATATCATATATAATTATATATAGAAATATATTAATTTTATTAAAATATTTAATATATTTATATATATTTTTAAAACTATCTATTTGTACTTTTATTACTTTATAATATATGACTAATTAGTGTTAAAAATCACTTTTTACAATTCTTGGAGAATTCTAACATATGATATCCAAGTTTATAAAATAGTGTGACGTGAAAGTATATTATAATATTTAATAAAAAATTTATGTTTTGTGTTTTAGAACATTAACATATTGTGTTTCAATTTAATTAAATTGTTGTGTCACTGATATTTAAAAATTATGTTTGGACGATCTTCGAATAATTTTTAAATTGAGATATATTTTTCTTTAATTAATATTTTTTTAGTGAGCTGTTAATTTTTTACTTAATAAAGTGCGGGTAACGGGCGCGGGTACGGGCATATAGGTGCCCAGCGGGTATGGGGACGGGCACTAAAGTTACTGCTCACGCGGGTATGGGCTTCTTTTTAAAACGCGGGTACGGGGACGGGCACTGTGGTACCCTGCCCAGAGGGTACCCATTGCCATCCCTAAAGTTTATTGGATTAAAATATAATACAGAGTATTATTCTTTAAAATTTTTTATCCTCATTTTATAAATTTTTAAAATTTTCACCATTACAAAGTATGTTACATTTTAACAACTAGTTTTTTATGGTTATATTTTTATATTTTCATTAATCTTTTTATTTAAAATATCTTAATAGAAGTAAATAATAAACATAAAGAAAGAAACTTAGTTTGAACACTAAGTTAAACTATTGGAATAAATAAGGAAGAACCCAATCCCAATGATTAATCAAACAGAATAGGATAGGTTTTTGTAGACGACGGCTGTAGGTCTGAAGCCTTATTCATCTCATTGGGTTGTTGCTATGACATTATCAAAATCTCAATAATTAATTTTTTTATCAACACTTATGACTTTAATTTTAGATGGGTTAAGTCCGTAAATTTAAGTTTTTTACAAATGTTTTTAAAGATTGGGCTTAAAAAAGAATGAATAAGAAAAAGATTAAAAGGGAATATTAATGAATCATTTAAAATCTAAAATCTAAAAACACCCGATTTTAAACTTGAATATTAACTAAAAAATTGATCGAGTGACTTAAATAGATTTTTATCTTTGACTAAGAATCCTACATAGTTGTGGATTAATCTTTAAAATAAAGAAGTCATTAAAGTCTTGAATTCATGATTCAAACGTGATACTTAGAGTCCATAAAATAAGCCAGCTCGACCGGATGGAGTTGCAAAAACCCGTAAAAATGTAACTATGTAAGGTATTAACTTTTTTATTTTAGAAACTTGAATTATTCTATGACTTTTTAGTTCAAATCGAAAAAAGACTGTTACTCAAAAAAAAACCTACAAAACTTCATAAAGTACGCAAAACTTGTCTGCCCGTAAAAATACAACTCTTAGACCTTTATTTTAGAAGACTGAAAACTCTCGGGCTTTTGAACCCAGTTACCCGTACGTGCTGGGTCTGAGTAGGTCGAATCTACAACTCTAATAATTCTATAGGAAAAATCCACTTGAGATCATATAACTAATTAAGCATTGTTGGGTGATCTTATTTTAATTTAATTGCTGTAAAATTATAACAAAAAAAAATATGAATTATTTTAAATTAAATTTGAATGTGAAATAAATTATTATCCAAACTACAATTTACTCCTTATATTTTATTTGTCACAATTTTGAGAAAATTTTTGTCCCTTTTTATTTGTCACTTTAAATGTTTAAGATATCATTAATTATTTTTCTATTATACACTCATGTTCACTTCAAAATACACCATTGTTTTCTTTTCTATCCATTCACTTTAAGAAAAAAAATTACTCCTATTATATTTATTTATTCACTTAAAAAGTTCAAAACAATATTACCTATCATTTTCTTATCGCTATTTGTACATATTAATTCTCAAGTAGTAAGTTTCGGAACATGATTCTCTCCAGTTTATTCTCTACCCTTAAAAATACATAATTTACATATAAAATAAAACTTGAAAAGATCAATAATCACTTTGTAACCATGGATTTAGAAAACTGGACAATCTGTAGTTGAATTTCAACTGCAGAGGATCTGTGTCCGTAAGTTTCTATTGAGAAGTCTAAAAGTCTAATAAGAGATATTAAAAGGTATAATAGGGAACTTAAAAACAATTTTAAGGAAATTAAAATTATTAATTACATTTATTAATCCATGTGTTACTAATAAAATTGATAGTTGAATAGGAATAAATGAAGCAAATGAGAATAATAATTAGAAGTAAATTATTTAAGAAGAGAGGATAAAGGGTATTAGAAAATAGATATTTTTTGTAGAAACAAGAAATTAATTATATTTATTAAATCTTGTGGATAAGAAAAATTGTGATAAACAAAAAGAAATGGTAAGAGTGAAAGGAAATATTAGCGAATACTCTTAGAACATAATTATGAAATCGAAAATAATTTTTTATGAGGGTATATAATATTTAATAGTATAAATATAATTAATGCATTAGCTTTTAATAAAAATATTTTTATTGATTCATTAATGATTGAAGTTGGTGATACACTCATAAGACCCTAATTTAAAGGGGAGGAGTTCTCTCAAGTAACGGGAACTCTCGAGTTGGAGAGAGAAAGAGATACAACACATGTGGGACCAATATATGTGCAAGGTCGGCCTTAGAGGGAGGCCAGTAAAACAATCGCTTTACGCCTCCCTTGTTACAAGGCCTCAAAATTTTTTTATATATATTATATATTAAAATTAAAGATAAAATATGTTTGTAGTTTCTATAAAATTAAATAATTTTAATTTTGGTTCTCTTAACTTAAAATTTGTGTATTGAGTCTCACTCTTTTTAAATCACCCCAAATTAGTTTTTAACATGTGTGTTTTTAGTCTCCAGTATTTCTTATAGATGTATTTTTAGTCCCAAGCGAGAGGGGTGTTAAGGATTAATTTGAGGTGATATTAAGAAAAGGAAACTCAACACATTTATTTTAAATTATGAGAACCAAACCCAAATATGCTTAAATTTATAAAATTAAAAACATATTTTACCCAAAATTTAATGAAATCTTTATATCAAATATAAAACTATTACTAATTATTAGTTAATAGATAGCAAATAAAATTAATCTTTTCTTATGAAAAATAAAATTTTAATTTAATGTAAGTAGTTTTTTTTTCTTAAAAATAGACTCATATTTTCTTTTTTTAAAAAAAAGATATATGTCATTTCTGATCTTTTATCCCTTAGAATTAGACCTCTTTTTTATAATTTGCTTTAGGCCTACATATATGTCATTTCTGGAGATGATTTTCTCCCTAATAAGTTATATAAGATTGTTCACTTTTAAAGAAAAAAAATATTTGACACTTTTTTTTAGGTGTGGTGTTCAAGATGTGAGGAGGAGTGACGGGCCCGACCCAGCTCCAAGCCTATGAATCAACCGCTTTAGGCCTCAAAAAATACCTTTATTTTTTTGCCTCAAAAAAATATTGTTACCAATATTTTTTAAAAAATAATTAATATTTATTTAGAAATAATACTAAATTATTAAGAGTAACTAAGTATTATTTTTTATGAAAAAAGACCTCATTTTATCATAATTTTCTCTCTTCTCATAAATAATAATTATTAATAATTGATTCTAAGCATTATTTCAATTAATAAAGTCTCAAGAAAGATTAAATGAATTGGCCTTATTATCTATATAAAAAGAAATGTAAATTATTTTTAATAATTTAATAAATAATTTTTCATTTCAAAAGGATAAAAAATTAAGTTTTAAATAAAATTATAGTATTTTGATAAATTATTTTTATTCATTTAAAAATGCCTAAAAAATTGCTTTAGGGCTGAAGAAACATTGGGTCGGTACTGGGGAAGAAGATAAAAAAAGAAAATAAAAATGAGAAAATAAAAAATATAATAATTAATATGAAAAAAATGAGATGTGAAATTAAACATAAAAAATTATAAATGAGTAAATCAAAACTCTTCTATAAAAAAAAACGCGGATCCAAAACAGGCATTTAAATTTAGTTTAAATTATGTTGCATTCCCTATCAATGCTACTACCTTTCAGACAAAAGAACCCCGAAAATCCTCCATTAAAGCTACCTCGTGCTTCCAAACTAATCGCTTGAATTCATAACTCGGGAGTCGAGGCCTCAGCTTTCGGTGGCCTCCGCAAATCACGCTGAGCTCTTGTAACCTCTGTATGAAGTTCAACTTTCAACACTACCCATTAAAAAACAAGCATCTTTTCTTCTAAAAAAAGGTGAAGAGAGACAAATATATGCATGGATTAATTTTGTTTTTCCCCCAATACAGATACTTGTAATAATTAAGATAACTAAACAAAATGACCCAATTAATGTCACAGCCAGCCACTGTTCTGTACTAAACTTTAATTACTACTAGCTAGTACATCATCAAACATATAGTATTGAATAAATTAATCTTCTGTTCTGATGGATCAAGTATAGCCTTGTTTGTATTTGCGAAAGAGATCCTCTGTTTTGGCATTCCTAAAGGCACAGCAGCCTATCAAATATACCACAATTAAAACAATGACGGTGATGATCAATATAACATTAGCCCTTCTCCACTCCTTCCTAAGATTTGCCAACAAACCAGCTTTGCAAGAGTCACAGCCGTAGCAAAGTTGTGTTTGGTCATTGCTCCACTGCAAGCAATCCATATCTGCTGCCATGTTGATGGGGCTAATCCAATAGGTTGGGTTCACAAATGTGTACGCACATTGTGTTGGTGGCTTGCAGCACCCTGACTGAAAATCATCATGAAAAGAAGACAAATGTAAAAGGAAAAATATTGCAAGTGAGGGTGAAAAAAACAGGCAGGACAACAAATGGTTTGAGTTAATCTTGGTTGATTAACTACTCACTCTTTTAGCTGTGATACCATTTCAGTGTTTGGGAAAGTAGCTTTTTGGTAGCTATAAACTTTTTTTAAAAAATTACTTGGGGTAGCTTTTTTAAAAAAGCTCCAAATTTCAGCTACTAACTGAAAATTAATTACAAGTTTAACCCTCAATCACCCCCACTTATCATTATTTAATACTCCCTCCGGTCTTATTTATAAGAACCTTTTAACTACTTCACACGGATTAAGGAAGTCGGTTTATTTAGTTGATTACAATAAATTTGTCATGAATGTGTATCATATTTTCTAAACTACCCTTGAATTTATTGAGACCCATGATCTTTCTCTTTCTATTTAATTACTCAATTGTGGCATACTCTCTCTACTAATTAATTGCTCACCTACCTCCACTAATGGGGTATTTTTGTCAAATAATACTTAATGCATGAGACAATCTGAAAAAGTTCTTATAAAAAGAACCAAGACCCACCTCCAAAAAGTTCTTATAAATAGGACCGGAGGGAGTAATTAATGTTGTCCTTAAATGTCATTTTACCATTTTCAACTAGTTTTACCAAACACATTCAATAGCTTTTCATCTTTCAGCTAGCTTTAAGCTTTCAGCGAGTTTTTCAACTTTCAGCTAGCTTTAAGCTTTTCAGCTAGTTTTACCAAACACACTTTAAATCAATTAATTTTTTAATTTTTAGCTAGATTTTCAATTAATTTTACCAAATACCCTCTAAAATATTGAGAGGGACCACTTCTAAAAACTCTCTCTGACGTGTCACGGGTGTATAGGGTTTAGGATGGAAGTTTACTCCCTCCCAACTCTCTCGGGTAAATCTATCTTCATAATCTTTATTGAAAGAAACAGGGGCGTGCTCTGTTTGGAGTTGCACATCAATATCCAAGTGTAATGGAAATGAATGAAAGAGATTTCATGAGACATGTAATTAAAAAAGAGAAAATTAGAGAGAAGTGAAATAAGCCTGAAAAATTAGGAATTTTGATATTTGTACTGTGCCTCTTGAGTTGTTTATGTTTTTTATCTCTAGTTTTTCTTCACATTATATTACTCATCATATTTTTTTTCATTTTCTCTTTTCATCTTTCTCTTCTCTCTTGCGGTATTATTTTCCAAAAATTAGTGTGTAAAAACATTAGTACACATACTGCAACTGAGCTGAGATCACACATACTGGTAATAGAAGAAAATGTTTGAAAAGAAATTTAAGATGGGGGGTTTTAATTTATAGTACCTGCATTGGTGTTAGATGAGCGTTAAAAAAGTCCTGAGCCATTCGGTAACTTTGGTTCAACTCAGCACACATATTTGTTGCGCTAAGACAGCTTCTAATACGATCCCACTTGAATGAACTTCTTACCCTTCGACGAAGATAGCCTGAGAAGTCATCCATACGATATTCCAAGTAAGCCCGGTTGGGTTCGATGAGGCCATGACCTCGAAGTGTGACCATATAGATGAAAACCACCAAGCAAACCAGCAGTATAACCAGCACAAGCATTGCAATGAGGTAGAATATGAGGAGCCATGAGATTCTCCAAAAGGCTCCAACGAAACCTGCCAGAGCCACAACCAATATGAGAACCCCCAATATGATGATTGGCCACTGTAGAAACTTGACACAGGAATTGGCTGGTTCATTTGTTAGCCATATTCCAGCACCAATGATTGGGATTGAGAGGATCACTGCAACGAAGTTGATGATTCCGATCACATTGTTGCTCATTGCCATCTTGGTTGTTCAGCACAAGAAAAAATTGGCCTCGTTTATGGATTTTATTGTTTCTTCAAATGACATTGATGAAAAACGTAGCTAGCTAGCGCTTAGACAATGCATAAAAAGGTGTGGATTTTTGGATACAGAGTCAAAGATGGAGTGGTCTTTATTATCCTTCCTACCCCACATTTATTCATTTCTTCTGCCTTGGATGCCACTATACTGCCACATTAAATCATATAATAATAATAATTTAAATTAAATTGGGGCATTTGATTTGATCCTTCTATTTTCGCCTTTTCGGTAGATCATGATTCATTCTTTTTTTTTTTTAATTTTTTTTCTTTTACATCAGAAAAAGAGAAAAATCCGGTATAACATATTCTTGTATTTATGTTTTAGATATTAAAATAATATATTTTTTCTATTTTCAAAATATAAAATGTGTAAAACAGCGGTATTAAAAATAGTAAGATTGCCTCTTTGAACATATATATTTTGACATCGCGTTACCTTAAATAGTGTTTATAGATTTATTATATTATTAAAATAGAATTAATGGTTATGTAATTAAATTATTTATTACTATATTTTAATCATATCTAGTGGCATGGTAAAATGACTTTTTGAAAAGGGATGCCTTGTACAGTATGCACACATGGAGAGGGCAGGAAAAAGGAGGGAAAGAAAATGGCTTCCAGCAATGTCATAAGTGCAGGTCATGGACAACATCAGAATAAAGAATCCGTATGCCCTGACTGGTGGGGCCTTTTCAGCATCTAAGTTGACTTATTTCACATATCTGAAGAACTTCTATGAGACCATTCACGTTCTTTCTTCATCCTTCTCTCCTACCCCTATTAAATCGAGGAAAAGTAAATCTCAAGGGGTTGATTGAATAAAGTAAAATAGGGTATCGTATCTGACAGGTCGCAATCCTCACTTGTTTGTGATGAGGTAAAACGTAAGTACATCTGTGAGTGTTTCCCATGTTTTATATTGGGGCACCATCCTCTCACTCTAAATTTTAAATCATAAAAAAAGTAAAAGGTTAGTGATAGATAAAATATGTGATTGATTTAACGTTGAAACTGATAAAACTCAAATTTAGATTTTTTAATGCAACTATTTTTAGCGTTGGAAACGTGAATTTATTGTATTCGGCTTGAATTTGGTTTAAATTACTTGTAATTCCCTTGTTTTAGTTTAAGTTAAACTTAGGATTATTCTATAATTTTGTGCAAATTGGGCTTATTGCGGCCGAAGGCCCATTGATGGCTCTCATGGCTATCTAGCTATTATAAATAACACTTGTATTTTTGACAAAAAAAAAATTAACACTTGTATGAACACAGAAAAGAAGTTTTGGAAATAGATTGATTTGAAACACACTATGAGTGTGTTCTTGAGTGTTCTTAAGTAAACCTCCAATGAATCTTATAATTCTTCTTTGAAGAGTGTGACGACCTTTAAGACTTATCAATTCAACTCCTAATTGAATTGTGGCGTCTAGACTTATCAATCCTAATGCATTGTTTGGATGAAAGAAATGAGTGATGAGAAAAAAAGTAGGAGAGAAGAGAAAGTGAGTAGAAGTAGAATATGTTTTTAGATTGGTTGGATTCAAAGAAGTAGGAAAGAAAAGTGAGAAAAAGAAAATGAAGTTTTATTGTGAAGACATTTTTACCCTTATAAGAAATGATAAAAAATATTTTTTTTTCATGAATTTGAAATTTGAAGTTTATTGATTAATATTGTTTGAGTTTTTTTAGTGAAAAAATATTTAAAAATTATAATAAATACAATAAATAAATCGAAATAGAGTCATTTTTCAAACATTAAAATTAATAACTTTTAATAAAATTAAAATGATAATTTTCTAAAAACTTTAAACAAATAAACAAATAAAAATTGGTGATAAGGATAAAAGCTAGAGGGGGAGAGAGGAACGCGTGTAGAAGAAAAGAGAGTATAAGCTTAACTAAAGGGCATAATATAAGAGGTCATGATAGGAAAGTGAAATAGTCCCGATTGGCGTACATAACACAGTGTCTAATACTGTTTGTACCACGGGTCTGATAAGGCATAAGCCATCGAGTTTTTCGCTGTTTTTTTTTTTGTAAAGCCGAGATATGCATGTTGTAAAAGTATGGTATGCACTGTTCTGTTGTACGCTTAACATTTCCAAAAGTGAAAAGGTAAGAGTGTTTTCTCACCTAGTAAGAGAATATATTTTTTTGCTGGACCCCACCCCGTTAGAGTTCTTTCTCTGTAAAAATCTAATGTCTTCCAAATGAAAGAAGTGGGATTTTTCTCAAGCACTTCTCTCTACCCTCATTTCTCTCCTTTTAAAATCACCTCAAGCAAACAAAACGTAAATTCAATTGGATAGTAGCATCTATCCTTGAGCGACTTATCAATTCATATTCCAATTGAATTGTGGCATAAATTTCATTTTTGTCTCAGACTTATCAACTCAATCCTTAAACTGAATTGTGACATTCTCCACGTTTTCCTATTTCTTCCCTTTTGTTCGTAATTCTGTTTCGTTTGAACTGTTAATTTCATGTTTCTTAATCTCTAATATTAATTGAACGTTGTTTGATTGTGGCTTGCTAGGAAAGATCCGAACACATCCTTAATTTGTAGGGTGAATCACATTAATAATCCAATGTTTCATTTTCAAAGACACAAAACCCAAACAATGTGTGGAATAATAACCATACATTATAAAATAACTAACTTGTGTGATTTTAATCAAATCTCAACAATTTTACCATGCATATAAAATATGACATTTTTATAACTAAAAGTGACAATATGAAATTAAAATGTAATTTATTTATTCAAAACAAATATACCCTTAGATTTCTCATACACCTATCATAGTGTATGTTAATCAAACTCTATTTCAAATTTCTCAATACAATCATTTAATTATCGTATTAAAAATGTGAGCTCATTATTTTCCAATACTAAATCAAACATACTTACAATTTTCAATAACATTTTATGGAAGGGGTTTATTCTATCTTTTTTGTTCAATTTGCATTTCTAACACAACATGGATAACTAGTTATTTTTTAGCATTTGTTTTCTATTATACATATGGAAATTTCATTCCTTTCCCCCCTTTCCAGCCTTCTACCAATAATAAGCTGACAACTTAGTTGAAAGATCCAAGCCAGATTCCCACTTAAACTAACGTCAATGACAACTTTTTTTCACAACTCTTACGCATTTCCATCTTCCTTCTAATTTATTTTCTCATTGTTTTATAATCCATTCCCGACGATAACCCATGCATTAGACTTCTCGTGAGAATGGACGATGATTTTGACGAAGACAAGGACATTGGCTTGTGAAGAAGTCATCAAGAGAGATTAATAAAAGGAGAAGGAAGGCACTTTTAATGAGGATAAGTCGTTCGAGGAAATGCAACAAAGTAGACAAACTCGGGTTGTTAATTTGAAGAAGCTTGTAAAGCCTACCTAGCTCCAAATAAAATGGTCAAAAGGAGAAAACAATGTTATCCACAGAAAAAATATCTTTTTTTTTTTTATCTTTAGGTTGCATTCTATCATCTCCCATGTTGAAAATGGGGTTTTTGATCATGTCCATGGCCTTGCATTTCTTACTTGTTTGTGCATGAAGCTTTTTTCCAGTGACAAATAAACGCTTGATTTATTCTTTATTTATTTGGGGGAGAGAAACAATCATTATTTAGTGACTAGATCACCAAACTAAACCACACAGAGAATGATTTTGAAATAGCGAGAGACATGCATAAGTGCAAGTGAAATAGAGCACGTAATTATGCAAAGTGAAATAGAACACATAAAAAGAAGCTTCACACAACTTGGAAACAACCTGAGGATATAACATATAGTGCAAGGAGTTAGAGCATGTAAAGAAAAACTTTACATGAAATAAGGATTATGAAACCATGAGGGATGCAATTAGAAATTTGAGGTTGTTAACGATGTTATTGGGAAACTTTGTGAGATAACATATTTAATTAGCAATTTAGCCTTAAGCTAAGTGGGAATATGCTTAAATATTCTAATTGAGTTGTCAAGTTATTATTGTGGTTGGGATAATGGAACAACATATATATTTTCAATTTTAGGGGTGCTAATCTCATGTTATTACAAGACATATTATGAGGAATGTCTAGGGGTGTTCATTGGTTCGTTTCAATCTGATTAACCCAATGAACCGAACCAACCTGATTGAATTAGATTTTTTAGCTTAATCGGGTTGAAAACTGAACCGAACCGATCAAACCCGTTAATGATTATTTCGGGTAACGAATTAAAGACACTAGACCCGTTATATGAACTGAACCACCCCTAAATAAAAAAAAACATACTAAAAAAATTGGGAAAAATAAGAGATTAAATATCAACATGAATTTTTATATCATAGAGGAACATCAACAAGATGTTTTATCATGGATTATTTTTCTTAAACGAATCTTTTTATTATTTACTAAAAAAATTTGAAAAAAATTGTGACTATATTGTCATGATAAAATTTATGATCCGATTGAAACGAATCGAACCAACCTGTTCTTGATCATTTCGGTTTGGTTCGGGTCACTCACAGGAAATTAAAAAAATCCAAATCGAACCAAATCGTTTTATTTGGTTTGGATTTATTTTTCTTGCATAACCGAACCAAACCGACCCGTAAACAACCCTAGAAATATCGAATAAAGAGGTAGGAAATTAATATTTTCATATTTATTACAAGACTAGAGAAATTTATTAATATGAGAAAAAGTAGCCGCCACATTCCCATGACAGGGTTGAGTAAAATATATTTCCACCACATTCTCATGATTTTTATAAATTTCAAGAGAGAATCTTAGGAATTTCAAATGTCAACCGAACACATTTTCTTCTTAAATTGTCTAGAATAACATTCCTATTATTTATTTCTAGAGAAGTTATTCATTGTAATGTATTTGTATAACTCAAAAACAAACATTGGGTAAGCATGCCATATGTCTTTTTTATTTTTGAGTAATATTCACCTTTTTTTATATATTGTAAAATTAAACTATTTATAAGAAACATCAAAATTTTAATTTTTAAAAATTAAATTAAATTTAACTAATAAAATTTATTTGAATAATACTAAAATTGGAAAAAAAATTAATTAACAAAATTTGTTTTAATGATAATAAAAATTAAATATAACAAGATATCTAGATATTTTAATTTTGGAAATTTTAAAAATTAATTTATCTAAGAGAATAATTTACATACACTGTCAATATAAAGTCTCTTTACACTCACGTCCTATCATAATTTAGTATAATACCATGTCACAATTTAAAAAATAAAAGTGATGTGGCAATATATTAAATTGTGATTGGATGTTAGTGTAAAGAGATTTTACATTAACAGATATACTTATTATTCTCTTTAACTAAACTTCCATAAATATAAACTTCACTATCTGGTATGGCAATAAAAACAAACCTTATATGTAAACATAATTTATAGTTTATATTTAAAGAGTGATGATCGGGCTTTAAGTCCCTCCATTTAAAAAAAAAGTGACAATCCCTTGATTACCAAAAAATTAATTTTCACAATACAATATAAATTTAATAGGTGGATTTAATTAATATACTGATTTATATTATTTCCACTAATGAACTGTTAATTTATTTATTAAATTTAATATCAGGTGAGGCGACGTTATGATATGATTAACACATTATTTGAGTAAAGTGTAATTATTTTTTTTTACGTCAGCAATGTATAGTAAAATGTTGGACATGTTAAATTATCGGGCAAGCTAATATTAAACTGAATTACATCAAGATTCTTCGAAGCAACAGATATTTTTGGTTCCTAAAACATAATTCTGCATTAAAAAAAAATGAAATAAAATCTGCAGTCCCTTATCTCTTTTTCCGTCTTCTTCTATTTTGTTGTGTTTATACCAAGCAACCAACAACCATATCAATGGCAACTCTAGAATTAGCTGTTACTGTGTTCGCACCTAAACGTTTTTCTAATAACTATCGCTTCCCAACAAAAGCACCCGACTCCTTAAAGCTCCATGCTTCCACCTCTTTCTCTTCCCTTCCTCACACTCACAACCTTCTCTTCTCTTCCAACGTCTCCTGCAAAACCCGAAGACTCTGCTTCCAGTTATGCTCTGCTTTGCAAGAGGTAGCTGCAGAAACCGCAGAGGAATCCCAGCCAATAAACAACGTCAAGAAGAAGCTCTACGTGTTCAACTTACCTTGGTCTCTGTCAACGGAAGACATCAAGGACCTCTTTGGACAATGCGGAACTGTAACAGACATCGAGGTTGTCTTAAAACTCTCTTCTTTCTCCTCTCTCTGTCCAAATCCGAATTGCTTTTCTGTTGCGTTATTCAACAGTTTTAGAATTTTAATTTAGGATCTTGATTTTGAATTTAGGGTTTTTATTTGAAATTATTTGTTATACAACTGTGGTGCTTATTGTACTTGTACTTCATTGTGTAATTTGGAGAAATGTGTTTTTATTATAGTAGATAATAAAGAACAAATATGGGAAGGGCAAAGGCTATGCCTTCATCACTATGGCTTCCGGGGAAGAGGCTCAGGCTGCTGTTGATAAATTTGACTCTCATGTAAGTTGCTTTTTTTTCTTTTTTTTTTTTGAATAAATGTGTTCATATATATTGTGTTTGGCCTAAAGATTAAATTGGATCAGATGGTGTTTGTTGCTTCCACTGTCTTAGTGTTTGATCTGTGCTGTGGTGAAATACTCAGATGATTATCTTCTGAATGGTGGCTCCGAGATTATAAATCTTCTTAATGATGAACTGTAGTCTGCAATGAAAGAATACTTCAGTGTTGTAAACCAAGGAATCACATCATTTTGGATCTATTTGAAGTTATGCAAATATAAAACGCAGATGAAATACATAATTACTCACTCTCCTCACTAGCCATATCCAGTTCCTTTCATTCTCCATCCTGTCATACCACCTAGACCTCTTACTTTCCACATTTCTTTGTTGCATGCTCTACTACTTACAAGAGACGATGAAGTCTAGTTATTTGAGGTCCAATTGAACATGATACGCAAAAACTTATCTTAATTTGTTTGGGACTCTGCAGATAATTACTAAAGGCTTGGGGTTGGAGTTTGCACTATCATTTCTTCAATACCTTTCTGCCCTCACATACAGTCGTCTACCAGCAGTTTACAACAAAAATTGTCATCTTTACCTAAAAAGGAAGTTTTGTGACGTAGCAGTTGTAGTAGGATTTCCTTATAAATAACCATATTAGTGACCTTTCTATATGTTTTAACTCTTGCTTAAGTTTTAGGGTCTAAAAGTAAGCTTTAGGGGCGATGCTTTGACATCTTAACTAGTGTCTAAGGTGAATGATAAATAAATTTAGAAATATTGATTTGAATATCTCATTCAACTTATGTGTGGCTCTAATTTTATTGACTTATAATTGCGTGGTTTAGGAAATATCGGGACGGATAATAAGGGTAGAGCTTGCAAAGAGATTCAAGAAACCTCCTCCTCCAAGTCCTCCAGGTCCCTCTCCTAGTGAGGCGCGTCATGTAATTTATGCATCCAACCTTGCATGGAAAGCAAGATCTACCCACCTCAGAGATATCTTCACTGAAAATTTTAAAACACCAGTTTCAGCCAGGGTTGTATTTGATAGCCCTGCTGGAAAATCTTCCGGGTATGGATTTGTTTCTTATCTTACAAAGGAGGAAGCAGAGGCTGCCATTTCTGCTGTGGATGGGAAGGTAATTATCATCTCGTCATCAGTCACTTGCTCTGCTATTTCTTTGCAGATGTTGATAGATTTTGCTACTTAATGACTGGCCTAAGCTAATTGTGTTTGTTTTTATAAACAGTTTGATGTTAATGTCTTTGAACAGCTATGCTTGTAGAAAATAATCTTTAATCAAATTATTTTGCATTAAATATCTTTACATGTGTAGCACTTTAGGTTGCATGTTCAAGTTCAAGAATTATAGTCTAGCTTATTGAATATGAAAATCCCATACTACCTAAACAAGACCCACTAATATTGTTTGGATTTGGATGTTCAAACTATATTTGAATATCTAGGTTATAGCTGTATTTTGATTGAAATATTTTGAATGGCTGGATATATGGTCAGAGGAATATAGGTTGCATTTAATAGAAATTGTTTTGCTTCATATTGCAATTGTGAAGATTAAAAAGCTAAATATGGTTGCTCTACTCACATACCAAACCACCTATAAACTTCCATCACCTTCTGATTTTTCACTTTTCTTTAGACATTTATCCACGCAGGTTTTGATTCTATATCTTCAATTTTGGCAGTTGATTTCATTCTGTGCTATATTGTTGTATATTCTATAAAGTGGGTTATTGCCCTATTTAGCTTTCTGCCAATAATGTCATCCTTAATAAAATCAAATATTTAATGATGGCTTCAACATGTTTCCTTATCCATATTTTTAGGTTATAGTAAATGGTTTCACTTGCATCTGTTAGTGCTTTCTGTACCAATATGCTTTTACAATGATCAGGTAGCATGCCACTTGCCAAATGTTGGATTCAGGTTGTGATTCCCAATGGTGCTTTGAAAAATGCTACATCACAATGATTCTGCATGTCAATTTAAGATAGTTTTGAATTCTCACGAGGCTTTTTATGTTAAGTTGAAGTCTGATGGTGTCAATGGTTTCATCTTGTATCTAGAACTGCTAAGTGCTAAGTAGAACACTAATGAAGTGGAAACAAAATGACCGAGTGAGACAATTTATAACAAGTCGTGTTTGAAACTGGAATATGATGTCTTGAAAAAAAAAACAGACAAGATCCGTATGCATGGACGAGTAATCAAGTTATTAAAATTTGCTTATTGTCTATAAGTTCTATAAAATAAAAGCTGTCGGCCTGAATTTCATGTCCTATGGAGTTAGAAGGAACATCTGGGTGTACCTATCTGGGTGAAATCCCTCGTTTATTTTCTATTCTTTACTTGTTTCTGCTCATCCGTGTTTTGCTCCTTACAACCTGAAGTTGTGTCTACTCTATAGTACTGTGTGGCTCGGTTTCCTCTTCCTTGTTTGTTCTAAAGTCACTAACTTAAACTGTATTAATGGGACAAAATTTCTGCGTATTCATTTCCTGCTGAAGAAAACAATATTTATCTGTTGCCTATCCCTTTGCAGGAGTTAATGGGACGGCCACTTCGCCTAAAATTCAGTGAAAAGAGAGTTAAAGAAGCTGGAAGTGAACAAGATGAAGACCAAAGCTATGATGCTCAACTGGAAGAATCATAAATCCTAGCTATTCATTTACTGATCTTTGGTCGTGGTATGGGGATTGAGAGGAAACCTCTACCAGCTGGAATTTTACCTCATGTATACAGAACTATGATGCAATTGCATTCACAATCTTTTTCACTAAAGCTGAGCTTGGTATATATTCCTTTAAAATGTGACTGAAAATTTGGTATACCTTTAAAATTCGGCTGAAAAATGAAGAAACTTATCAATATAAATTTTTACATAAATCTCATCTCTGATTTTCTTTTTCACTCCCATTTTTAAGGGGATTCATAAGGGGTGATAAAATTCGATAATATTGTCAATTAATTAAGAGTTACAAACCATGTAAATTGATACTGATATGTTCAATTCATTATCTTGGAACCATAGATCTCCTTCTTGTACGCTGTGATTCCAAAGTCTGAACCTTTTATTCGTTGGAATTTCATGCCTATATTGAGCGAGGTTCTTTTATGGTCACTTCGCCGTGATAATGGGATTGCATATATCAAGTTAAAATGCAATAATTACTAGCTAAGGAAACAAGCTGCTTTGTGTGAGTGAGTTTATGATGACATGCATCAAAACCTTCTACGACTTTAAAAAAAGTGAAAAACCTATGTTAAAATACTCCGTTTGTTTTATCATTGCAACAATGCAAAATCATAATTCGTAGAATTGATTTTAAATCACGTTAGTTCAACATGTTTCGTAAAACGTGTATTATTCATCTTAACTATTCATTTCTAGAATCAGTTCTACTCAACTATAAATCAAACAGACACGACATTCTGGTCAAAACATTTTCCTTATGATGACCCGAAGATGATTTGTACATTTCAAATGCGGATTTACATTTAAAACGTGTTTCCGGGTAAACTAAACACACACTTGGTCTATTTTACCATCCAAACTAGCTGATTTTGTGGCATTTACCGGCGGATCAGAGTTTGAAGGGACGACGAGAGGCACCTTATCATTCCGATTAAAGAGGTAAAATTTGAAGTTGAGATCAGCGTGAAATAATGTTTTGTACTCTTGTTGTGGTCTTGTCCTGCATCCTGTATTCCTGTGCAATGAAGATCTTTCTTTTTTGGGTATATAATGAAAAAAAAATTCAAGTGGGAACTCATGAAATGTATGTAAAACTCACGTGGGACCACCTGAATTTCACACATATTTAAGAGTACAGTGTCCTTGATTTCACATCTGCTATCCCCTAAAAGCGAAATTCAAGGAGCAAAGTTGATTGTCCATGACCATGAACGTGAACATTGAACAATAACAACCCAGTGCATATTATTTGACTATGATTATGTTCTCTACTGTGTCTCCATGTTCAACATTGGAACTAATTATTGTACAATCTACTTTACAACAAAATTAAAAACAGAATCAAATATGTACTATGTGACTTTATTATGGAAAGCTATATATAATCATTTAAACTTCTGTGAGCAAATTCATATTGAATTTAACAATTTTACAATCACCTTAAAACTCACACTTTACTGGTTTGGTTTATCCTTTATGAATACCAGAAACACAAAATTATCCAGATAAAAAAAAAAGGATGAAAAAGAGAAAGAGAGACTCAGTGACGTAGAGCCAAGACCTCACACTAAAAAGCGACTTGAAGGTTTTAAAAATGAGGGTCCTCTTTAGTTTTGCTGTTGTCAAAAGACTCAAAAGAGATTGGATCATGAGTTTATTGGCTTTTGTGCATATGATTATGTCTCTACACAAGTTGAAAAAGGGCCCAAGTCTAAGGCATCATGCCAGCACATCATTCAAGTTAATAATCTCAGCAGGAAGAAAACACAAGGAAAATGCTAGTAAGACAATTCTGAAAGGAGGAGTCATAATCGTTCATTATGCAATTTTAGTCCATAAACAATTTTTATTTTTTTAGGTAGAGGCTCACAGAACAAACTTTATTACGTATTGATATTCCTTCTATTAATTCTTTTAACAAAAATTTTCTTAAAGTCAGACTTACAAGGATCAAAAGCATGTCACACACACATATATTTAAATTAATTTTCATTATCTTATGAAATATTCTCCCACTTATCAGAATATATACTTGCTCATTTTTCCACATAATGCATCATCTGCATCTTTGTGTTTGGAGAAGTCTTACATAATCTGAAACCACTTGAAGTATGATATTTTGTTAAATGAGCCTTTCAAAATTAAAGTGCATTAAGAGAATAAAAATAAAATAAGCTCATATCTCTTTGCTTGTTGTGACCACAACATGGCTAGACCCACAGGCTCAATTATTCTAGCCATATAATTATCCTGTATGCCAATGCAGAGTGAACTTCTTAGAAAAACACACAAATCTAACAAACTTGCGTGGCTTCAGAGAGAAGGAAACACATCCAGCAAGTGAAGTTGAAAAGCGAAGAATAGATGGTCCAATGGTTGGTTAGGTGAAAAGTGACAACTATATTTGACTATAACTTGCTTTAATACACACAATCTGTTTTTTACTTCACCTTTATTCCCTCATGAATATATTCTCATAATCAAGTTGACTAGCTAAACATAATTTAGGTTATCATATGAGTAAACATAATGGTTGTCGTGTAACTTGGGATTTCATTTTGAGTAATCTATAATATTAGAGGTTTTTAGTTCCCATTATGGAGTGAAAATTAATTATTGGAATATGCTAATTCATACATTTGGCCTTAAAATATAAACATATGCTAGTCATATTTCTTTACAAAGTTAATAGCACACTGTATGTACAAGTCCCACAAAGGAGATATAATGCATAGAGTTGACAATTGAGCACCATATTTAACAACAGAAGTCCAGTGTCTCCAACACAGAGAGATTCACTGCTTTTCTATTTTTTTTAGATCATTTTTTTTCCAAGAATTTTGTTATATGTTTACACTAAAGAGTATTCACCTCATGACATTAGGACTTTTTTTAGGCAATAACATCATGATGATACACACTAGCCTGGTCTAGGTGATACATTGAAAGCAAAAGCATGAATTTCTAACACATCCACTTTTGTGTGTCAGATACAGCTAACTTGATGGCCAAATTGGCTCCACACATAGCTAGACCCACATTAATGAAGTTCTTGAACCAAATTTGGATGTCACTTTATAAAGGACTAAAACGTGCTGCTACTTGAATAGTGATCAAGCTCAATTAATTAAAAGAGAAAAAGATTGATAGTTTATAAATTCTCAACCAACATTACCAGTTCACCACCACCTCCTCCTCAGTCAACAAAACATTGTAACCAAGAAAGATAAACTAGAGGGCAGAGAAAGCTATGTACAGGAAAAGAAAAAGAAGGTGAACAAAAAAAAAAGTTAAAGTACTCATCAGTACCCCATTTTCCTTGTCTTTGCCCTGCTTTCCATCTAAGCCCTTTGGCCCCTTTTCCACGTTATCTTTTACCTTGTTAGAAACTTTCATTACATTCTAGCAAGTTTCTCTGTCTTCTTGACCTATCTCTTGCAAGGATAATCAATCTATAAGACCATTACCCTTTATCTTCCTTGTATCCTACCAACCATTATTATCAGATAAAACTCCTCAAAATCTCAGCCATTAATTTTAGGTGATAACGTAATATATACATCTTCTAAATGTTTCCTTACTGCAGAAGCTCCTGCTATGGTTTTGTAACTTCTCTTCTTGCTTCTAAGTTTGTCTAAAGGTCCTTTTCTTTTGTTGTCAATGGTAAATGTTTTATTAGTCATAGAATATTTTTGTTCTATGAAAATTCACTTGTCATAGAAGCAGGAAATAGAAACCATGCTTATAAGATTTCTCATGTGTTAGTATATAGTCTATATACTGCTCCTAAGGTTCTCACACCATGGCATCTCTAGGCAACCCAAAAGCTTGGGTTCCATACATGAACAACAAAGACTGTACTCAAGGATTTTGCAGCTTCTATTGTCCACAGTGGTGTTATGTAATCTATCCTCCTCCTCCTCCTTCTCCCTTTGAATTTCCTGATGATGATTCAAGTCCAAATTTCTCCCCTCTTGTTATTGCAGTCATTGGAATCTTGGCCAGTGCTTTTCTTCTTGTGAGTTATTATACCATAATATCCAAGTACTGTGGCCGCAGAGAACCTTCACAAGGTGAAAACCATGAAGGAAACACTGAATTGGAAGAGAATCACAACCCTTCACTCCATGAACCATGGCATGTTTCAACCACTGGCTTAGATGAGGCTTTGATTAAGTCCATAACAGTTTGCAAGTACAAGAAAGAAGATGGTTTGGTTGATGTAGCAGATTGCTCAGTTTGTCTCAGTGAGTTTCAAGATAATGAAAGTATTAGACTTTTGCCAAAGTGCAGCCATGCTTTTCATCTCCCTTGTATTGACACGTGGCTCAAATCTCACTCCAATTGCCCTCTATGTCGTTCTAGCATTTTTACCTTCAATGCTGCAACACATTATGTTCCAGCCCCAGTTATAGAACTCCCTTCAAGGAATGATACTTCTTCAGAAAATCAACATGCAGATGAAAATGTTGGTGCTGGAAGAGACAGTGAATTGGATGCAATGGAAGAAGAAAACATGCATGGTAGAGCAGTTCCAAAGACTGCATTTCGTGCTTTTAGTGATTTAGGAAATTTGAGGGGAAGGCATAGTATAATTGAGATTAGAGATGAAGACTATGAATCCATAAGAAGGTCAGTTTCTATGGATCATTCTTTTCAAAGTTGTCTTTCTGTTGCTGATGTGCTGCATATGAATCAAGAACAAGATTCCCAAGTAGAAGGATGCTCCACTGGGGCTGGTTCATCAAAGAGATCAAGAGGTGAAAGTAGCAAGTCTAGCTATAGAAGAAGGGTTTTGCATTGTGTTTTGAGTCCAATTGCAATGAAGAGATCATTTTCCAGTGGAAGATTCTCTCTTAGCAGAAATGGCAGAGGAAGGCAGGGGATTTTGCCTGTCTGAGAAATCCTGCTATATCTTTTTCCTTTACCTTAGTGTTTTTTTATCCTCTTATGATGATTATGAAGAAGAAGATTGACCAAATTTTTGTGTGAAGATCTTATATTAAATATGATTGAATCTTTATATGGTATATTGATCAGTGTGATCATATCAGTAATAGCCATAGGCTAATAGCTGAAAAACAAAACTTCTCTCTTTTATGTACATTTACTTTTAGTTTGTATTTTGATCAGTGAGTTAACATTTCAGTGATGATCAAATGCTATGTCTACCTTGTGTTATATTAACTGGGAAGATTTTCTAAGCACCTCAAACTCCTTTTTCTATTAGTATCCAAATTTAAAAAAGCCATGTGGTATTGCTCTGTTCCAAGCTCTGCATCAAACTCTCACCTAGTCATGGATCATATGCACTTTCTAATTACAAATTTACAATGCCATTTTAAAAATTAAATTTCACCTCAGTCTATCAATTCTATGTATCAAATTAATCAATTCTATATAAATAGGAGAATACCACTTTTGTACCCATGTTTGTACACTGCCATGTTAGTAACATTAAATTTTATCAATAAAATATTATCAACACCATACTATGAATTACGGAAAACATCAGCAAAAGTAATTAGTTACATTAGTAATAAAACAAATAAAACAAATAGTAATATGCAGATAACAACATTCACATGAAAGTGATGTTTGCTTTATGGTTATGCAAACCATATTTATCGTTTTCATTATCTGCTTCTGCCACCCAATCACTAGACCATAACTGTGTGTGAATGATACTGATTTTAGTGAACCCATAAGGTGTCAAATCAATGGTAACAGAATTACTCTCAGGGACCATAGCCCTCTCCATTATTAACGGGTTGGAAGAACGCGCCCTTCATAATTGTGTCCAGTTGTCACAGTAATTGAACCAATTAATTCACATTCCCTCGAACCATTCATATTTGTTTAAAGCTGATTTTCAACGAAGAATCTAAAGACATGAAATTGTTATGAACCCTCTAATTAATCTCAACTCAAAGTCATATACGCGTTGATAAAGCACCAATTTGATATCAAATCTTCAAAAATGAATAAAATGACCCCTTCTAACATGTCATATAATATGAAAAGACTTGGATTATGTATCTTCTCACCCTCTTTGTACTTCAAATTCATATTACTAAGCTATATTCCTTGGTCAATTTGGTAAATATTGAATTGATTCTCCCGCTGTGGTTGGACTATATTGTCATAACTCTATGGATGGTGGTTGTGACCAATTCCAAAAAATTATCAGGATCATAATAGTGACAATTACCCATTGGTATGAGTTCTATGCTTGCCCTTTTTCACACGCAAAAACGGAAAAATGAGTTTTTGGCAGCATATTTGTATAGCAAAGTTTATGGATAGCTGCATCACTCGGTATCAACAATGATTCAGTAGAGACAAATGCATAATCATTGTGGTTGTCCTTGAATCCATTGCCCAATTCCCAGTAAATAGGAAATAAGAAAGCTCTCACCGAACAAAATATTTTAAAATATCTTTGTCAGCAATGATACTAATACTATTAATTTGGTCTTTTTTTTTTAAAGTATTAATTTGGTCATTTTAAATGTGAGATATTGTTCAGCAATATGTTAAAGAGTGACATTAATTGTAGCCTCGTTCACTCTAACTTTTTTTTTTTAACACATGGATCCTCCACCGGAGACAGTCCTGTTCGAGTCACTCTAATTTGCAATCACACAATACAACTAACGCAAGTATTGTATTGGCAATTTTCTGCAAACAAAAGTTAAAGAAAAACCAATTTAAACATAATAAATAAATTTAAAGCTCGTGCCATGCTGATGCTCTATTTTTGGTGCGATGTGGTTTTAGTGTGAATGAATACAACTTGTTGGGTGTCTCAGTGTCTGCAACCATGGTAACATACCACAAAAGTGAAGATGTTATTTGGATTTGTTCACTTATATTATTTTTATTCAACTCATTTTAAATCAATGTGGTACTTTGAAAACTCAACCTAATCACCAACTCAGTTAAGGTACTCAGTGATCATTGGATCAACTGCTAAGATACTAAATTAGTGGTTGAACTGAACATATACTAAAATTAGTAATATAATAACATATCTATATATTATCCTAAAGCTCTAATGGTGCAAGGTCAAAATGTTCCTTATTCTTTAATAATTTTAGATGATTATTAACGTAATTTTAAATGGTGATATTACTTTTAATTAATATTTAATTTTTTATATTATTATAACTTTACATATCTCGTTAATTTCTTTCCTCAAAATAGGATAATAAAGTTAGATACCAAAATATGATCAAAGACACTTGTTAATATTCAATAATGAGATCACAAGAAATTAAATTAAAATGAATGGAAAAAATAAATATAAATACAAAAGAAATTTAAGTTCATAAAACCAAAATGAATAAATTTAAAATAAAAATATGATCGGTTGAAAAAAAAGAAAATTTAAAAATCCAACCGATTATAATTGGTTTGATTTGAGTTTAAAATGAAATGATTACCAAACTAAGGAAAACCAATTTGATTTATATGGTTTGAATAATCAGTTTCATCATATCAATCTGATCATATGAATATCTCTGGTGAACATACCCTCACTATACTATTACTTTCACCCCAGTTGGGAAGAAATTGCAAGAAACGATTCCATTTTTTATTTTTATTATTTTCTCCATGAATAATTTATATATGTTATATATTCAAATGAGAATATAATGCAATTCTATTAGCCACTAGACGTGGGGTTTTCTTTAATTAATATTTCGCAACTAAATAAGAGTTTAAAAAAGGTTACTCGTCTACTTTTTTCTTCTTTTAAACAAACAAAAAAGAAAATGTAATCCTTCATATTTTCTTTCATCATATTTCGGTAAGATAGTTGCACTTATTAATGAAATTAATTTGTACAGTTCAGTTAGTTACTAGCTTGTTACAGTTAGTTGTTAGGCTCATTACAGTTTGTTAGTTTTTTCTGTTGCTCCTTTGTACTATATATTCAGTTCTTTGCATCAATGAAAGACATCTGAAAGTGTTCAATTTCTTAATATGGTATCAGAGCTCTCTTAAGAGAGCTTTGCTGCACTTCCTCTTCCTTTTCTTCTTCTTTCTCTTCAAACATGGAACCTCAAGTCTTCACCCTACAAGATGCCCAAGATCCTTCGTGTCCTCTTTACATCCATCCAAATGAAAGTCCTTCAATGGTGTTAGTTTCACCACCTCTGTCAAAGACAAATTACCATAGCTGGGCCAGATCAATGCAGATGAGTCTTCTCACCAAGAATAAGATTGGTTTCATAGATGGCACAATTCCAGAACCAGAGGCCAACAATCCAATTTTCCCTTTCTGGCAGCGATGCAACATACTTGTTCTGAGCTGGATAATCAAATCTGTAAGTACAGAAATTGCACAATCAGTCTTGTGGAGGAACAAAGCCTTTGTTGTGTGGAAGGAATTGAAAGAGAGATTTTCACAACTGGACCTGTTCAGAATTTCAGAAATCCAAGAAGAGATTTACAGTCTTAAACAAGGTGATATGAGTGTTACTAAATACTATACTTGCATGAAGATTCTCTGGGATGAATTAGAAGTATTAAAACCTGTCCCTTCTTGTGTTTGTAATGCTAACTGCATTTGTGGAGTTTCACAGAAGATCCAAGATGATAGAAATACAGATTATGTTGTGAGATTTCTAAGAGGATTAAGTGATCAATTTTCTGGAGTCAGGTCACAAATCATGTTGATGGATAGCTTACCTGGAGTCAATAAAGTTTTTGCTTTAGTTGCTCAGCAAGAGAGACAGTTTGCTGGAGAACATGTCACTGCAGAAACCAAAATCCTCTTAAGTTCAGTAGATTCAAGAGTTCAAGATCAAAAGAAGTATATTGAGCAGGTGAACAGAAAATTTCAACCCAAGAAGATGTGTTCTTTTTGTGGAAAATCTGGGCATACAGTTGACATATGTTATAAAAAGCATGGATTCCCACCTGGTTTTAAATTCAAGAATCCAAAATATCAGCAAAGGTCTGCACAACTAGTCATGGTAGATGAGGAAACGGATTCTGATCAGGCAATGCAGAATACCAATGATGAGGCAAAATTTCAGTTCACAGCTGAACATTATCAGAATTTATTAGCCTTGCTTCCACAAAAAGATCAACCTGGAGTGCAGATCAATTCATGCATGATGCAGCCTGCAACAGTCAATTTCACACAACAAGCTAACATACCAACATACAATGGTAATTCTTCTTTGAAGTGGATCTTGGACACTGGTGCCACAGATCATATTTGTACTTCCTTGCTGCATTTCTCTTCTTACAGGAGAATCTCACCAATCTCAGTGCATCTCCCAGATGGCAGATATCTTACTGCCAATTATAAGGGCACAATTCATTTCTCAGCCAACTTAGTATTGACAGATGTTCTTTATTTGCCAAATTTTTATTACAATTTGATTTCAATTACTAAGCTCACCAAGGATCTTGGATGTCAGCTAACCTTCTCTCATAATGTTTGCTTGATTCAGGATACCAATGCCTTGAAGATGATTGGTGCAGCTGAGGTGGCAAGTGGTCTATACATTCTAAAAGAACCTTTATCTCCTAAACCTGCTGTCATTGCCAAACACATTGTTTGTAGTTCTGTCACTGTAAATGAAAACTTGTGGCATTATCGTTTAGGACACCCTTCTAATGAGAGATTGTATTCCTTAAGTAACCAATTTCCATTCATTTCTTGCAATAAAAATGTTGTTTGTGATGTTTGTTACTTAGCAAAGCAAAAAAGGTTACCATTTCAATTGAGTTCAACTAAAAGCAAACATTCTTTTGAGCTTATTCATGCTGACATTTGGGGCCCTATATCCACTAAATCAATCCATGGCCATACCTACTTTCTCACCATCGTTGATGATTTTTCAAGACACACATGGATCTATTTACTGAAAAACAAGTCAGAAGTCAGGCCTTTAATAAAATCCTTCCATTCCTTAGTTTTAACTCAATTTGGGATTCCTATTAAAGCCATCAGAACTGACAATGGCCTTGAGTTTGCATATGAAGAATTTTACAATCAGAAAGGCATCATTCATCAAACAAGTTGTGTCCAAACTCCTCAACAAAATTCTATTGTTGAAAGAAAACACCAACACCTCCTCAATGTGACAAGAGCTCTACTTTTTCAATCTAACCTACCTAAAAGCTTCTGGTCCTATGCCATTGCATATTCAGTCTACCTCATAAATAGACTACCCACACCTGTTTTACAGAATGCTACTCCCTATGAGAAACTCCATGGCCATTCTCCAGAATTTTCTAACATTAAAGTGTTTGGTTCACTTTGCTATGCCTCTACTCTTCAAGCCAACAGAAACAAACTTGACCCTAGATCCAGAAAATGCATCTTTCTTGGTTTCAAACAAGGTGTCAAAGGTTACACATTATTTGATCTCAATACCAGAGAAGTTTTCCTCTCAAGAGATGTAGCTTTTCATGAAAACATCTTTCCTTTCCACAATGCATCTCATAATCTACCAGACTCCAATTCTTCCCTTTGTCTACCTATTCTTGCTAATTCTCAACCTGTGGACTATACCCCAATCCCTCAAGTCAATCCATCACATCAATCCACAGCTTCCTCCAATTCACAACCTATCCAACCTATCAGACATTCGACCAGAGTAAGAAAAACACCTTCATACCTTCAAGATTACCATTGCAGCCTTAATTCTACCACAGCTGTCTCCAATCATCATCAAGCATCTCAAGTAAGGTATCCCCTTTCCTCAGTTCTCTCTTATGACAATCTGTCTCCTAAATACAGAAGCTTTGCTCTTAATGTTTCATCTGTTTCTGAGCCTAATAGCTATACAACTGCTGTTAAACAAGAATGCTGGAGGCAAGCCATGAAAAATGAAATTGATGCTTTGCAAAGAAACCATACTTGGGACTTGGTTGATTTACCTGCAGGTAAGACACCCATTGGCTGCAAATGGGTTTACAAAATTAAATATAAACCTGATGGATCTGTAGATAGATATAAAGCAAGACTTGTAGCAAAGGGTTACACCCAAATTGAAGGCATAGACTATTTGGATACATTCTCCCCTGTTGCTAAGATGACTACTTTGAGATTGGTGTTAGCTTTAGCAAGTTCACAAGGCTGGTATTTGCATCAACTTGATGTCGATAATGCATTTCTGCATGGTAATCTTGAGGAAGAAGTTTATATGTCTCTGCCACAAGGTTTTCCTTCTCCTAAACCCAATCAAGTCTGTCTTTTGAAGAAATCTCTCTATGGTTTAAAGCAGGCCAGCAGACAGTGGTTTCACACTTTGGCTTCTACTCTTAAGTCTCTTGGTTACAATCAAAGCTTTGCTGATCACACACTGTTTACTAAATCTATTAATTCATCATTCACAGCTTTGCTTATATATGTTGATGATGTTGTTTTAGCTGGTACTGACCTTTCTGAAATCCAAGCTGTAAAGCAATCTCTTCATGAGAAATTTCGAATCAAGGATATAGGTGAATTTAAGTATTTTTTGGGCTTGGAAGTAGCCAGATCATCTGCTGGGATTTCTCTCTGTCAAAGAAAATATGCCCTGGAACTGCTTTCTGATTCAGGATTGACAGCCAGTAAGCCTCTATCTACACCTATGGATTGCACTCTAAAATTATCCAAGGATGTAGGCAAGCCTCTATTTGATGTTAGCTCCTATAGAAGACTTATTGGCAGACTTATCTACTTGACCACAACCAGACCAGATATCTCATATGTTGTGCAACAATTGAGTCAGTTCTTGGACCATCCAACGGATATTCATCAGCAGGCTGCAATGAGGATTCTCAGATACATCAAGTCTAACCCAGCTGCAGGTCTGTTATTTCCTTCCAATACAGACACTTCCTTGAAAGCTTTCTCTGATTCTGACTGGGCTGGCTGCTGTGATACAAGAAGATCTATCACTGGTTTTTGTCTTTACCTCGGTTCCTCCTTAATCTCATGGAAATCTAAGAAGCAAAATACTATCTCCAGGTCTTCATGTGAGGCAGAATACAAAGCCATAGCCTCTACAACCTGTGAAGTTCAATGGGTTACTTATTTGTTACATGATCTTGGCTTTCCTATACATGATCCTGTACCACTTTTCTGTGACAATCAATCTGCAATTCACTTGGCTCACAATCCCTCTTTTCATGAGAGAACCAAGCATATTGAGTTGGACTGCCACTTAGTCAGAGAGAAGATCACTGCTCATCTAATTCATCTTCTTCCTATCTCTTCATCTCTTCAACTTGCAGACATTTTCACTAAGGCCCTAGCTCCATCCACATTCCATTCCATTCAATCCAAGCTGGGCTTGATTAACATACATTCCCCAGCTTGAGGGGGGGTAATGAAATTAATTTGTACAGTTCAGTTAGTTACTAGCTTGTTACAGTTAGTTGTTAGGCTCATTACAGTTTGTTAGTTTTTTCTGTTGCTCCTTTGTACTATATATTCAGTTCTTTGCATCAATGAAAGACATCTGAAAGTGTTCAATTTCTTAATACTTATAGTGATTAGAGAGATTGCTTAGAAACATATAGGAATTTGTGGCAGATTTTTTTTTTGTAATATATGTTAAAATAATAGTTGGAGTTTTTTAACCCATAATTTTTTTTATATCAGTGTGTTTTTATATAAATGAAAAAATTGTATAGGTAACATTATTCTTGCTTTTTCCTATCAAAATGCATTGAAGTTTAATAGCTAATTTATTGTGTTGGGCAAGTCATGAGCAACGAGCTTCAAAATCCAAAAGCAAAAATGTTGATCTTCAGTCATGACATTCATATGGGTTAGTACGTCACCAACGAGGATCACATTGTGGGTCTCACACGTAATTGTGCCTGCCCTTGGATTGAATTATAGAGTTTGGAAGTTGCACGTTGTGTCTCACAATCTGGTTGCCAACTGAAGCCACAACCTTTGAGTGTTGTGTAATTTTTAAATTAATGGATCAAGTTAGTAAAATTAATATAGTGAATATTGAGTTTGAACTTTCTATAGAAGTTTCAAATCTAGAAAATCATATAATGACGAAACAACTATATGTAGGGAGGCAGCTCCGTTAGGACCTACAGCTTCAGGCCATTGAAAAAATATTTTAAATCTATTAAGTTAGCCTATTTAAGAGTTTAATTAGTATGCACTGACAGTGTAAAAGAGTTTTACACTGACGTTTAATCATGATTCTTCATTTATATGACTTTTAAAATATCAATTAGTAAAGTCAACAAACTTACCATAAATCAAGGGTTGTGATTAACCGTCTGTGTAAAACTTTTTACACTGTCAATGCACAATCCTTTCTAAATATAAATAAAATATTAATATTTTTTTATATTGCTAATATTATAAATATTTTTATTATATTACTTTATAAGTATGAATTTAATTACTATACACTGTCAGTGTAAAAAGTTTTATATTGTCATCCAATAATATTTTGTCACATCAGTTAATGAATATGACACCTCATGTGTCATTAAACTCATTAAATGATGTGTCAATACATTATTGGATGACTGTGTAAAATTATTTTACACTGACAGAGTATAATTATTAAATCCTATAAGTACATACTTATTAGCATGTGTAAATATTTAAGTATGTTGTCTTATATAAAAAACTTGAGTCTATAAGTTTATTCAAATATATGCTTATGATATATTCAATTACCTTACTATAAAATAAGTTTTTAAACAGGCTCAGATCATGTCACACTTTAAATAAGTTAGACTCATACCATAAAATAAAGTCTATATAAATAAACCAGACTCAGGTCATGGATTTAAGGTGTAAGTCAGACTTAGACATGTGAGAGCCTAGCTCGGCTCGACCTACTTCCCTCCCTAACTATATGGCCTAATTTATTTAATATATAACAGTTGATTCAAATCATCTCATCTAAGGTTGCCGACCAATTCTTCTTGTGGCCTTGATTTTGTATGAGCTTGATATAGACTTGAGAGATTTTAAGGAATTTACTGAAAGGAAAGAAGGATAAATGCATACACTAATCAAGAAGATAAACTAGTAAAATTTTATCAAAAACTAAATGAAAAAAGTTATCGTTTTCTATAATCTGGCTAACTGACAAGTCTCAATTCTTAGAACACCTATTCATTTCAATTATTAATTCTCCATGCAATCAACGCAGCAAGCATGTGTATGAAAGTAAAATAAACCTAAAATACATGCAATGACTACAATTCCTAAATCGATGGGTCAATTTCTATTTCTGCGGAAAAACACAAAACACAATGGGTCATTGATATCGTTGATAGGCCCAGTATCCTTTTTGACTTGTGGGCCCATGTTTTGTGGGTTAACAAAAGAGGTGGTCTCTTACCCTACATGATATTCAAGATAAGGAGCCCTTTAACACTCCCAAATGGCAACAGCATCAAAAGTCAATAGGAATTGGCTCTATTCTATTCCCTCATCCCATGGGCCAAGTATGTTCTTTTTATCTTCTCCATACACTTTTTTCTCTTCTTTTTGTTTAATCTTCTTTATTGATCCAATCTAGTTAAAAGTATGTTATTTATAATAAGATAGAGGGAGAAATTAATTTGTTAGAAAACATTATAATTAACTTTACAAAAACTGAACTAGTTAATGCTTTGAATTACATATTCTTTCCTTTCGGATACATACTCAAAAGAAATCCAATCCATCCCCACATACAAATGCAGGGATCATCCTTACATGTCTGCATGTGCCTCTGGTTTACACAAGTGGACACAATGTTTTAATGAGGATATATCATCTGTCAATCGCACACAAACAAACAAAACTGGAAGCTGATAATCAAAACAAAAGAAAAATTAATTCAATCCCACAAACTCAGAGCCTTTTAATTTGATGCAAGCCTTTCTTTGAAAACTCCAAAAATGCATCACACATCCCAATATACCAAAAGCTGGTCACAGAGCCTCTTACCAGAAAATTTACCCACACCAATTCTTTCTTACTCCCTCCCCCAGATGAAGTGAAAAAAATGTTTTCATTATCTTTGCCAATAAGATGAGGATGTACAGACACAGTAAAGTTAAAAAATATCTACTATTTCTAGTCTGATATTTTCCCAAGTGCAAGCTTTATATTTAACTCTATCTTTTATAAGTATTTCTAAATTTTGACAAGGTTTTTTTATTTAAAAAAGAGGGATTGACCACAAGAATTAATCCAACTTAATTAGTGTTTTTTAGTTCAAATTTGGATATGCAGATCATCTATGAAGAATAGATGCAGTTGCAAGCAAAAAAAAAAAGAGAGAAAGAGAGACAAATGTATAATTTTCATTGGTTGAAAGAGTTTTTTTTTTTTAAATTGTAATATAAGTACTTAAAATATTGATTTTTATGTTATATAAGTTTTTCATAAATGGTTTTTTTATTGTATCAAGTATCAACTATCAAGTCAAAACACACACACATATATATATATAATATCATATTACAGAATTGCACATATACCATTATAGCAGAGTTTCCATTTCAAATCTTTTAGACACTGGAGAGCCAAATTCTTATAGTGTGCCAATTGACTTTCTTTCTTTTATGTAATACTGGTAATATTGTAAAATAAAGTGGTTGACATTCATGTATCACAGTGAGAGAGCTGGATTTGATCCTAGTTTTTCACGTAATATAATAAATAGTGTGTTGATTCACCTCAAAATCACGTTTCGAACATAAATTTTAAAAACGTTACTCTAATAAAAAAATTTCTAAATTCACATGATTTTAAAATAAACCAAAACAAACAAAACTTATTATCATTATATGACAAACTGGTTCAGTCTAATTCAGTTCTAATTACTTTCACGGATTGAAGACCAGTTCATGGTGGTCGATCCAATCTGATTTTAATAAAGTCAAAGCTCTAATCTGAATCCCACTTTTAGCTGACACAAACTAAATTTAATAGGACATGGTTTGTTTTTGGCGATACAAAATAAAAACAATGATATATATTTGCTGTTCAGTGTTCCCTTCTCTTATTCTCTACTTAAGGCAGCCACCGACTGAACCTCTGATAAATCCAAAATATGTCTTAAAAGCTTGCATTGCATGTCCCTTTGTCGTTGATATTCATTTACTTACTGTTGCTGGACAAATAATATGCTTGCATATCTTATCAGTTATCGTCATCTCTATAACCAAAAATGAACAAATTTTTGTGACCTTCCTGAGCATGTCAACTCAAAGTGCATGATTGTTAATTTTGAACCAAATCTAATGTACAAAATCAGCTTGATGGAAATGGTTGGTTGTGCAATTGCTTATTAATTTTGTTAAGCTAAATTGGATTCAAATATACAATTAATTAATCAAGTACTATTTTGTTTTTTAACCAATAATATGAAAGAAATTTCTCATAATAGTAATAACAACAACAAATAGATTAACAAGACATTTATGGTAATGTGTCCACTATTATAACCATTATCCATATATGTAGAAGATATCACATCACCCTCATTCCTAAAGGACGTTTATTTGGCTACTGGAGGACAATAAAACTAAACTGAAAATAAGATAAACTGTGTCAGCATTTAATTTCCATTTGGCTTTTAAACCACAAGCCAGTTGAGTGGAAATTGTTCCCACACAAGTACTTGAAGGAATCAAAAACACCATCAACTGCAGATATATTGCTTAGCATTAACATTTCAACAGTTCAACTGCATGCCAAACAAACAAACAAAAATTCAAGCTCTAGCCAAATATTCTGTCCCCTTTCTCTCTCTCTTGAAGGAGAGTTTGATTTGGTCATTTCATCAAATAAACCTGATTAACAGCAAAGGGAAGCTTCTTCATCAATCATTCTAAGCAAGTGGTGAACTGCTGTTGCAATGTCATCTACTGAACCAAGTTGGCATCCTTCTTCAACCTTCACAGAAAAAAAAAAGTCAACTTTAGCCAAAGAATTTCTCTAAATTTTCATAATTTTACACAAGGACAAACATTTTCCTTAAATCAACATTAAATCCGAAATACTTCATGAAAAGGCTCTCTCTGCCTCATTTACTATCTAAATTCAAAATATGTTGGCTGAGCAGAAAAAAGGAAGGGGCACAGTACTGTGTAGCTCAAATTAACAGTTGCATACCTTGGCACTGATAGAATAGAGTACCAAGGGGTCCATGGTGGTAACATTGAGATGTAAGATGGTGAGGTAGAGTGTTTGAAAACCAGAAACCAGCTTTGATAGCTGCCTGGGGCTTCTCCGCGAGAGGATTCGAAGGTTTGCATGGGTTTCGATCAAAGTAACCTCAATATCAGCTATGGCTGCCTTAGTCTGAGATGTGTATTTGTTAGGAGCCTGGGACCACGTGTACTGAGGATACATAAAAAAATTGGCAAAAGGGGGTCTCAAGAATTTGGAAATAGCTGCATCTTCACTTGATTGTGCTACTCCTTGATGTAAAAGCTGATACTTTTGAGCCTCAAGGGACTGCATGAGGTGCTCCAGCTCCTTCACAAATTCTATAGCCCCACCCACTATAGAGGCCTGGTCACCCTAAAACACACAAAATTTGCACAATGAATCAGTAGTGGGATTGAGAAAAGGTGATGGAAAATTAATATATGAAGCTTTTCAAGTGGCCCAGAGTATGATATCTAACAGCATGTTTAGTTAGTCTCAAACTTCCAATTTTTTGGTACCATAATAATTAATAAGCACATTACACTTCAAGCTCAGTACTGTTTCTTCTTCACGTTCCAAAGAAATAAATTTCCAACAAAAAGAACACTATCCTGTACAGTTAATGCAACCTTAGCATTGGGCTTGCTTAACAGTTATTTGGAGAGAGAATCTCCAAAGCTTTGCTACTTGGGAGTAGGGACCATAACATACTTCCTAGTATCTTTGAGAAAATTCCCAATATTTTCATGTGAGAAAGACAAGACAGAGGAGGGTAATAAAGAAGGAAGGAAGAAATGCAAACCCTTTGTACATAGGATTCAGGCATGAGTGAACGCAGAACAGCAAGATGCTCATTCATCTGCCTCCTGCGGTTTCTTTCCACAGTAATGTGGGTCATTCTTTGAGTCTCAGCCTCTTCCTTGTTTTTGCAAATCCTTGCCTTTCTTCTCCTCTTCTTCCTCCCTTGTGCAGCAAAATTCTGCCTCTGGCAAATGACTTCTGGTTCACCAGCTTGGCGTTTTCGTGTCTCCAAAGCATAGTTATCAAATGCAGGGTCATGTTCATGACATTTCACTCTATTTTCCTCTAATAGTAAACTAGTCTCTGAAGAGTCATGGCTGCTAAATGGAGTTGCAGAGATAGTGTCATGGATAATGAAACTAGAAAATTCATTAGATGACAGTGTTTCTAAAGCCATTACTCTCTTCAACTGTTGTTGGTCTGAATCCTCTTCTTATGAGAAGCTATTATAGCAAATCCCAGTTTATGCAGTTTGAGATAAAGGAAAAAGATGTTGAAAGTTAATTAAATATTGAAAAGGGGTAATGTAGATTATAAGATACGTAGCACGTGAGAAGGACAGAAAAGGTGTTATGCTTTTCAGCAATCAGAAAGTGAAGGAAAAGGAAACAGGTTCCTCACTCATCCATTCTTGCTTTGGTTCCCTTCACAATTTCATAGGTGCCATCAAAGACTGGCATACCTTCTGCAAGAGAGAGTGGGTGGGGGACCCAAATCTATATAGAAATATGCATACAAACAACAGAACGAGCTGTGCAATAGCTACTCCTCACATTCAAATCTGTGTTTGGGTTTGCAGGAAATGGCTGACCCACGTACCCCGAGATTCCCTTATAAATAATTTAGACAACGACTCTAGCATCTATTTGACAATTTATTGTACATTCTATGTGTCAAAAGCATATCAACATTTTGCTGTTGTTGACTTGTGAATCCAACGATTGAGGTTAATCCTTGTAGTAGAGCGTACAAATACCAAATCCACAATAAACTTACCCTGATAGGATCTCATAAAATTGTTGGAACTTCATGATCCTAACATGCAAAAACTATATAAAAAAAGATCATTTTGAGAAGTGAGATGTTAGATTACAACTCTTGTATGAGCTGAGCTGAGCAGCGCAGCCCCTACTACAAGGGGCGTACTTCCCGTGGTTACTTTGATTGTCGAAGGAACAGTACCTTTCCATCCAAGTACTCACTCACATTGATATACCAAAGTGTATTAAAATGATTGGGACCACTGGGTACTTGATTGACAAACAAAAGTTGTTAAGTCGCCTTGCTAATACGTGATCACAAACATGCAAATGTGACTGAATGAAATTAAGGCTAGTTGGAGTAAAAGTTAATAACTATTATTATTATCAATGTCGTCTTCTTACAGCATGTGAATGTGTTGGTGTTTGTAGGATGAAAGATGGATATTACATGCAACAGACCTTTTAGCCTATTGTGCTGATGAGGACAAATGAAGGCCAGAAGTCAAGCTTGGACCATGGTCCAAGATGTCAGGCCTCGGTTAGGATAACCATGTGATGCAGTGAGTGTGTAACCTTCTCTCCACGAAGAAGTACATCACCAGGGCCGCATCTCTTCTCTTATTTTTAAAATCCAATCCCTATGATTCATTTTCCACATTCTTTTCCAATTGTATACATTGGCTTCTAGATTGAAGCTTCTTTTGCCCCTCCCTTTACTTTTTCACTGCACATCACATATAAGATCTTCAAAAAGCATGCTGCACCAGGAATGCATGAAAATGAAGTATAGCAAACAAACAGATGTGTATGAGCTGTGAGTTGCGTTTGCTGATTTGCTCTTGAGTGAATCAGTGTTCATGCAAAGACAACATACACGTTAATGTATAAATTTAAGTGCCATCAAGGGTGAGTCCTTGTTGAGACTTCGGACTCTACCATTCTATTGTCAATGTATTAAAATTGTAGCCCAGAGCTTCTAATCACATGACTACCTTTACCATCAAATTATAATTGCCACACAAGATTTTTATTAAGTTCAATGGATTATTAACATAGAGGGCATTAAAACATATTTTAATAATAGATAATAACATGAACAGAGGACTAAAACACAGCCCATGGCTGTTTACCAAAATTTTAACTTCATACAAAAGTAATCTGCAATTCTATCAACAGTTGATAAAATACAGGTGTGCACAAGCAAGATACATGCGCTTTATTTGATGACACGGGGTATCAACAGGCAAGATTACCAATCCTGTCATGATATTTGCTGCATGCATACAAATTATTAAAAGAAATTATAATTGAAAGATAGAGAGAGCATATGAATGTAACTAAAGAATATCTCGTATGCAGAAGAAACGTAGCCACCATGTTCCAATTAAGGGCTTCTATGAGTGCTGGAGTTTTACTTCCAGGAAAAATATCTGCCAGCATAAGAATTGATAACAGCAGAAAAATTGGTGATATTCATATATTCAGACCAAATCCATCATCAGATGCCAAATTGACAATTACAGTGTCAATGATAGACTTGATAATACTCTGCTGTGAAATTAGGATTTTGATACTGAAGTGAAGTCCATGCCAGGTTAGTTTCACAGGATTAATTTGCATCAATATAACCTAGAGACTACTAAGCCAGACAGAGTCAACAAAAGAATCCTAATAAGTATAAATCTCACAAGCTACAAGGTCAACAACATGGACCATCAAATTATGTTGGACTTGGACAGTGAATATATATGAACAAAGAGAGAATAATTTGTAGGTTGTCAGCCAATACCATAGTAATTTATTGCCAGTTGCATTGCTCACGGTGTTTATTATTAGTTTTCATCCATTGATGCCAAAAGTATGCCCTTCTAATTAAGATACTTTAACATCCTTCCGTCCTCCAGAAACTTCTTTCTACATGCCTTTTTAAACGAACAGTTACTAACCAGACTCAGGCATCATGAAAAGTAACAAGTTTCAAAATAATTAAACATGTTCTAGAATATGGATAAGTTTTACCAGAGAAGAGAGAGAACCTAGTACCCCATCCTAACCCATCTGCCACCTCTGAATGCAGAGGAATAGCTTCCAAAGATAAAATAGTTTTCTAAGTGAACACCAAGAAGAAACAAAGTCAATATCCTGGTCACAAAATAAATTATTTGACTAAAACTATATAGATCAGAAGTAAAATCATTTGAAATAGTTTCCAATGATATTACAGCCTCAACACCAAGGTTGGACAATGAAGGGAGTAAATCTTACTAAATATGCTAAAAATTCATCCATGTTTTGATTGATGACATCCATCCTCTTTAATTATTTAATCATATAATAATTTTAGTCATGTCGAGCAGAAAAAGCGCCACTCAAAACATAAATTCAATTATACAGATCACAAAAAACAAGGATAAGACTTAAAAAAGATACCAATGAGGAAAGTTAAACAATACCATAATATGGTGGGGGAATATTAATAGAGTAAGACTTGACACTTGACATAGCAGCAAGCAGAAAGAAACGATTCCAAGACATACTACATTCACCCACATGTACCTGTAAGAAGGAAAATAATATTGGCTACCATAAGTCTTGAACTAAGAAATTAGACAATTAAACCTCAATTCCATAAATAGGCAAAATGCATAGCAGTGATAATATTCATGAAAAATTAACCATGAGAACTTCTGCATTAGTAATTTCTTTTTCTCTTACTTCTTGGTTATTTGGAGCAGATTCATTTAAATAACTCTATTAAAAGCATATTAGCCTTCCCTTTCCCACCAATACCTACAGGAGTTTTAAAGAAATGATTCACTCTTTCATAGTACAATCAAGATAAAAGTTTTCCATGCCAAGCAAATGGTTTTTTTTTTCTTCTCAAAATAAGCATCTAACTCCGCCATGCATTGCATCAGAAATTTCAGGCTTAACACGAATCATGGGAATTGGCATAAGGTATACATTGATTAAAATATTATTCTCTTAAGGTGTTAGGTTCCAGAATCTAAGTAATGTTACTCTCAAGTTTCAAAACAGATGGTTGAGTACTATGCATCCGGGTGAAGCATGGCAATGGGGTGAGTGGGGGTCGGGTGCAACTTCCTCATATTTGATGTAATAGCCACTCTTCCTTCATTATTATCAAACAATTTCATAGCTATTGATCTTTCAAAATCATAGACTTTGAATTCTCTTCTTGGTAGTGTTTTGAGAAGGAATAGTTGGAGTGCAGCTGAATATCTCCTAAACCCCAGATGATCCACTATTGAAAGTGGATATTCATGCAAGACAATTGCACTTGCAAGCTCCTTCTTTGAATTTTCTGGATCATAAGTTGTGGTAACCAATTCCTGTCTACCTTGCATGACCTTAGGCATAAGAACTCTAGGCCCCCTCATATTAATCTTGTGTTGAATGCATATATCCACATTATCATCCGTCTCATCAACTGGTGCTCGCAAAGATTCATTTGTTGCGGGACCTTCAGGTGTTGTGTTAGTACTTTCTGTTGGAATTGGTTGATCTGAACTTTCCTGTGGAACCGATTGGTGGGAATTACCATCATATGCCATTTACATCTAAAAAACAATTGATGTTGTTTCAACAAGAAATTTCAATTAAATACAGCACAAGTGGAATTAAAGAGAAATTTCCAAATAGAAATTTTACAAATTGGATGTGAGTGTGCAGCAAGTATATGGGGAAAAAACATTCTAAGCAACCAGATTTTGCTGATTAATGTGTGATTATTTAAGAAACAGTAAATCACTGCCAACACAAAAAAAAAAAGCATAAGGAAAGGATAGGAGAATGACATGCAACTTCTTTATGACAAAACACATTATAATTAAAAGCATCTCCATGAAATTAACCTAACAGAACCAAGATAATTATACTCACGGTCACGGGTACAATTGAAAAAAGTTCTATACTTAAATGACAAATTATAACTACCTCTAGTTTCAGTTGACCCACACCACTCAATTCAAAAATAAAATGAAAAATAAATACATCATGTTTCACTCTCAGACAAACTTTCCCAGTATAATAGAAAGATCTCTTCCAAATTAGAAGTTCATAACTTTTTGCATTAATTGAGGAGAATCAAATAATGGTACCATACAATGAAAAAAATAACCTGACATGACAAAGTATCAGCAACATCCAACCTGGTACTGTCATAGATGCTGCATGCATGAGAGTGACTTCTTGCATAAAAAAATAGAACTTTGCAATTTGCAGTAAAGAAATCAGGCTAAACAGCCAATTGACGGTGAATAAGATGAAAAATTGCATTCACATAAATTCTTTGCACAAACTAAAATTTACAACAGCAAATAACACGAGAAGAACAATCAACCTAACAATCAGCCTATTGCTTGCTATTGTTGCTGCCAAGTTTTGAAAGAAACTAACATAATGGCATGGCTAACTCGTGTAGCACATTCAAGTCATGTTATAATAAAAGTAAATAGCTAAGCCAAGGGATGTATATATAGTCTGAAATCGAAATTGATCCATAGTCATATTATAATAAAAGTAAATAGTCAAGGGATATAGTCTAAAATTGACTCATATTCATCATTAGGCATAAAATAAATATGGAAAGCAAAACTATCAAAACAGAACCCCAATTTTATTATTTAAAATATGAGAAAAATAATACGAAGCTAGGGCTTCATTTGCCTGCCGACTAGCATGTAAAGAAGAACAAAAAGAGCAAGAACTTACCAACAAGTAGCGATGTAGAGAATGAGCTGTGTTGCAGGCGAGACCAGAGATGAATTGATCTCAGGCGGCGCAAGTTCTAGAAATAAATGAATATTTGCAATCAAGAAGCATGCGCCGCGCGGCAGCACCTCGGCGTCAAGTGGAAAGACGGCCCCAACCAGTAGGAGAACTTCCTCAACTTGATTGAAGCTGTTGAATGAGAACGTCGTGAAAACTGAAGAGTGAGTGGCAGAGGAAGGACCAAACAGTTTTCCTTTTTTTTTTTTTCATTTCTTAATTTTTTCCTTGGGAAATCCTAACGATTAAAATGGAGCACGAAATAAGAATACCTTATAATTTTTTGTCCTAAAAATAATAATTTTGGGCAATCAAATGGAAAAATCACAATATTTTGAGGATCAAAAATATATTTTATTTCTTTTTAATATCTGTTTTATAAATTTGTTTTTTATTCTGATTTATTTATTAAAAATCCATCAATAAATGTATTTAGTAAAACCTTTGTCATTGCTTCTTTTAAATTTTAAAAACAAACATTGAAGATATTTTAAGCTGTTTTTTATTTTCTGGTTTTTAAAATTGATAACTTAGAAATTGGGAAATGTCTTATAAAGCATTTAGTTTATTCCCTACAAATCTAGTTATCTAATAAATTAAGAGAATGTCACAATTATATTTTATTATCAAAATAATTTTAAATTAATTTATAATTTTTTTATTTTATTTTTCATATTTCACAAAATATATATTCATTACCTGGGATGTATGAGAGTTTACTATTGAGTAATAGTATTCATACAACAAATTTATACAACAACTCATACAACATACTTTTTCTCTCTATATCTCTCCATCATATCACTTATCAAATCACCCATCACATCTCACACTTCTTTCTTTTATCTCTATCCTCTCCATGTTGTATAAAAAACATTTCTCTTTACTATTGCACATTTGTCAGCAAACGCACATGAGATGTAAAGTTCTGCAAATGTATTGATATAACAAAACATAAAAATAATTGATGTAATATTTTTTTCTTTTTATTTCTTTCTATCGTATTATCAGTCACATTTCACTTTTTTTTTATGAATTATAGTACATAATAACCTAGAAATATCATTTCTCATGGATAAAAATTGCCCAAATGTATCTAGGCCCTAGAGTTGGGGATACTTTGAAAGAAATAAAGATAGTTAGCTTTCTAAAAGCTTTTCTTCAAAGCTTACTTGATACTGTTTCATTCTGGGCTATCTTCATGCCGTTTCTGATCTTTGAGTAAACGAAAACTATCATCTTTTTCCAACTAAAATTCATCAGCTTATAAGAAGAGAAATCAGAACGAGACGTCTCATTTTAAGATACATTGATAAGAGGATCCTAAATTGATGAAGAAGCATGTTCCTAGCTATACTGCCTATACATCACCTTCGGAATAGAATGCTCTACATTTTGAAAGCTGATGTTTCTAGGATTAACTGTCATATTATATATTATATACCCTCTACCAAGCATTGTGCCTTTGTATTTTGCTGTCTCCTTTGTGCTTTTGGCCCAAATACGTTGAAAACAAAAATAAGACGCTTTTCGAATTGAGCATAAATCAGGTATCAGTAACCAGTCTAAGATCTCTATATATATCAAACAATTTTCAATCTAAGAGTCTCATGAGTACACCAAAAAACACAAGAGACTCATTAACCCTAATGTATGTACAATCTTCTACAGAGAAAAAATCTACAATCTTCTATCTCGATGCACATGTGAGATTTTAAACAGCAATTAAAAGAAAAATCACTAGAACAGAGAACAGAGGATAAAGAACAAACTCAAATATTTTCTGTACCACCACGTCAAGAGCAGCCAAATACAGTTTGAACACAAGCACAACTTCTACAAGATGCATGTACCAACAGGCCTTGCTGCAACCATATCCTTATAACTTGAACAACTCTTTGTGCAGTTATGCCCTCCTCTTACAAATTTGAACGCTACATGTTCTGGTAATCTCAACGTATATTTTTCATCATCCTTTCCTTCATCTCCTTCTCTAATCATAACTATAGAATGCCCTGTTGAGTGTGACCGTGCAAATCTCTGTTCTCCCTGTTCCTTCACCGAAACTACAGCCACATCATCATGTCTCTGATCTTCACCTTCACCTTCATCTTCTTTTACCTCAATGCACACATGATCCCTGCTCTCTTCTACTACACGGAGATTATCCTCTGCAACCTCCTGAGACTTTCGCGTTTCGTTTGTTGGGGAATATTCAAGATCCTTACGACAAACAGGGCAAGTCTTGTGTGAACTGAGCCAGAGGTCAATGCATTCTTGATGGAAGACATGGTAGCAAACGGTTAGAAGACGAAGCATGCTATCTTCCTCGAACTCCAACAAACAAATGGCGCATTCGAGGCTATAGTTTTTCTCCTTACGGAGATTCTTGACAGAGGAATAGAGAAAGGAAGGGAAGGATTGGAGAAGAGAAGAATCGAGGCCTCTGTTTGGAGATTGATTGTTGTTGGAAAGACGAACGATGGTGCCTGAAGCTGTTCGTTGAAATGCCCAAGTGTGCATGAAACTTGCAAAATAACACCTGCAGAAGTAAACTACGCTGAAACCTACAAAGCAAATCACAACCACGGCGAGTGTGAAGGCTACAAGCGCTGGTGAGGTGCTGTAGGTTGTAGCTGCTGGTTGTGATGGAGTTTCTGAATTATCTGCTTTTGAAGGAGACATAGCATAGATGAATACCAATGGTGATGGTTGGTTGGATTTTGCTTGTATGTCCAGAGAAGGGCTTAATTATTCAGGACTTGTCATCCTTGGTTATTTGTCGTGGATGAGAGAAGTTTAAGCACAAATGAAGCAAAGCAAAGCAAAACAATTGAGATGAGGTAAAGAGGTGAGATTTTTCTTTTTTTCTTTTTCTTTTTCCCACTTTCCTTTTTAGGCTTTTTTGGATGTGGGAATTTTAGGTCCGAAAATATAGATGAACAAGGAGTTATTATATGTGTGAATGTTTTGTGCGAGCGCTAGATGTTAGGTTATTGTGGGGTGGTGATGTGGAGGGTTGTGGTATTGAGCGAGTCCTTATGAGAAGGAAAGGGCTTATATCCGAACACTATCTAGGATAAATCTGAATCAATGAAGGTGTATACCGATATATGTGTATATAAAGCTAGCTCTTAAATTGTATATCAGATATGTGATTGAAAAAAAAAAAATTGATGTAACCCTGCATAAATCAAGAAATAATTTCCGTAAGAAAAATAAGTGTGAGGTTATATAAGATTTCTGTAAGCTAAAAAGAATATGTGAATAGATGATTGATGAGAGTTCATTAATTGTTTGTTACTTTTCTAGTTTATAGATACCCACCCGGAGCGAAGAAAAGAATATGTTTAAAACTACCAAAGAAAAAGAAAAGGTATGATGGGGACTTTTCTTGTATAAAACACTACTCAAGCATAAGCAGTGCCCTTGAGATTGCTGCGTAATTATAATTAGATCTATATATGCAGAACCATTGTAACGAATAAGTTGTCAATGGAGATAAGGGGAACATAATCATAATCAGATGCTAAACAAGGAAGCTACTGCTACATTCAGCAACTCAATTTTGATACCATATAATCTTTTATATGGACCTTCCCATTTATGATGAGTCTCTGTGGTGGCTCTGGATTACAATGGAAGGCCTTTGTGAAGGAACTCCAATATGACAGACATCAGAATGAGCAAGTGATGCAGCCACCTTATCAGAAGGAGTACTTTTAGAAGGTACTTCTCACTGTTTTGTGCACCTGTTTCTATTTTCTCCCTCCACAGTCCACTTCCATATGGATGCAAAATTATGTGGTCATAATACTAGTACTAGTACTATAGGTACAATTTAGACAAATAAACAGTGTGAGTCAATAAAATGTTATTTTTTTTTGTCAAAAGTCAATAAAATGTTTGTATAATTGTATGTTTGGATTGGTAGGTGCTAGAATATAAATGTTGTGGGCCTTGGCTCTTGCAGCTGTTATATTCTTGCTCCTTGATCGGTCTTCTATGAGCATTGGGTTTGGCCATTTTTCAGTGAACATTTTTTTGATTAAGTTTAAATTCACTTGACAGTTTAAAAGGCCCAAACAGACCATTTTTATGGTCCATATTACTTACTTTATATCTGTGGCTGCTTGATTTCTGTCTACGGAGAAGAGCCAGCCCAAGAAATATCAATCTAAGGCGCAAAAGATTCTGTTCTGGACCCAAAAAAACAATGAGACTCTGTTTTGGTCCATATTTGGTAAAAGCTGCAGAAAAATTACAAACATGACTTACGAAATATAGTTAGATGAAAGACTAAAAACTCGTGATTTTAAAAAATAAAAAACTAAAAATTAGAAAAAATAAATAAAAGAGGACTAACACTAAATTTTATTATACTTTCAGGATAAAAAATATACTTAAACTTTTATTATATCTATCAAAATTGTCTAGCCACAGTGCGTTTGGATTGAGCCATTTTTAAGTGGAGTCAAATGCTAGCCTAAACTAGCATTCGTTAGAAAAAAAAATACTAGCATGACCCATCAATATTTTGCAAAAAAATGTAATAAATCTGATTTTTTTTAAAATTTAAATTAATGGAAATTAAAATTTTGGAAAATTAGTTTTAACTTTTAAGTCAATGACACACATTAGGATTTAGGATGCAGACTTTAATTATTTTTTACACTGATTTTTATTACACTCCATTTATATCTATTTTTTTTATTTCTTTACTCTTTTTTATCACATCTATTACTTTTTCTCTCTTCATTTCATTTTTTTTATCTCTCTTCCCTACAATTTTCATACTAATTTTCTAGTTTGGATATATCTTTTTGCTTTAGGAAGCTAGCCCAATTTTTTGGTATAAACCATAGGTATCCCTATTGCTAGGGACAATTGTATTCGAGGCTTAGTCACAGTTAAGGCTATTCACCCCTCCCAAAGAGTGTGTTTAGTGGGAATCGAAGCTAGCCCATTTGTTAATTCCGTTTCGATTCTTTAAATAAAAAATTAAGTATAACCTTGAAAACTTTTTTTTGGTCAATAAGTATAATCTTGATAGATAACCTATAAGATAAACTATTAAATTCTGGGCCAATAGGATGGAGCTGCCCAAGTCAAATTAGTTTAACAAAGAGCCCAACCTAGTTGGACTGAAAAGGAAAGGTCATACTTAAATCTGTTAATTAATCTAAGTATACATTATTCATAGTACAAAAAAGAAAATAGTACCAAAAAAAAAAACTACACATTATTCAGATCAGAGCCTTTCAAACGCAGTTTTTATGGCGCTTTTGTTTTTAGCTAGACCTTCTGATCAAAATATTCATGGTAAATTTCCTTCATTCTGACTTCCAGAATAACCACGTTTCCGTTTGGGTTACTTCGCTTGAGCCATAAGCAGGACTTTATTATTAATTTACAGGAAAAATGAAATGAAAACTAAAATTGAAAAAAAGAAAGAAAGAAAGGCTTGTGCTTTATTACTAGATCAACAATGGTGCCAACGAAGTACGAGTTCATTGTTCTGCTTTTTTTAGTGATTAATACTTAGCGTCAATTCTTAAACATTCACTATTTGTTAATCATATTTAATAAATTTTCAAACATTTATTCATGATAAAGCTAATACTTACTAAATATTTAACGATCATTGAATACAGTATTCTTTTTGTTTTGTGTATGAAAGCAACCATCAAAGTCGAATATTAATGATAACCCCAAATGTCTTCCCAGCCAAAGAAATTGCTCCAAGAAGTTCTTAAATTAAAGGTAATTATTCTCATTCTTTATGTTTTCCTGATATAGTCAGATTGATATGAATTTATTCTGAACATAATTGCATGATATCAGTTTGGAAATTAATGGACAAATCATTCAGGTCACTTTAGTTAGACTAGTATTGTAGATATGGTTGCAGGGGGGAAGAACCTGAAAAAAAAAAAGAAATCAAAGATAAGTGAAAGTGTCAAATCTGAATTCTTTTCAAAACATAACTGAAAAGGAAAACTATGCCCGTTCATCTGTAAGTTCCCCTACATGATCAAAAGCACATTAATCTTACAGGTTTTCTGTTAAACTTTCCATCACAAAAAAATTAAGAAGAATCATGCAAATCACAGGTCTTAGCTAGGATTTAACAGGGTATATTAGGGAAATATTCCTACCCACAATATTCTCATATAGGTTGATTGATGATATAAGTATAACAACTATACAGTAAAAGATTTGTTTAGTGAATGATTGAAAGTAGCAAATTAAATTTTTATTTTCAGCATTTCTAATTTTTTCTTTATAAAATTTTTTAAAATAAAAATAAGAATAAGAATAAAAATAGAAAATGAAAACAAAAAATGAAAATGTAAACCAATCATCCTCTCTCCTTTTTCTGAGTATTCAATACAACTACATATTTGGGTCGAGGCTCGAATTTAAAATCACTGGTTAAACTAAAACATCCTTTCACCAGTCAAGTGACCCATAGTAAATACAAAGTTCACATCAAATGCTACTAGAAGAAATGGTATGGGCAGGCTATCAACATCGAGAGCGGTTGAGTTGAGGCCAGACAGTATTCATAATTCAATGAGATGACAAAAAGCACAATTCAGTTTTAAGAAGTAGTGCCGCTATTTTTGTTAACTAATGGGTCGACAGTACATTGAGCCATTTCTATACTCAACAAAAAAATGGAAAAATTAAAAGAAAACAGTTGCAAGTGTTAAGGCACATTATTTATTCAATAATGCAACCACAGGCTTAGCTTTCACATTGTTTCCTATCTTTATTCTAAACTCTTAACGCTTAATTCCTCTACCTCTGCCGACCGAATTGAATTTATAATCCAGCTAAGATACTTGTGTTGGAACTGTCCAGAGTCTTCATTTCAGTTAGCAGTTACTTTCCAGTTCACCATTTTGGGTCCTCTCCTGCCAAAGCACATTTGAACTAGAAAGAGTTTCGGATGTGATGCCATCAATCATTTATCACTCTAAATGAAAAATAAATGCGGGTCTCGTTTACTTTTGCCAAAAATAAGAAAACAAGGTCATGACACGCTTCGGTTATAATTAAGCATCGTGTTTGCACTACCACCATTCACCAATTTTTTTCATGGACAAAATAAGGTGGCAATAAAAAGGTGCAAGTTCTCTTTATCACACACACAAATTAGTTAAGCACGCGCGTGTATTTTGGGTAGAGATGGTAAAGTAAATTATAAACCTTATATCCGTGAGTATTCGCCCAATTTTATCTTGATATCAATGGGGAAATAATTAATTGAATGAATTAAAGGTGTGTCGGGTAAAATTAAGTATCAGAGAAGTTAATTTTAGGGTGTTGGAAAGTTATTTGAAAGCTAATTAAAATTGATAATTTGTCAGTTAAATTGAAAGCATTCAATAAAAGTAATTGTTAAATTAACTTATAACAGTATAGTGGCATATAATAATATAATTAATTATTGAAATAAAAAGAGTAAATAGGAGATTGAGGAAAAAATTTAAGGAAAAAAATATAAAAAGTAATTTTAGCTAAGAGATGAATAGTAACATTTCAAAAAAAATGCTAGTAGTTATTGAAAAAAAATGATTTATTCAAAGTAATTTGAGAAAAAATACATATATAAGGTAGGTAGAATCGAGCCCAAAAAAAGGAATTGAGTGCTCTTTTTTCGTCCTCAGCCAAAAAAAGGGGCAGATTCGACACTAAGTTTAGGGAGATGGGGTGAAGGATAGTGAATTCCTACTCCATCTTATTATCTAGGCAGTTTGGATGGAACTTTTGCAGAAATACGTCTAGTTAAGTGAAAAAAATAAAATGAATCAAATAAGTCAAATGCATTTAACTTTTCCATAAGTTAAAATCAGTCTTTATAGCCCACCTACTCCAAATTAAGCTCTGTCATTTAACTTCTCCATAAGTAACTAATTCCAACTTATAGAGAAGTTAAATTCATTTGACCTCTTTGATTCATTTTATGGCCCAGTTTGGATACAACTTCGGCAGAATAACTTCTAGAGGAAAAAAGTAGAATGAATCAATGAGATAAGATGAATTTAACTTCTCCATAAGTTGAAATTAGTTACTTATATGGAGAAGTTAAATGAGAGAGCTTATGAAAAAGGTAGACTACAAAAACTAGTTTTTACTTATGGAGAAGTTAAATTCATTTGAATTCTTTGATTTATTCTCTTTTTTTCCTCTAAAAGTTCATCTCCAGAAGTTGTATCCAAAATGGACCTAATTTCATTTTTTAGAAATTCTTCTGTAGAAGTATATCCAAACTGTGCCTATGTAATTTTGAGAAGTTAAATTAGTGTGTTTGGTTTTCATTAAAACCATATTTCAAACATGGATTTGAGTCAACACCACTAAAAAATGTTGACCAGATCCACATTTAAAATATAAATTGATAATGTAAACCAAACACAATAAAAATATGGGTGAAAAGAATTTGGCTCGATTCGTTCTCAACAACACTTAAGCCATATGAAATTGAGTCTAACTTTATTTCCCCAAAAATAATAAAGTCACGGTGAATCTCATTTGATAACCTTACATCAAGCTAAGAATGAATTCAATTCAATCTTCAGATTACGTGTATATTTATTAATTGTATAAACAACCTTTTTTTATTGATATACAACTCTTTCATGATTTTATTTAACTTGTAAATTGAGTTAATTTAATCTTAATTAAATTCGCACATTATTGATTTTTTTGGGACTTATATAATCAATTTCAAATTTAAAGAATTAAACCGATTAAAATTTAAGACGACTAAGCGAAAAGCTTGTACCAGCTATCTTAGGGATGCTCAGAAGGGGAGGAGGGGTAACATATGTAAACTTTATTTCTTTTTTTCTTTTGAAAAAAAGAGAATTAAAAAGTAGGCCTATTCCATATTGTGTAATTTAGAAATAAATACATAAATGAATATTTGATTAAAAAACATTAATTTGTCATATATATAGTATGGGGACATACATACAAATTTTTTTCTAACATTGTACATATGGATAGTTTCCCGCAGAAGATCAGCTAAGGTTATTTCTCTAAAATAACCTTTTCAAAAAGATCAATCACCATTGAAGTCAAGCCGCAAAGTCCACCATCAATTTGTTCAACTTCTTGTTGCTTATTCTCTGCTCGATGAAACTCTTACCATAGTCACCGCTGCAAAGGATACATAAAAAACTTTAGTTGAATATGTCAAGAGTCAACACTCAACACTACACGTTCAAATGTTGAATTCAAATAAATGCAAAAGTCAAAATGACCAAAACACCCTTCTCACCTTTGAGGTAAGGAAGGAGCAGCAGGTGTCAACTTTCGCGCGAGCTGAACGGCGTCGTCGTGGGTGTTGATGATGTGATTGAAGCACAAATAACGACCGTAGGATGAGACATCCTCATAGACACATAGGTGAGCATCCACCAAGAAGCCCAAATCAACGGTCACAAACACCCCATCCTCGTACATCTCAGCAGCTCCTCTCAAGTAAGGGTTCTTGATGGAGAGATCATGAGCCATCAACAAACCTGCGTTGATGGAAACCATATTCACTCCTCTGTCCATTGCCAAGGCCCACGCTGTTTTCTCTGCCAGCGTCTTTGACATCCCATGCCATAACTGTTTGTACAGTGCAATCAATTATTCACTTTAGACTTTTCCTATAACTGATCATCACACACATGTTCCATTCCATAGTAATCAATGATTCATTAGTTTTGTACTAGTAGTTTGTTTAATTTATTTATTTATTACTACTTGCTATGTACCAATTTTGCAACAAATCCAGGTGTGAAAAGTGAAAATTAGGTGAGTATTGAATTTGTTTTGATTTATTATAAAACCATAGGTGAGTATTGAATTTGTTTTGATTTATTATAAAACCATATTTCAAAACGTAAATAAGTCAAGATTCTTTTATTCAGTGCTGGTTAAGATATACATTTAAAACGTGATTTTACCTTGAATTTACGGCAGAAATTGACATCACTCCAGTGTGTCTCATCTAAATCCAGTTCCATGGTCTTACGATCCTCCCTCCAAACCACAGCGGTTGCTGAGGATGTGAAAATCACTTTATCCATTGTTTCTGTCTGAGCACAAGCTTCGAGCACGTTGTGTGCTGCTCTTACCTCCACGTCCGCCATGTATTCCTGTGTTTGTTACCAACACAAGTGAAATGAGTGATCAGTTTTCAATTTTCATCCACAAATTAAAGTGTTTTTGTCCGCTCTGGTAAAGATAATAAATTAACCAAACTGTACTATAACTTTTCCACCATACTTTTGTTAGCTTTTGGTCAAAAAGTCTGTCAAAGAACGTTTATTGCTTGCCATAAATTAAACACATGGGACAAACAATTTGGAATTCAAAGTTTCAGTGAGGTTTTGGATGAGAGAAACGAATATCCTATAAACGTATTGTGCCATCATTTATTCCATACTAAACTGCATATAAAAGGATTCTGATAATCTGATATGATAAAGCTAATAAACGCATAAATTTTAATAGTCGGTATATAAAATATTCGGCTTCTTTAACAAAATACAAAAAAGAAGATTCTCTCTGCATATAATTTTTGCACAATTTGATTCATTGCAATTCACTAAATTAATCACGATGGTGCTATGAGTGGTATAAAAATTAATTTATATCATCAAATTATTGTGATGAAATTTGAAACATTGTATGTGTCCCACATTGCGTGCAAATCTTTCAATATTTCTATCATGATTACTAATATTTTAATAAATTAAAAAAAATACTGATATGATCATACACTAATTGAAATAAGCAAATCAGCACATGGCTGGAATTAAGGAAAAATTAACCAGCTCAAGTGACCATGACATATGAATGGCTTGTTATTTCACTAGGAAGATAGACCAACACAAACTAGGACTTTATTATTTAATTTGCTTCGCTGTCATGGTCTCCGCGTATGTGAAAGGGGTTGAACCCACCCCAGAAGTTGGGGAAAATGGAGTAACCAGCTGTGATCAAGTAAGTGAGAAACTTAGGCAAATTGTGCCCACCACATGCACCAATAAATGGAGCTACTCACTTTCAAGGACTAACGCAAGAGAACTCTTTGCTACTATTTCATTTCACCCAACAACCATTGTCAACAAAAAACTCATGCATTAACTCTTCAATGTTTTTCTTTTTATTAGGAGGCAGGTGCCCAAAAAGAGGGCTATTTCCAAATCTCCATGAATTTAGTCCTTATGCTCTGTTTAATTAAATAATCATCAATTAAGCCTCTTTTTAGCGTAAATAAAAAAATTGTTAATATCGAAATATATTCGAACCGTGATTAAGATAATATAAAATGATTTCTCTGAACTCAATTCCAAAAGCAAAGAGGAAATTATTAAAAGAAAAAATGCTTGCTTACATCATAATTAGGCTGGTCAAGGGGAGGTTCAAATGTGTAGAACAAGCCAGAGCAGCCTTTGAGTGCGTCAATTATGCTATGGTAATCAAATGGGTCTGATCGAAAAATCTTGAGCTTATTGGGATCAGCAGAAATCCCATTGAATAGCTCTTCTTCCCCTGCGGAAAGCAAAACAATTTCAAGGAAACGAAACAACCAAGCAAAGAAACTGAAAAAGAAGGTTAATTAATTACCGTATTTTTGAAGGGAGGCATGGACTGTGTAGCCCCTTTGGAGGAGTCTCTCGACGAGGCTGAAGCCCAGTTGGCCCGAAGCGTCCATGACACATACTGCGTGGCTACTAATGTCGAATGAAGGTGCCATGCCCTGACCTGATTTGATTTGATTGCGCGGGTTTGGAGTCTTAGAGAGAATTGAATTGAGTGAGAGGAAAGGTGTTGTTTTGTTTTTGTGTGTGTGTTGTGAATTGTAAACTATATAAATAAAGAAGGGCGGCTAGCATTCAAAGAGCGTGCAGGGTAGATAGGTAGGAAGGAGGTAGTTGCAGTTTGATAGATGGGCACGCGCGCGGACACAACACACCCTCAAACCTCAACCCAATAGAAAGAGAAAATAAAATATACTCCCTCCGGTCCTATTTATAAGAACTTTTTTTGGGTGAGTCTTGATCCTTTTTATAAGAACCTTTTCATATTATCTTATACATTAATTATTTCTTGACCAAAATACCCCATTAGTGGAGGTAGATGAGTAATTAATTAGTGGAGAGAGTATCACACAATAGAGTAATTAAATAGAAAGAGAAAGATAGTGGGTCTCAATAAATTCAAGGGCAATTCAGGAAATATGATACACATTCATGACAAATTTATTGCAACTAACTAAATTAACCAACTTCCTTAATCTGTGTGAAGTAGTTAAAAAGTTCTTATAATTAGGACCGGAGGGAGTAGTAGAAGATCAGGGAAAGGGGCATACTGTTTCTGTGATTCAAACCCCTTTCATATAAAATTAATATCTTTTTTTCAAACTGAGGAAATAAAAATATGTTTTTACTTCAAATTTTATAAAAAAAAATAATAGAAATTATGTCAGTCCATATTATTGGCTTTCATAATATTCATTCAACAATGATAAATGTAGCTTGGTGGGAATGTGCTAGCTTGAGCTTGTCCAGGTTATGGACCTAACTGCCCCTTCCAAAACTCATGAAGTGCGCTTTAAATGAGGGATTTCAATAAGGGTCATCGTTATCCTCATAACTATTACTAGTAGTACTTTAACCTATATATATATATACAAAATTGACATGAATAATATATTAAATATTGCATTCATTAAATATGATATATATATATTTATTTATTGATGACATCAGTCTCAATGGTGAAGATAAGAATATTTAAAATAGAATTTTATATTAATAAGAAAAAAAATTATCACTAATTTATGTTTTGATATGATAAATACTTTTCTATTAAATTATAATTTTCATTATGAATATTCTTATCGTTAATCATTAGGATTGATGTTATCAAAGCTGATAAGATATTATAAAATGTATATCATATAATTCATTCAATGAGTATAGTTACTATTTACGAGAAAAATTGACTCGAACAATTTATTAAATGTTCTGTTCATTAATCATTAATATAGTATATAAAACATCATGACTTTTTTAAAATCACTCCTTATGCTTGAGGTTAACATTTTTAAAAATGAAAATAATTTATGAAAATAGAACATACTTATTATGAAACATAGATGAATAATAAATACTTTTTTTATTAACTTTAGCCATAAGAGCTTATTTTATCAAAATAAAATATTTTATTAGAAATACCAGTTATAATCCACTCAACATATACAATTATGATCAGTATATTTTTTATTAAACAATTACCACTACATTACATATTTTATTTATTTCACGTAAAAAATAAATTATCCAAAGAAATATTAATTACAATTTTGTTTCATCTGTCTTTTGAATTAGTTGTAAGTTGTAATTAGTACTTGAAAATTTTATTAAAGAATAATGGCTCCGATGGTAACATAACTTTTTTCTAGTGTTTTTGAAATGTTGCTCAAAGTAACATTCAAAATTTCAACTTTTAACTTAAATTACTTTTTACATTTTTATCTTGATTTTTTTTTATAATTCGTCATTTACGTACCCTTTCTATTTTAGTAATTAATTACATTTATTTGTCATTTTTACGGTTATCAATTAGTTTAACATTTAATTTTACCAAACTTTCAATTCAATTGACTAATTTATTGTGTTTATGTTTCAGTTAGATCATTGAGTTTTTTAAGGCCAAACACTTGAAAAGATTTTTGTTTTAGGTTAAATTATCATCAAATAGGATAGGATGTGTTAGACTTTTTTAACATTAGATCAACCTGATAGATGTGTTCACGGGTCGGTTTGTTTGATTCCGTAGGAAAAATAAATCTAAATAAAATAAAATTGTTCGATTCGATTTAGATTTTTTAATTTTTTGATCTGTAAGTGACTTGAACCAAGCTGAATCGGTCAAGAACGAATTAGTTCAGTTCGATTCAATTGGATCATAAATTTTATTATGCCAATAAAATAAAAAAATTCAATTTTTTTAGCAAATAATAGGAAAGTTCATTCAAGGAAAAAGAAAATCTATGATAAAACCTCATATGATATTTAATCTCTCATTTATGATAAAAACTCATGTTGATATTTAATCTCCCATCTCTTCCAATTTTTTAGTATACATTTTTTTTATTTAGGGGTGGTTCGGTTTGGTTCGAGTAACGGGTCCAGTATCCTTAATCCATTACCCGAACGAATCATTGATGGATTTGATTGGTTCGGTTCGAATCCAACTCAATTGAGCTAAAAAAATTCAATCAAATTAGATTTATTTGGTTCAGTTCATGAGATTCATCGGATTGAACCAAACCAATTAACACTCCTACAACCTGCCTATCTCATTTTAGTGGGTTAATGGTAAGATCGATAGCCAAATGGAAAGATGGGATGAGATTGAACATTAGATCAAAATCACATACTTTTCTTAAAAAACCATATTAAATCAAAATCAAATAATATTAATAACTTTTAAATAGAAATTTGATTAAATAATTTTATTAATTTCTACAGTTAAAACTTATAGTTCTTCAATCAATATAAAATGAGATAGTTACAAATCATCATTAATTAATGTTATTTAAAGTAGGTTGATCTATCAAACACATTTTAATTATTTGAAGGAAAAAATACATTATTTAAAATTTTTAAGACATTAAATATTTTATTCTCGATATTTTACTGTGATCTATCCATCTTCCTTCTCTTTTATTTTTATTTTGTTAAAAGGGAATCACATAGTAAAAGACATATACAAGTGTATATATACGTAGATAAATCCCCATCAAATTTAATTCTCACATGTCTACATACACACATACACATATATATGATAAATATTAATGAAAAAATTTAAGATGCATGTATAAATAAAAATATTAGATAAAATTAATTGATTTTATTAATTTTGAATGTTTTAATTATATATTTTTAATTTTAAAAATCTTAACAAAATACATCTAATATATATATTTGTTGCAAGACTCAAAATAAGATGTTATTTACATAGTATTATCTCTTTAAAAAATGAGTAATATTAATTATTTTGTTTCTCGCTCTTATTTCATTAACATGTTTTATGAAAAATATATATAATTTATTAAAGACCATCATCAAACAAGAAGTAAATTCTCCGCTTAACATGAACAAAAATATACACCAGCATAATGAACAAAAAAAAAAACTTTTCTCAGAAAATGTGTTGATGGATGGTTGGGGTACTTTACAGTCAAACACCATAAATTAATGTTTTTCTTTTTTAGTGATTAAATTAATGTTTTTCTTACCTATAAAAAAGAATATCCTTCCAGGTCAGCACAAATTCCTTTGTGTAGTATGGCAACCCCTGCAAGCCTCAAAGACTCAAAGTTTTGATGGGTTTTTTCAACTAATATAGTATTATAGTGTCTAAATAATAGTTTATAAAAAAAAAAATTGAAATAGAATCACTTTGAGACTTGATGACGTGTACAAGCTGTTATTTTAGTTGACATCTTGCAAGCAGTCAAGGCGCCGTTTGGCCTGAGCCACTAATCGGCTTACAAGTTACTGGATTCCTTGCAAGCCGTTAATTAACCGTTAAGAAATTAATTTACTTTGTTCATGTCACTAATTCTTGTGGCAAAATAAATGTCCTTTTAGTTACAGAATTAGTAGTATTTCGTATAAGTGTATTCGATGAATTAATTTTTTTCAAATAAATTGTATTAGTTTTTTTAAAAGAGAAAACAAAAACCCAAGTTTTCAAGGCGTCCCTTCAGCACAGTACCGTCGGTGAGAGACTAAAATATCTAAGTATGGACCCTAACTTCAATTATGTATGTGCTTTAAATTAAAATCTAATAATAAGATCATCATTCGAAAATGCGAAAAAGAAACTTGTTAAGCAAGAAAATACTCCTATTTTCTAACACGTGACATCATTGAATTGTTTACAATTCCGTAGAGGATGATCCTCTACATATACATGTAGTTTTGGGGTAGTTTTGTAAGTGTAATAAGTTTTTTTTTACGGAAGTGTAATAAGTCTTTAATGTGCAATTTATTTACATACATACAGAATAAGAGGAGGGACGGACCCGGATTCCCTGCAGTTGGTTTTTTTTTGTATTCACGCATTTAGCGAATTCGGACTGTCCGATGGAGATCGGACGATCCAGAGGCCGAGATGGTTATTACACCATCTCGGCCTTTAGACCATCCGATCTCCATCGGACGGTCCGGATTCACAGACCGCAGTGAATCCAAATTCGAGGAGGGACCTCTCAATAAGTAACAACACAATTAATGCGAACAGGTAAATCATTATGTATCAATCATAATATAAAGCCCCATATATATTATCAATCAATTGGTCATTGTAATTAAATAATCATTCCATAATTGATATTAATATATAATTCACAAAATAATAGAATTCTAAATAATTAATTATTGTCAATCCACAAAATTAAATAGAAAATTGAATGATAATTAATTTAACGGTATTATCCACTCATATTCCTGGATGATTTTGGTTCTTATCTCCACGAAGAAATTAAAAGATCAGAATGAGGTAATATTCCAAGAAAGATCCCTAAATAATAGTATTAAAGAAAATTGTTATTCCTAATTTTAAACAATAATATAATTGTGCACAAACAAAAACAATCGTTTCCAAAATCAATTAACTAAATACTACATGGTTATTTAATTTTCAAAATTTGATAGATAACTCTTACAAAATAAGCTAGCTTATTTAATGGGATAATGACATAATGTCAACTGACCAATATTTATACGGAATCAAATTAAAAACTATATTGGTGAGACCTATATTACAATCTAATTAATTCAACTAGTTAAATTAAAATGAAATCATAGTTGAAGCAAATAACGTAACAAAATAATCAAACAAAAATATAACCAGATTCATAGATCTACAAGTGTGCTGGCCTGTCCAGTGCACATTTCCTTAACTGAGATTGTTGCTGGTAATGGAACTGCACCGTACGCAATAATCAATGCCAAACGTCGTGTTATTTCCAAAATGAAACAGCGCGACGTCGTGCGTTTGTAAAACAACAACTTGAGTGCTTAAACGTACACGTGTTCAGTTTTAACTTGTCAGTTTCCTTCGGTACTCATGATCGTGCCCAAACAAACCATCAATTTTACGACACCTATATTGACTCCTCTTCCAGTTCATTGTTTATTCCCTAGTACCATAACCCACCAACAACAAGAGAAAGTAGAAACCCTCCACTTGAGAAAAGAATAGTGGTTCAAATACGGTGTTCCTTCCCTGAAAATTCATTTGTGTGTTAGGTAGCGACTAACAGTTGCAAAGTAAAATACCATGACATCAGTAACTGCATATAAAATAGTAATACTATATTTTTTATTTTTCCAGCGAAAATATATGAAGGTATTGACCATATTATTGAATGCGTTTTTTTTATACTAACGTATTACAATAGTCAATAGTTAATATTTCTTTAGGGGGAAAACAAACAGATTTTGGCTTGGAATAATAGATGTAGAATTTAAGTTTTTGTCCTTTATGTTGCCATCATCACATACGTGCAAGATCAAATTACTTGAGAGTATTTCCTGTTAAAATTATTTCCCTTAATATTTTTCTATAAATATTAATTTTTATTATTCAAACTCTCAGGTTGAAAATTCAATATGAATAGATGAGTCTATAAAAATTCATATAATTTAAAAATTAATTAATATTTTATTAAACAATTTTATTTTAGTATATAATATATTTTTAAAATATAAATAAATATTAATTATAAATTATATATCCATAAAAGTTTGATTTATTTAAAATTTGAATTCAGAATTATCACGTTAATATTTCATTATTTAATGATTAGTTTTGATAAATTTTATTTTATAAAAAATCATTAAATGGAGTAACAATACCTTTCCCAACCCAATAATAATTGAAGCTTGATTAAAATGAACTAAGTAAGTACCCAGTCCAAATTGGACTAAATCCAAAGATAGGCCTTTCAATTGTGATGGCTTTATATTTAAAAAGGACAAGACTCCCAACTCCTAAATGGCTGCTGTCTTGTCATTCTTTGTGACTTCTTTTTTCAAATCAAAACATGTTCCAAGGGAAATCAATGAGGGTGAGTTTACCTTATATGATAATTGTACTTTTTTATACGATTTTGATAATATCGGAGGATAAGATTTTTAAATATGAAAAATTTTTATTAAAAGAGAAAATATATATTATTTATGTATGCCATAATTAATCATTTTTATTTTAATAGAAATGTTCATTTTCTGAAAGTCTTATTGAGGTTATCAAATGATAATATAAGTGATTTGACGGTTAAAAACACCTTTTTAATATTTCTGAAAAAAAGATTTGATTAATTTTTTTATTTTTTTTTTGTCTATTTTCAATCTCAGCTAACTATTTTAATTCTCGAAATAAATATTTTTAAATTTCATTTTCATATTAAAGCCTTCCCTCTCTTTAAATCTCGCTTGATTATATCATCAAATTAATTAATTTTAAAATTATTTTTATATTGAATTAAAGTATACCCTGGTAATGAGAGACCAATGATAGTTTATATAAAATTATATACAAGTTCAAATCTCATTATTATATTGTATATAAAAATGAATATACTTATTTTAAAATGAATTTTTCTTAGTATAATGATATAATAATTTACAAATTTTCTTTATAACATAAAATTTAAGTTACTTTAAATCAATTATGCATATATTTTTATAATCTTAAATATTTTCAATATTTATGTGAATTAATTATGGATGCTTTCTTGCTCTTTTTAAATATTTTGCACTTAATTTTTTTATTCATACTTTTTTATTTTAGTTTAATTACTATAAACTCATTAAACTGTCAGTATAAAAAATTATTGTCATCCAATAGTGTAAAAAAATATTTTCATATTCACTAAATAATGTGACAATACATCATTTGATATCAGTGTAAACGTTTTTTACACTGAAATATATAGTTATTAAATTTAAAGAATTTAATAACTATACACTATTAGTGTAATCCACCAATGATGTATTTCCATGTCATATAATGAACATGACATACACTTTATGAGTTATTAAACTCATTAAATGATGTGACAAAATATCATTAAAACGGTATAAAACTTTTTTACGCTAATAGTTATAGTTATTAAAAAATCAATTCCTTATGCTATTAATACAATGAAATAAAATATTCATCGTCTCCTCAATATTGTACTTCAACCAATTTCAAAATAATGGCTACTGAACAAAATAAGCAAAAATATGATATTATTCAGGGACATCTTTCTTTTTTGGTAAAAAATATTCAAGGACATCTTTTTTTTTCGATTTGGGTCAAATATTCAGGGACATAGTTCAGCTAAATTATAAGTGGTCTTTCTTAAGCCCATAGGACAACCTTAGTTGTCGAAGACTAACTATTTTCAAAGTCCAGATAAATTATAAGTGGGCTTTCTTAAGCCCAATTTTTTGTCGGAAATTTTAAGCCCAATTGAATCACCAACTTTAACTCTTCAAGCCAACTTACAAGGTTGACAAAATAAAAGCGCACTTACAATAACCCAAATTCTATGGAGAAACAGAACATGGTCCATTGATAAAAAAACAAACATCTTAAAAATAAAAGCGCACTTTCGGCCGAGTCTTTGAGAATTACTTAAATTCTTAATTCTCAAGACAATATATTTTTTCGACCAAAAAAAAAAAGACAATATATTTTAATAGTTTTTGGTACCGCAAATTTTTTTGGTATAGAGACAATATATTCTAATCTGATATGTAAGAATAAAATATCTTTTCAATTTAAAATTTCCTAATTTCATTTTATAGAAATAAAATTAAAATTTTTATCGTTATTAAAATTATTAAATTTGTTCTAGTTCTACATTTATTAATTAACTTTATATGATTGAATAAGAAGAAAATTAAGAAAATTATATTTGTTATTTATTATTTATAATTAATTAATATAAATATTTGTTATTAAGTTTCTATATATATATATTAATAAAAAATATACTTAACTTTTAATTATTAATAAATTAATTGTATATTTGATTTACAGTAAAATTAACTTTAAATATCAATTGTTGAAATAAATGAAAAATATTTTAAAATAAATTATATAGTAAGACCTTTATACCGTAAAGAAAGTGGTTATAAATAGGGGTGGAAACAGGCTAAGCAGCTCGTCAGGGCCTACTACCCGGCCTACATCAGGCCCAGGCCAAACCATACCAATTTATTAAATAGATCAGACCAAGGATTTTTCAAAAATTTATATAGCAAAACAGGCCAGGCTTCAGGCTATTGAAAAAGCCTTTGAGCCTATCAGGCCGGTCTATTTAACTAAATATAAATAAAATACTAATATTTTTTATATTGCTATTATTATTAAAGAGATTTTTTATTACTTTTCCTTATGATTATATACTTATTAGCTTGTATGACATTTAAGTATGTTAAAATTTGAGCCTATAAGTCTATTCATATATATATATATATGTTTATTATATATTCAAGTACCTTACTATAAAACAGGCTTTTAAACAGACTTTCAGGCCATGTCAGGCTTTAAATAAGCCAGACTCAGACAATACAATAAAGTCTATGTAACGTAACAGGTCAGGCTCAGGCCATAGATTTAAGGTGCAGGCCAGACTCAAGCCTTAAAAAGCCTTACTCGACTCGGCCTATTCCCACCCCGGTTATAAATCACTTAAAATGATCATATATTGTATCACGTCACGTGAGATCACTTGGGCAGCGAGCACACGTGTTGCTCAAAGCCTCAAACAGAGAAACTTGCGTGGGCTGTGGTTCACTTTCCAAAGTAAACTATTGAGGATCACTGCACTGCATGTGATGGGCACGGTATAAAAGGTCTCTGTGTTAATAATAATCATAGACTAGTTACAAATATTTCCTACAAATTTATTATATTATAAATTCTATGATTTAGTTATCAAATATCAATTGATTATTGATTTATTATATATAAATTCACTACAAATGAAGTTGTACATCATAATCATGATCATATACCATACAAAATATGGTTATGCACCATAAATTTATTTGAGATATCAAATTCATGTAATATAAAAGCATACAACATTCAGGTCATATAATACATTTTTTTTTTATTATATTACTCATCAAATCATACAATTTTTCTCAACTTACTCTATATTCTCTCTTTCTCTCATATTATTATCGTAAGTTGTAAGGTTATAAGATTTACATTTCAACACAGATTTTGGGTTAAAAACTTAAATAAAAAGGGGAATGACAAAATAGACGAAAGGAGATGAACCTTATCCTGTCGGTTTATTGTTTGAACAGAAGCGCCCTGACCCTCCTTGCTAAATTGACTTTTTCAACTCAGTTTGTCGTTATCTCATACAAAACCATTTGAGAACATAGGAAAAACACTCACACTCAGTACAATACCATCGCCATTACTGCGTTCGTGTCTGTGGGTCTTATTTAACAAACAAAATAAAAACAGTGAAAAAATGCCTCTCATAATTCTTACACACAAATAACAAATACATCGACACATGATGAATCTCGCACTTCTCTATATATAATTCTTCTTCAATCTTCACTAACCTTGTGTGTGGACTATGCACTTTATCAGTACAGAGATTCTTTCTTTAAAAGGGATTTCTACAGTGAGATACTTTAATAGGTGTCTCACCGTGTACCCTTCATTTAGGAAGACCATATTGCAAATTTAAGAGGACCATGTTACAAATTCTAAAAATTTAGGAGAATCATATTGTAAATTCTAAAAATTATATTTTTATTTAAAAACCCCTAAATCAAGGGGTACACGATGAGGCACCTGTTAAGGTACCTCACCGTAGAATTCACATTCTTTTAAGAGGAGGATTTGAACCTTCTGTGAGGGATTAAACATTTAAAAAGCTCATAAACATACACTAAGAAGGATCAAATTCTTGTAAATTGTTTTAGGCAAACGATAATAAGTGTTTTTAAGCTATATGTTAAGATTTAAAAGTTGAAAATATGAATAAAAATAATATTTTTAAGTTTAATATATTAAATATTATAATTTTAATTCAATATTTCTATTTTTTAAATTTCTTTAACACGTATAAATTATAATCACACTTAACAGCACTCTTTGTTTTAAGTTAGAACTGCATTGACAATTCTATTTCTACCCCGCCTGCCCCATTCACATGAGTCAGGAATTAAGTGAATTTATGCATCTTGCATAAATCGTAATTAAAATTGCCAGTCTCACTTCACTTGATCACGCGACTTTTTATCTACGTGGCGTAACATCTTCAGTCTTCACTTGATCTTAGGTTCACGTACCTCTTGTGACTGCAATTTTTTTTAGCGCCTTCCTCTCCTAGAAGAAAAGTCTCTTGTCCCTGAAACCTAAGAAGTCTCTATAATTTTTTTTTTTTTACGAAGAAGAAGTCTCTATAATTTGCACTTATAATTTTAATCCCATTTTCAATTAATTAAGTTGTCAACTTTAAAATATCAATCGTTTTTAAGTTTAACCCTATCTATCAAGTCATTTTTTCTTTTTTGCAAAATCAAGAATTAAAAATAAATGAGTAATAATTCTTAATTTTTCAAATGAGGAATTTTTTCATGCATAAACAATTGAGTTTATAAAAGTTTGCTCTATTATATTGTTTCTTAGAAAATATGGTAAAATAAATTTAAAGATTTTTTTCTTGTGAATACTTTCTAATACTCAAAATATTAAATTGATGTCCGCACTTTACGTAAAACAACATTCATCATCTAAATTTTCTCATCTTAAATTAAGAAAAAATATTAGTGATAAATAACCCCTCCTCCTCCGGAAGTGCACGTGCACCCCTAACACGTGTCGTATCACTACCCTGTTAGATCAAAACTTTCAGCTCATGTGACGGTCCAGATTCATGTATAAATTAGAATTGCATACCAAGCACCACACCTTATATAAAAGGGTCCTTTGAACTCTTCAAAAGGAGTGAGGGGTGATCGCTCTTTCAACACTCAAAAAAAATTCAGTCTCATAAAAAGCAATGCCAACGAGAGCTTCTCTCATCCGAACCGGCTCTGTCCCGGTCCAGAAACCGGTCCTTCCCGGTTCACCACGAGTCTCTCTCTCGCGCCAAGCCTCCCTCACCGGCGACAAGAACCACGTTCAATCACCCAGGCTTTCAATGCATTTCAACTCCAACGGCCGCAGGGACACGCCGGCGAACGGGATCCAGAGAGCCTCATCAGATGGCACGGTGATTCGATCCGCAGCGAGAATTTCGGCTTTGGCCGGAATCTGAATCGAAGAACGCGCTCTTTCCCGACGATCATACCAGACGAAGAAGAGGAAGAAGAATTCCTCTTCGACCGCGAAGGCATAACCTCGCTACGCCAGCCTGGCTACATCGGAGTCCAGCCGGAGAGCGGGATTCCGGTGGTGGAGCTCGGATTCGGAGGCGGAGCCGGCGACGGAGGCGATCACAGGAATGCAACGTTCACCGGCGGGAACGGTGGCGAAAGGATTAAAATCGGCGCGTATTATGAGGAAATGTTGAAGTCAAACCCAATGGACGCGCTTCTGCTGAGAAATTACGGCAAATTTCTTCACGAGGTGCGTCAAATCGTTCCACAATCATTAATTCAATGCATCTTTATCTTTAATAAAAAAAGGAAAAAAAATTAACAATCGTTGATTTGAATTTGATTTGAATGGATGCAGGTGGAGAAAGACATGGCGAGAGCAGAGGAATACTACGGAAGAGCAATTCTGGCGAATCCTGGAGATGGCGAATTACTCTCGCTGTACGGGAAACTGATATGGGAAAGAGAGAGAGATGAAGAGAGGGCCAAATGTTACTTTGATCAAGCAATTTATGCTGCTCCTGATGATAGGTACATCCATCTCTTCTTCTTCATTTTAATCTTACATTTTTTTCACGAGAACCAAACAGGGAATATTAATAATAATTTTTTTAATTTATGCAGCACGGTGCTGGGATCCTATGCGCACTTCATGTGGGAAGCAGAGGAGGAGGAGGAGGAGGAAGTTAACGGCGGAGGAATGAAGGGGAAAACGGAGGAATCGGCGGCGGCGAAGCTGATCGCTGCTTTTTAATAGCAATTAGCGTCTGAGAATGCCACTTGTGTTATATTTCTAACTGGCATTAAATGTGTAGTTTACATAACAACAATAAATGGTCTTGTTTGTTTGATGCGTCTATCTGGAAGCTCCAAGAAACGCCCTGCAAGACGAGAGACTGAAAGCGAAACCTTTCTGTGTCTTATTCTTTCACTTGTTACTTTCCTTCTGCTGGCATAACCATGTAACTCTTATGTACATTCAACTTTTTTTTCCAGTATTTTGTTAACATAAAAGGGTATAGGGGCTGTAAAACTGATTTTGTCAATGCCTATATAGCTATAGGTTTGAACATATTTAACGTGAGTAATTACAACTCCTTTGTTTAATTTAAATACAAATATTATAAATTCAATCAGTTTATCTCACACATTGAGACAGCAGCACGCTTATCAAATATCCAACTAATTGCGATTCAATCAGGACCTACCCTTTTTTTTAAATTGAACAGGAAACATCTAATCACAACTACAGTAGATTATGTAATTACAAGATCATGCTTACCTTTTATAAAAATATCTGCCTTTGGGTTTAGAAGTTAAGCCCTCTGTTTATTATAAACAAAAATAAAGTGCAACCACAAGAGGTAAATTAGTAAAATTACAATGGTTGTTAGATCTTTTAATTTGTCGAACGTCCTTTCATGTGGGGAAGGGGAGTTTTATGTGCTCATTTTAATGGGTGACAACACAACTTCATTCTTATCTTTCACTCTGATGCTATTGGAGGAAAAGAAACGGTGGTCTACTTCGCTCTTATCTTCCAATATGAAAGACGGTTGGATTCGGGGATGGGTAAAGACGATGAAATTATAAAATTCATTGTTATTTTAGAGTGTGTTTGTTAAATCATTTCAGTTAGTTGAAATTAGGGATGTAAAGAAAACTCGAACCTGTGGATATATCCGCAATGGGTACCCACATATTTATATGATGAGTGGGGATGGATATTATACTACACGTCCTGCGGGTACCGCATATTCATTAGAACATATTTGAATATTAGGATTTTTATCATTTTATGATAAGATATAATTTATTTTATATTATTTTTTGATGATATTCTTAGTATATTAACACGTAATAGTATTATATAGTGATTATTTTATATATATATATAGTATGATATTATAATATATTATATAACATTTCCTAACTGTCTTTTTATAAAATTTAAATTCTTAAACATTAATGAATACCCGTGAATACTCACGGATACCCGTTACCCGTATGGGTACCCGCTAATTTAGCGGGTATTTATACGGGTAGTCACTACCCGCCCCCGTCCCCGCCCCGTTGACATCCCTAGCTGAAATGCAGCTGTGTTTGGTAAGGTAGTTTTTTTGTAGCTACTAGCTTTTTTTGAAAAGCTACTTGAGGTAACTTTTTTAAAAAAGCTATAATTTTAAGCTACTAGTTGAAAATTAATTACAAGTTTATCCCTCAACCACCGCACTTATTATTATTTAATAATTAATGATGTTCTTATATGTCATTTTACCATTTTCAGCTGCTTGTACCAAAAACACTCAATCAAATCGGTTAGTTTATTCAGCTTTCAGCTACTTTAAGTTTTCAGCTAGCTTTTCAACTTTCAGCTAGCTTTAAGTTTTCAGCTAGTTTTTCAGCTAATTTTACCAAACACACTTTTAGTGGGGCTTAGTTTTTTATGCATGGGAAAAGAAAGAAAAGAAACAAAATAAGAGTAATTATAGGGTGGGTCATTTGAGTTTTGAGCCTTTGAGTTTGAGTCCATCATAGACCTAAACTCAAAGGATCCATCCTATAATTATCCACAAAACAAAACAACAAACAACTACACGCCGAACTCATCTAGCAAAAGAAGTGTCTCCACTTTGGGAGGAGGAAACCCCGATAGGGAATGGGAAACTGAATTCCAAGCGTCATTCTTTGCAAACTAATCTACAGGTTTTGTTTGCTTCTCGGTGAGAAAAGCAAAGGGACACTTGCCAAGGGCGACGCACAAATCCTTATAATACACCTAGAAATTCTAAAAATGAAGTCGAATCAATGATAACCCCAAAATTGAGATTTTGAATGACCTCCAAAGTGTCAGATTCCACAATAATCTTCGTGAAGCCCCTGTTCCAAGCCAATTTGAGACCCCCAACACATTGCTTGAAGCTCTGCAACCATGTTATCCCCTAAGCCAACAAACCTAGAAAACCCCATTAACCATTTCTGATCCGAGCCACAAAAAACTCCACCAACCCCTACACGAGTACTATCTGGGAGGAAGCTCCCAACCACGTTGATGTTAATATTTCCAAGCGGAGGAGAGCTCCAAAAAGGATAACGGAAGTTGTCCTGCTCCGACCGACCTTGGGGACTAATTAAACGCAGAAAATCATCATGAGAAGACGTTGTCTTCCGGAGAACTAGATCCAAAGTCCATTTAGTAGGCTCAAAGTAGTGGTTATTTCTCCAGCGCCATAACCACCAAAGTGCCGCAAGGAAAAGAGCCCATGTTCTCCTATCAAGTTTGTGTGAATACAGGAATTAACTTCTGAAATATGAAAGAAGGACTTATCACCTACCCCCAGTCGGAGCCAAACTTCCAAGAAGTAAGGGCAATCTCTCAAACAATGAAGAGTGTTCTCCAGAGGATTAGAGTAGCGTGTGCAAGCTGGGGATGAGGTCAAGTGACAATGAAATCTTTTCTCATTAGTTGGAAGACCGCGTTGCACTAATAACCAAATAAAGAGATGAATTTTCTCCGGACACTTCAAACGCCACACCCACCTATACACAAATGAAATATTTCGATGATCTAATCTCTCATAGTAACTAGTGATACTCAGCTGCAGTCGTATAAATACCATTACCCTCCGCCTCCCAAATCCATCTCAAGGACAAATGAATTCACCTGTGGGTTTACACTCAAGAACAATTCATGAATACCAGGGGTTGACCAAGTATAAAGACGCTCCAAGCACCACCTTCCATCATCTATTAAATCCTTGAGAGTAAATTGAGAGTCACAAAGTCGTCCACTCCCAGACCAGTCTGAGAACCAAACTGGGGTGTCAACTTGGCCTGGTGAAAATTTTAAACCCTCCTTAATATCATTCTTTTCCTTGATGGTACCTCTCCAGATATAAAATGCACCAGAGATCAATTTAGCGGACAAAAATAGAGGTTGTAGACAAGTATTTTGCTTTGAAAACATGAACCCAAAGCTTATTCTCTTCTTATAATAGTGCCCAAACCAGTTTCCCAAGCAATGCTATGTTAGTACCTCTAGCCTCCCTTAAGCCCATACCACCATTTCTTTTTGGAACGAATGAGTTTATCCCAACCAAAGGGTGCCAACCACAATGATCCGCATCCCCACTCTAAAAAAAGTTTCGAGTCGTTTTATCAATAGTATTGCAAAATGATTCAGATGTACCATATATTTTGCATTGTGTAAACCAAAGAGAAGAAATTACCAATTTGGCTAAACACAACCTACCAACTTTATATAGTAGGTAGCCTTCCAAGTAGCAATCCGGCTATCAATCTTGGATAAAGTATCATTAAAAATCAACTTTCTTCAATCTTGAACAAGGCAAAGGAAATCCCAAATACTTGTCCAACTTAAGCACAAATTTGATGTTAGTGAGGGATTTTAAAAATGTCTTTTTCCTAGCATTTGTAATTTTCGCAGAGGCTAACACCTTAGACTTCTCCAAGTTAACTTTCAGCCCCGAAATATTACGAAACTCTTGAAGAGTGTCCATGACTAGTCTCACTTGATTATCAGTAGCCTTACAAAATAATAAGACATCATCCTCAAATAAAAGATGCGACAACAGAGGACCATTCCCTGTAAGTTTGATAGGCTTCCAAAGCCTATGATCCACTTTCTGTTGGATCAATTTGGTCAGATTCTCCATGCACAAAACAAATAAATAATGGGACATAGGATCCCCCTTGCCTCAATCCCCTGGTAGGTTGTAAGGCTCTAATTTTGACTCATTCTAAAGAATAGATAAATTAGAAGACCTCACACACCATATAATAAGGTGGACGGTAGACATATGTATGCCAAACTCCATTAAAGTTTTTTTTTTCCAAAAAAATCCTAGTTTACTAGATCATATGTCTTTTCCAAGTCAATTTTAAAGGTCAAAGAATCTTTTTTTATTTAGAGGTGTGCATGTAGTGGACCACTTCCCAGCTAGAATAGCATTATCAGACATTCCTCTTCCTGGGATGAAACTACCCTGAAGGGGGCTAATCATCTCTCCAAAAAATGGTCTCGACCTATTTACCAACACCTTAGTAACTAGCTTGTACACCACCATTACACAAGCTAATAGGGCGGAATGTGCTCAAGATCAACCGGTTTCTCAACTTTCTGAATAAGAACTACATAAGTCTCTAAAAAGAAGTATCCGAGAAACCATTAGAAAAGGCCTCCCTGATCAGTCTCCAACCTCATCTCTCACCACATCCCAATATGTCTTAAAGAATATGGGTTGAAATCCGTCTGGTCCTGGGGATTTATAGCTCCCCATGCTCTTCTGTGCACTTCACACCTTCACCTTGCTCACATGAGCTGCAAGAGAATTAATTCCATCCGCCCTTAGCTTGGACAGGCCATCCATTCCCTCTGGCTGAAGAACAGTGGTCGTATTGTTCGCAAACTAATCTTTATAAAAATCTACCACCTTTGTCTTGATAGTATCATTATCTGCGCACCAGCTTCCATCCATGAGCTAATTCCACTTACTTTATTTCTTCTTCTTCTCACCATTGTTTGGGTGTGAAAAAACTTATTATTCTTTGTCCCTCAAACGACCCCACTGCTTTTCTTGAATTTGGAACCATAACACTTCCAACTTGCTTCAGAGTTTCAGAATATTCCCTCTGCACCTCTCTTTCCAGTCGTAATAACTGTGAATTAGGCATTATTTCCAGCTCTTTTTTAATCCCCCGAAGTATGGCTTCAGTTCTTCTCTTTCTATAGAATATATTCCCAAATGTTTGGGAGTTCAATTTCAATGAAGCCTCTTGAACTCTTTGAAGTTGATCCACCATTCCTAGTGTCCCCATATGCCACGCCTCTTCCATTACTTGACAATACCCTTCATGTCTTGACCAAGCCTCCAAAAACCCAAAAAGGCCTTCCCCTGGTGGAGTGACGTTATATGACTTGGTCCGTAAGTTTTATACTTATATAATTCAAACGATAAAATAAAAATATAATAAGAGAGAAATTTGTGGGAAAGTGGTGTTAATTGTTAAATAATAGCGAAATGAGAACTAGTAGAAGTGTAGAACTATCATGTGGGTGACAGTGGAGAGGAATAATTGTAGTTTAAGTTTCTCTATTATAGATAATATATAATATTAGTCTCCTAATAATTTTTTAAGCAAATTTAATCTCTTGATTTTTTATATTTTTAAATTAAGTTAAATCATTGCTTTCTTTTCACATAAAACTCTTAAATTCTAATTTTTATTTAAAAGTCTTTATAAATTGAATTAATTGAATCCTTTAAATATGCTCCCACCTTAAACTCCTTTAGAAGGCCAAATTACATACCCAACTTGAATTGATTTTTTTTTCATATTTACTTTATATTCGTAACATCAACGGTGCTGAGAGCTGACACATGAGCAAGACTCTAAGCAAGACTGGAGACTGATCACTGATGAGTGTTTCAACATGAGATGTCTAACATTTAAGAGCTACCAATCTTGGGCTAATATAATATATTTTATATAAATTATACACATTTATGTTATAGAATTGTTCAAATATTTTTTCTTGATATAAAACACTTATGGGCTAAAAATATTTTTTAATAATAAATATTAAATAAAAGTTAAATCATAAAATTAAATGCATCATGTTCCTTTTATCTTAAATATTTGATTTTTATCATATGTATATATTTAATAGTATGTATGTGTATCTGTAACAATATACATGTTGAGAGTGTTGGGGGCAAGGCCCATGCTTGCGCCCTTGTATCTGTCTCAGCCAAGGAGACGACCTTATTTTGCTCCACTAGATCATTTACTTGAGGTTAGACATTTTGGTTTGATATATCTATCTATTATCAATTATCGTATATATAAACTAGTTTGTTAGCCTCATGCTTTGAACTCTCATCTTTTAGATTAATCAACAATTCTTTAGATATAATGGATGTACACTATTAATGTTTTACACCGTCATTCAATGATATAATGTCACACCGTGTACAATTTAACAATATATTGCGTGTTATATTAATTAAATGACGTGAGTGCACATTACTGGATGAAAATGTAAAACTTTTTTGCATCATCAGTGTATACTAATTAAACCCTAAACTTTTAACATTATTGTATTCTAGTCGAGTGTCTTTTTTTATTTTTAAATTTTAACTACACTACTAGTTCATAATTGATTGTCTTTTATAAATTTATCTATAATAACTTTTTATTACTTTCTAATTATGGAGTCATAATCATTATTTTCTTTTATTCCTCGATTTTCCTAGTCAAGTTTTTGAATCTATACTTAGAAGTATGAGCCAATGAACTTATCCTTCTTTGATTTATTATACTTTTTTTTGTGAATTTGATTTATTATACTTTATGGTATAATAAACTCATACACATTTGTCTTAATGTTCAAAATGAACATATACTTGAAATACAAATGAACTTTCACATGACATTTGAAATACCACCAAGCACGTTGATTAGCTGATAATGAGCTCTTCCAGCTTAATCATTGGTAAGAGCTCTTCCAGCTAAACCATTAGTATTGAGTTCGAGCCTGAGAATACTCGGAAGGTGAGCTTGTCATCCATAAATGTCTACCCACCTCGAATATGTTACCTCCCATTAAGTATACATATGGTCTTGCAAAGAAAAAACATGACATTTTGGAATGCATTCAACTTCGTCATTTTGTTTTTCTCAGGGTTTTGATCACTAACACTTGTTTGCATGAAGAGAGAAAAGGAGGGAGGAGAGTTACGACAGAAATAGGAAATCAACCGCGTTTGGAATGTGAGAGAATTAGAGAGAGTAATTCATTATGGGTCCCACGGGGAAAATAATCTCTCCAAATATGGAGAGAGACAGGATACAGATAGGGGTTGTGTGGGTAAATTACTAGTTTAACCATCCTTTTCACCTTACACTCATACACGACCATTGCTCATCACCACCGTCCACTCACATGCACCATCTCCATGAAAACCATTTGAGGTCCAACATCATGGTGTGGTACTGAAGCGCATAGTTGAGGATGTTCTATCTTCATTGATGTTTGGTTGACCGATGGCATCATCAACTCCAACTACCACAAGTTGCGTGGCTTGCTGCATCATCTTCACCTGCAACATTGGCTTGAGTTGGATGTCATTTATTGCATTTGCTATGGTTGATAGATTTGTTGGCGCTCCTTTTTTTTCTAGTTGTAGTTACTTCTAAAGAGAGGGTAAATATAGTGGAAATCCACTCTTACACTCTATTTCACTTATATTTCTCTCCTACCAAACAAGAAGAGAGAAATAACACCTCATTTCCACTCTATTTCACCTCTATTTTCTCTCATACCAAACAACTCAATTTCTTCATTATTTGCCACCTATTTTGTCCATTCAATTTATTCTTCAATATTTTTCTCCACCTATTTATTTCTACTTTACCGAACAAACCCTAAGTGGGTGGAACTCTTATTCAGTGACCGGAAAATTCCAGTAGGAGAGAGAGTGACACACACAAGTGTGTGAGTCTTCTCCTACTGGAATTTTCCAATATTGGAGAGAGAACAAACCCACCCTAAGTGTTCATTCACAATAAAAAAGGATTTATTTGGAATTTGGATTGACGTCAGTCACGATTGGATTTATTCAGGGAATCATTCAGCTTATGTTAATTGTTCAAAAATTTTTTTTATTAAATTAAATAAATATATTTGTTTGAAGTGTGTCATTGTTGATATTTATCAATTTAAACCATTTCATTAGTTGTTATCATAGTTTGCTAATTGATTAATATACACTCTAATTAATTAATGGTTATAAAAATTTAAATTTCAACTAACAAGCATTTTTTTACCATATAATAACATTTTTCTACTTTCTCTCTTCAAATATTTGTCAAGCCAAACATCTATTACCAACAGAGATTGGTTCAAGTGGTACATACTTGATTCCCCTTAAGTAAGGTCTCGGGTTCGAGCCTTGTGGATGGAAAAAATATCCGCTAGGAGAGTTAGCCACACCGGGATGTGGATGTTCACGGCTCGAACATAATTGCCTCCCGTGGAGGATACCCGTTGTTCACAAAATTATATTTTTTATAACACTTACAATATCAATGATATTCATTAATTCCCATGTCACAACCTTAAGGGTTTGTTAGGTGGACAGGATAAGAGACATGATATGATAACTTTATCATATCCTACGCTTATCATATATTTATTGCACAAATAGGATACGATAACTCTATCATGTGGCTTATCCTATCACTTTTAGTGATTTTAGTTTGGACTTTATATAATTTTAGTCTCTCGAGTTTTTTCAAGCAAATTAAATTTGGTGCTCTTAAAATTAACCAAATCTGGTCAATTCCTTAATTGTCTTTGACTTAAAACACTCAAATTCTTACTTTTTATTCAATGTATTCATAAATTGAATTGATTAAACCATTTTAAATTTTACTAATATGAAAATTCATCAATTAAAATACCAAATTAACCTAATATCGAAAAATCCAAATTTTTGTCCTGTTTAAACCATAATTCCATATATCAAATACTGGTTGGTTGTAATGAAAGTAGATTGTGACCCCAAACAGACTTTAAGGTCAGGAGTTCGAATCATAGAGTCGTCACTCTTAGAAGGGCACTACCTAACCACCTCGACCCGAGAGTTAAACCCATAGTTATATTTGTGGGAATTCCCTATCAAAGTAAAAAAAAAACCTAATTTCATACCCTACAAAATTTTCCAAATTTAGAAGAAATGTGACATATAAAATAAAAAATTGAAAAAAATAAATATTATTAAATTTCTTCAAAAAAATTATATGTAAAAATTTTATGTCAAAAAACAATTGTTTGGATTAAATTATTTATAACTACATTATGAAATTATACGTTAAAAAACCAAATTTTATGTCAATTACACCCACGGACGTTGGCTAATAAATGGTGCTACATATTTTCGACCAAAAAAAAGTAAAAAACATACTAATTTTGTTTTTTTAAAAAGCATTTATTTTCTATTGCGTGAAAATAAGTTTGAAGTCGTTGCCCTCCCTCTTCCTTCCCTAGTCCTAAACGGATTTTAGGGTTTGTGCCAAATAATCTGTCTCTGGGAGCAACTCTTCCATTGATTTCCGATTCCTTCCATCCAACTCAGCAATGGGCAAAAAGAAACCCAAAGATCTTCAACAAACACCCCAAAGCGACGCCGTTTCATCACCCCCTTCCGGCATTTTCAACACGCTCTTTGCCAACGCGCCGGAACAGACCACCGCCGCATCGCTATTTTCCGAAGATAACCCTTTTCGGAGAAAGCCTCCACAACCTGTTTCGGCTTCCGACGCACCCAATCATACTCAGAGCCCCAACACCGGCGGCTCCGTGAACCACGATACCGGAGACGAGAAGAAGAGGAAAAGGAACAAAGAGAAAATCCCCACCCTTGATTCGGATTCCGTAATCGAAGCTTCAGAAAAGAAGAGGAAACAGGGTTCGGATGACATTAATTTGGGTGAGCAAGCAATTGGGAAGGGCGAAGAGGGGAAGAGGAAGAAGAGGAAAGGGATGAGCTTGAGAAAGAGTGGGAAGATAGGAAGTATGGGGTGGTAGATGGAGGAGATGAAGGTGGAAGGGAAGAGTCTGAGAATAAAAAAACTGTTGGGAGCAAGAGGAAGGTGCTGGATAATCCCGCTGATATGTTGGTTTCAAAGGAAGGTTTTGATGATGAGGATAAACTTTTGAGAACTATTTTTGTTGGGAATTTGCCTCTCAAGGTGAAAAAGAAGACTTTGTTGAAAGAGTTTAAGAAATTTGGTGAGGTTGAATCTGTGAGGATTCGCTCTGTACCTTTACAAGATGTAGGTATTCCTTTTGTTGAATATTTTGGTTTCCTTTACAAGATGTACCTTGAGGCTTCAATCTTTGTTTATCTTTTTGAGATGCTAACTTCATGTTTGTTTCTTTCTTGATGAACCAGACCAAAAAACCTAGAAAAGGGGCTATCCTTTCAAAGAAAATAAATGATTCGGCTGATAGGTAATGGGTCTAAATTGAATAACTATCGAGCAGCAACTTGTCAAGAATATTGTTAATTGTTTGTAGAGAAATCAGTTATTTTGTATATGCCATTTTAACATGATTTTGTCTGAAGTGACCTGTAGACAGTCTGATAGGAATACTAGCATTTTCTTGTAAAGGATACCTTTTTCAGACATTTCTAATTGAGAAATTTTGTGGTTTGCAGTGTTCACGCATACATAGTTTTCAAAACTGAGCAATCTGCACAGGCTTCTTTGTCCCACAACATGACTGTGGTATGCCCTTGTGCCTCCATATTGAGTTGGATCAAATATCGTCATGTATTTTTGGTGAAGGGTTGTGGTTGTCAGTTTTCTAATATTATTGTTTAATTATCTGGCTGTAGGTTGAAGGAAATCACATCCGTGTTGATAGGGCATGCCCACCCCGCAAGAAACTTAAAGGGGAGAGTGCTCCGCTTTATGATAATAAAAGAACTGTTTTTGTAGGCAACCTGCCATTTGATGTGAAGGTGTGTTTCTAAACAATAGTTTTACATTTGAGGTCACAGAATTGCATCATTGTTGCACATATGTTGTCTAATGGATCTAACACATGATCCTTTTCTGCAGGATGAAGAACTTTATCAGTTATTTTGTGGTATATCCAACCTAGAATCAAGTATAGAAGCGGTTAGAGTGGTTCGAGATCCTCATCTTAATGTTGGAAAGGGTATTGCCTATGTGCTGTTTAAAACAAAGGTATGCTGTTTTGGAGCTTGATATGTTATGCATTTTGATAAAATTTTATGCTCTTGTACATTTTTTTAGCTCAAACATGTTATAATTAATGTTATCATGTGCTTCCCTTTTGTTGGTGAAACTTTGGAGCTTTTCATGCTTGATAAAGATTATGATGTCTTGAAGAAACCATCTTATTTTATTTGTCTGATTACTTTTAGAATTGAATGCCATCTATTTCTGAAAAGAAGATACTCTTGTGATATAATCTGGAACATAAGGATTGAAATGGACAATTGCTTCTGCTGTGGTTTTGTTGACTTTGGTTTGGATTGGCTGCTTCATATATTGCACTATGTCTTTTTGTGTAGCTTACATGTCATTTGCAGAAATTAACTTCTTACTTTCGAGGATAATACAAGTAGTTAGAGGCTGATGTATATAATACTGAATACTGAATTGCTATAAAATTAAGTCAAGCTGTGCATTTTGCACTCTAAAGTCCACATGATTTGAAAATGTGATTTAAAAAATGTTTGAACTTCTTTCCAGGTCCTATGATAGGACTCCTATCACCTAGAACTTTGTCTATAAATATTTATTGAAGTTGTATCTTGTAAATGCAGGAAGCTGCTAATTTTGTTGTAAAGAAACGGAAGCTGAAGCTTAGAGATCGAGAGTTGAGAATCTGTCATGCCAAAGCAGATGCTACCCCATCTAAAAGGCCGAACCCATCATCCCCAGCACAAGCTCCTAGTACCCCTGCAAAGAAGCCGTCTGTAGCTCCAAGGTCTCCTTCAAGTAGTAATAACAGGTCTAACAGAAAAACTAATTCATCTTATCAGGGTCTACGTGCAACCAAATCCAATACCCACAAGAAAATTCAAGGAGGAGAAAAAACAACAGAGCGCAAGATGAAAAGACCAGCAGTAGCTGCCAGAAAGGCTAAAGCAAATTTTCTTAAGGAGGGTGGTACACCGAAACAAGCAGGGTCAAAACGCAAGCTTGATAGTCGTACTCCAGATAAACAAGCAGGGTCAAAACGCAAGCTTGATAGTCGCACTCCAGATAGCTCCCGACGAATTAAGAAAGCCAAAAAGAACAGGTAGCATGTTTCTAATCGTATGGGGGATTAGATTACCTCTGGTTAGAATTCACTACCTAATGGCTGATGAGGGTGCGCATGGAAAAAAAGAATTTATGACACTGATGATTTTAAGGTAGGGGGAGATTTCGTCAACAGTGTTTTCAGTTGATAACATCGCAGTGGACTTAATTAAAGGTGTAACTGTGAGAAGAGTTCAGCAATCAGTATACAGGGATGCCAGTTAACTCTTTATCTGTTGAATTTTTTTACATCATCAACTTATCGTCTCTTAATTTTATTTTAAATTTGATATGTAATAATAGTTTATAGTATGCTTTTATTAGTAGCTTATATGTAAGCTCCATTATTAAAGCCTTGATAAGGTTTATGGCATGCGCCTTGGAATGGAGCTTCAATTCTTGCTCCTGAACTTCTGTTTGTAGCTGCTTTATTGAGAACCGAAATGTTACACATTATTTATTTACCAAGCAAAGCGCCCAGTAGTTTGACTTGTTTTCTCTTCCATCTTATTTAAGTATGAGGGTCTTTTTAGGGGAGCAGTTTTAACCATTTGTTTTATAGTTTGCGTTAATTTTTTCTGTCGAGAATAAGTAATTTTGCAGATGATCAAACACTGAATTCAGGTGAATTTAATCTTTCTCATCCTATTATCAATTAAGTGGTTTGGCAGGCATTTAATGGTAGGATTTCTTAATTTTACATCATTAGAGAAAGGCGAACTACATAAGACTCAAACCATCTCTTCATGTGCAAACAAACACTTATAAGTTGTTCAGTTACGCTCCTCCTTTTATTCCCTTAACATTTTCTATTCTCTTTGATGATTAAAATTTATCATTTTTCTCACCTTTTATCTTGTTTTATTTGGCTCTTAATAAACATAAGACAGAATTCATATGATTTATTTTGTCCTATTTTAGGTTCTCTGCTAAATGTTTCATTATTCCTTATTGACTTGCTTATAGAAAGGGAGAAAAGAAGAATAAATAAAAAGCAAGACATTGCTTTCCTTGTTATTACTTTAAAGTCTTCTTTTACCTTTCTTCTGATAAATGCCTGTGATCCATATCACACCTACAACCCTTGTAGATGAAGTGCTGATTCCAATTTTCCATTACTAACATGGACGTAACATTAAAAAACGCAAGCATTTGTACATTGAAAATGGAAGTATAACAGATGTGCAAACCTATGTGATAGAAATGAACAGGAAAACAATTTGACTAAATTATTGTGCATGGAAAAAAAAACATGATAAAGCCACTACTGGTCAACAAGCGTATGTTCTATACATGACAGCTTATGGACAATGTACATAACTAATTCTTCCAAACGTGTCTTGCCACTGACATCCCATGATCAATCATATGATTGTGTTGAATTACTGCTAAAACTATTAGCAGAGAACCACATTATAATTGTTTTCTGGAGATCTGTACAAATAGTGGACCCGTATTAGCTGTCAGGAGAACAAGAGCTTCATACACAAGATTCATGGCTTCTGAAATCCTATGACTCGCTCTTGCTCATTAGTGTGGGCGTAACTGAAACAACACCTATGAAGAACAACGTAGCAATTGAGTTGAAATCATAGAGATCCCCCACGGATTGCAACTCTCCAAGAGCTAACCCAGCCTGCATAAAAAAAAAACAAGAAACTCAAAACACAGGCACAATGGCATTTGAAACTCTGGTGATTCTTTTAAAGATAGTTTAACAATTAACAAGACAAAAATTCATAATCAAAATGTATACTTCTTTAGCACATACCCTGACAGTGACATAAGCAGCAGGAATGAGTCCAATAACCGTTCCCAGGAAGAAAATATGATAAGGCACATCCACAATTGGTGATGCAAAATTAATAAATGTGTTAGGCAGGGTCGGAGTCAGCCTTAGAAAAAGCATGTAGTTCAGCAAACTTTTTCTTCTTTTAGCCACCTGGAAGTTAAAAGTTGAAATTTATTTCCATGTGTCACAGATTGGATTAAATACAATGTGGTGAATGGAAGTTGAAATAAACCTGGGTTTGAAAGAATTTCAACTTGTCTGGCCAAAGAGAGGAGAGAAGAGGTCGTCCAATCAATTTTGACAGGAAAAAGCATGAAGAAGCTCCTGCTGTGGCAGTGAATACAACCAGAGCCACACCTTTAAAGACTCCAAAGAGTGCTCCAGCAAGCAATGACATGAACACAGTCCCTGGAATCATGAAAGTCTGCATGAAAATATAAACCACGCAGTATCCCACCAAGACTTGTGCAGTGTAGTCACTTGTATAGCTCTCTAGGTTATCTCTACAAAAATAAATAGAAGATAGATAAAGCATTGCACAATTTATAATGTCAACTTCACATTCTACAATCAGGATCGACTGCATTTCCCTTCTACAAAAGCACAAACATAAAAATAAGAGAAGTTGTATCCATGCATTGAAATGAAAAACATAGTACATAGGCTGTCCCAAAACATAATATATCCTATCATTTAAGGCTTGTTCCTATTGTAGATCAAATTATTGAGAAAATAGATCTACGTTGGTCACATCTGGTTGGAATTTTAAGGCTTTGCATCCCATAGTCTCTTTTCTGCTTCATTTAACCATCCCAAGTGGTGTATAAGCAGCAGTCATCAGTCCACCTATATAAGCTGTGGTCTAGCTATGGGGATGGTATGGTGAGTATTAACATTGATGATGAACTCCTCTCTTGAGGCCTACATCCTTGATGCAATACACTTTACATTATCCAATAAGATGCAAGTCAAACACAATGGATCTATAAGACTATAACAATACATTTCACTTGATTTCATGCACAGCTAAAGGCTTGGGTGGGGATGCAATTATTATTATTATTTTAATAACAATGATGGTAAAAGTAAGAAGACCAAGGACCACCTGCAAACTACCAAAGTTGTAACCAATGGAAGCCCTAACAGGGTAGCACGTGAGCCTGCAACTTGCAAGTAAATATGCCATCTTATTGACTCAAAGCATAACCTTCAACTAACTATAATAGCATATTGATAATAACAAACTTATATATTCTCCAATAACTCTCACTCCAAGTTGCCCTTTTTCCTTTTAAGCTGTTAGATCTCTATCCCCACCAATAACCTTTCCAGATCTGCTGTTCCAAGTGATAAAAAAAAGAGAATGAAAGGAAGAGTAGGGTTAAAATTAAAGTTTGCCATGTCATATTCACACAGAATTTTGAAGCCATAAGGTTTCTCAAAATTTATCCTTTTGCACCACATTGTTCACATGTATTCGTGGAGGCTAATACCATTCCCAAATTCTGGTTTTGTTTAATTATCCTTATTTGACAGAAATTATGTTTCTGGGTCAGATTCATTCCACAGAAGAACCAAAAGTAAAAACATAATAATCAGGTTTATCCAAAAATTAATCACATTAGGAACAAATTAATCATCATGAAATGATAAAATAGAATAATATAGAGGAGAAAAAGTTTGAGGGTTTCTCCATAACCAGCGATAAGGAGGTAAGTAAAGGTGTTTCTTTTTTTTTTGTTGGACATTGATGTGTAATATAAAAAAAGAGGGTTTGGTGGTTGAACGTTACCGTAGAAGTTGAAGATCTTGGAGGGTGCGTGGGAGCTTGAGGAAGCTGTAATCGGAATCGGGCATGGTGAGGTAAACACCGAGAAGACCGATAAGGAAGGTCAAGGCCACCGTTGAAGCCGCTGCCGCTTCCCAAAAGCTTAAGGGAAACTTGGATTGCGAAGACATAGGCACTGGCACGTGTTGGTTCACCCCATTGATCTCACCCTCCTTCTCCATCTCTCTTTCCTTGAGGAGCAAAAGCCTTTCTCTCTTCTCTGCCTTATCTTCAGGAGAGAAGAGGAGAGAGAAACACAGAGGGTTTAATTTGAGAGACAAAGAATATTCGACTATTCGTGGTTGGAGTATATATATCATGAAACTAACACAATTTAAGGATGTTTTTCAGGGAAAAGTGATTTTTTAATTATTTTTATATAAATTCTAAAATGTTAAAAAGAGGATACTTTTATAATTATTAACAAAAAAATTCAATGAAACAATTTTTTTATATTATTAAACTATTATACACATTTCATAAAATAATAAATTAGTTATTTGACAATATTTTTTATGGATTCGTTTCACTATGTGTCCATTTGGTTTACAGTTGAGTAGAATTGATTTTGGAAATCAATGGCTGAGATGAATGATGCACATTTTACGAAGCACGTTGGACGGAAGTGATTTAAAATCAATTCTACAAAACCATGATTTTGAATTTTTCAACTCCAAACCAAACGGGTTATATTTGTGTGAATGAAAATATGTGTATTTGAAAACTCATTTTTCATAACAAAAATATCATGAAAAATAATGATATACAAATTTTATACTATGATTTAGTATTTAGGTAAAAGTTACAAATTATTTTTTACTGATAATGTATAACAATTTAGAAATCTATTATTTAATTTTACTAAACTATAATTAATTTAAAACCTATTTTTCTTATGATATATCAATATAAAGATATGTAATAAAGTTTAAAATTTTTTATTATATAAAGTAACAGATAGATTGAAATAAAAAAAATTGTAAAGTGACATGTATTTTAGAAAAAATAATATCAAGTTGAATAACCGTAAGCTTGAAAAAAGAAATATAAAAGAGAGAGATTTATGTCTCATAGTATACAGTGGGTCCCTTAAAACGACCGTAATGGTTACCCCACTCGGCCGCGTTTTATTTATTTATATATGTGGAATGTGGTACTTAATTGTTTTGTTGCTTTTTATTTAAATTAGAAAATGTAAGGTGAGGTGACAGAATGGGAAGCAAATTAAAATGCACGCAAGAGTGACGGGAAGGAGGCGTCGTCGTGCAAGAAGGGGAACTCAATCATTACCGGACATCCAATGCGGCGTCAAGTCATCAACCATGTGCCTCCATGCTACACGCAATTCACCCCTTTTTATTATTAGAGAAAAATGTGTTGTATAAATTATTGTATATTTTTATGTGGTATGAATTTGACGCATGTTATTATTATTATTATAAATTATAAACCACATGGAGGCAATTCTAATTTATAAATCACAAGCATTATAAGGGAGACACTCCTCTCGAGAATCCACGTCATATTGGGACAAATTCTCTCAATAAAAAATTGACCTTTTTTAGCCATGAGAGATTTTTAAAGGGGAAATGTAAAATTATTAGTATTATTTAGGATTAAAATATCACATAGAGAAAATTGGTTATGGTCATTCTTTTATATTTTCAAGAACCTGGGATATGATACTAATTGTAGAACCATAGGAACAGGAAATTAATTAGCTGAATAGTGCTTCGTGAAATCTTTTTACAAACAAGATCTTACTTTGCAAAATCAAGTGATAAGATTATTAAGTGAAATAAGACAACATATTGTTGTCTGAGTTTTGAAACCTAGCTATTATCTAAAGGTTCAAATGATTCAATCTTATACCTTCAAACTTTTCAAATACTCAAAATCTTGGAGAGTGTCCCTTTTATTAAGCTTTGAGATAACGTATAGCTAATCTCTATTGCTCACAGGGGACTATATTAATTAGGGAATAAATATTGTTTGTCGAGGAGTGTTAACAAACCTCTCAATACAATTTTCTTCAGCATATTGTTTATGGCTAGTTGAAAATTATGAGTCTTATTAATTAAATAATGTCAGTTTCACTTTTAATAGGCTCCACTCTTTTTTTTATATGATAAAACTTGGGTGGCATATGCATATAAGAGTAACTCTTTTTAAAGTTACTTTGTTTATAATATTTTTTATAGGATGTGAATTTAATAAATTTATTTATTGAATTATGTGATATTAATATAATAATTTTACATATTAAATTTTAGATAAATTGGACATTCATAGATATGAAATCTTAGCATAGATGTTTTCTTATATTTTAAAAAATATATTGTATATTGAACTAAAGTAATTTGATGAAGTATCAAGTAATTTTATATGATAAAGCAGATCGAGCTAGTTGTCAGTTTTCAAATTTTTTATTTTAAATTTTTAAATTAATATTTCACACCTCAAAATAAAAAATTGAAATCCTATTTTTTTTTCAAAATGTTTGTTTTGAAAATCATAAACAAAAACCAGTTTTTATTTTTAAGTTGTAAAAAATTGATTTGAAATTTTTAAAAACTAACAATTGAAAACTCAACCAACTCAGATGAGACCTAAATAATTATGATAATTGATGTAAGAATTAACAGTTAAGATTGTGATCACACGCATACACATGTATAATAATTTATACTTTCTTTTTAAAATCTCAACCGTTAATTGAATAAGAGTAAGTTATCTCATGATTAAATAGCGCACGAGCCATAAACCTAGAGCTGACAATCCGGGCTACTCGGTCTGGCCCAACCCAATGCGGGTAGCGAACTTTATCATGTTAGACTAAAAAATCTGAAAGTTATTCATACTTCTAAAATAGGTGCTAAAGTCCTACCTTTTTGCCGATAATCTGATTTTTTTATCAATTTTTACGGGCTACTCGACTTTGTTTAAGGTTTTTGCGAACAACGGATTGCCCTACATTTTCAGATTTTTATGAACTCACCCGATCGGTTAACCCATTTTACCGAGCCCAGCCAAGGCAGTACCTCCTAAGATTAATAACAGTGAAATTTGTAAATTGGATTTATGTCAATTATTGCACATGTTAATCAATCCATCTCTCACTCATTGAATTTCTAGTTGTGCAAGTCTTGCCAAAAGTTGTATATTAATAGCCTCACAAAGTCACATGCACAACCGGACAAAACCCTTCAAGCCGAGCGATTATGTATACTTTTGTATTGAACGTTTACATATTTTAACTCAGGAAGGCACATGTATTAGTATAAACTAAATTAAATCTTGTCTACAAATACCGAGAGTCAATGTAATATTCTAAAAGAAATATAGAAAATATAAAATTAAACGCATAATTTAATTTATTCATTAGGCAAAAAGATTTATAGGGCCGTTTGATTGTAATTTTGTAAAAACAAAATTAATTATCTTTTTTATTTAAAATTATGATAATTAGATATTTTTTAGAAAGAAATTAATTTATTTTAAAAATTATAGATTATATGAAATTAATATTAAATAAACCACTTGATTTGAGGCGTTGCAACAGAAAAAAAGGTTATATGGACATTAAGATTGATCTCCACAAGATTTACGATGGTTTGAGATGGGAATTCATAGAGGATACACTGATATTGCTTTTCATCAGCCATTTTTGCTCTGTTGTTATGAAATGCATATTCATTGTCAGAATGAGAGTTCTAATTAATGGTACCCAGTCAGGTAGAGTTTTTCTCCTTCACAAGGCATTCGACAAGGTGTCCCTATCTCACCTTACATATTTGTTCTTTGCTTTGAGAGGTTAGCTCATATTATCAATTTAAAGGTCAAGGATAAGTCATGGAAACCAATCTGCATAAGTAAAGGTGGTCTCCTGCATCACATCTATTTTTCACTGATGACCTCGTCCTTTTTGTTGAAGCCTCTGTTGGACATGTCTCTTTAATTATGGATTGTCTTCAGGAATTTTGTTCTGCTTCAAGCCAAAGAATTAATCGGATAAAACCAAAATCATGTTTTCTAAAAATGTGTGCCTTCCTAGAGCTCACCAGCTTGCTAGCTTGACATGTTTCTCTTTGACCTTTGATTTAGGAAAGTACTTGGGGGTTCCTCTCATCCATAAGAGGGTCACTATGCATCCCTATGATTATCTGGTAGAAAAGGCTAAAAAAGAATGTCTAATTGGAGGTGTAATTCTCTATCTATGGCAGGAATGAATACCCTTTTCTCAAGCTGTTATTTCTGCTATTCCAACTTATACAATGTAAATAGCTTTGTTACCTGTTTCGGCTTGTAAGAGACTTGAGAAGTTAGCGAGGAATTTCATCTGGGGCCACTCTTCAGATGATATGAGGATTCATACCATCTTTTGGAATCATTTATGTAGTCTGAAATCTGATGGGGGTGGGTATAAAGAATATGCATTCCTTCAATAAAGCTCCAGATCTCCTAATGAAACTTAGGTGGGGTATTATATTCAAGAGGGATTCTCTTTGGGTGCAGATCATAAGGCACAAGTATGGCGCTGGAGATGATTTAATACTAATTATTATTATAAAAAGGAGAAACCAATCCATGGTTTGGAAAGGAATTGTCCAGACTCGACATTTAGTTCAAAAAGGTATAAGGTGGATTATTGGTGATGGGCTTAGTGCTAGATTTTGGTTTGATCCCTGGTTGCAGGATGTGAACCCTCTTATTTCTAAAGCTACTAAGTATATTCCCCTGAAATTTTCAATGCCCCTGTCTCTTTTTTCTCTGATGGTTCTGGTGGTTGGGATTTTAATCTGTTCCAACAATATCTTCCACAACAATCTGTTGCCCTTATTGCAGCTTCTTTAGGTGGGCACCATTCTTTAGGGCCTGACAAACCTATATGGGCTTTGACTCCTGATGGTGAATTCTCTACCAAGAATGCATATGCTCTCATTGAAAAGATCCCCAAAGATTTCTTGATTCTCCTTGGGATTTGGTGTCGGATTGGAATGGTCCTCTGCGAATGAGATGTTTTTCTTTGGCTTACTCTGAATAATTAATTGCCTAAAGACTAGAAACCTTTTGTCCGTATATGGCATTAATGTTCCTCCCTCATGTCCTCTTTGTAATCATGTCCCTGAAACTAAGCTTCACATTTTCAAAGACTGCCCCAAAGCTAATTCTGTTTGGCAAAGCTTGGGAATTAACCAACATTATCATAACTTTAAATCTTCTTATCTTCACCATTGGGTGGTTTTCAATCTGTCTTCTAGTTTTTTCTGCCTAGCAGGGTTTTTGCTGGTATCAAATCTTTGGGTTATCCCTTTGGTCTTTGTGGAATCAAATCTTTGAGTTTCTTTGTCTTCTAGTTTTTCTGCCTGGTAGGGTTTTTGCATGAATTGGGGCATGTTGCCTCTATGGATATGCATCATAGGAATACAACGAATCAGTATGAAGTTCAGCTCAATAGGTGGAATTTCCCCAAAGTTGATGTAGGGTTGCACATGGTCCAGCCGACCCGACCAACCCAACCATTGTTTGGTGGGTTGGGTCATCGAGACTGTTTGGGTTGGATAAGCATGAACCTGACCAATTTGGGTTGGGTAGCGGGTTTAGGTAAGTACAACCCGATGTACCCAACCCAACTCGACCTCCTATGTAAAAATTATTATATTATTAATAATTGTCTTATTTGAATTAAATTTAGTAACAATAAAATAAAATTTAATTTAAAATCGGTGTCATAAGAGAATATTAGTTTGTTAATTTGTAAGATAAAGACTTTTATGGTTGTGGAATGTTCTATTTGGAACATCTCTTTACCGTATTGTGCTAAATATTTGAATTAAATTGTGTGTGGAAAGTGTATGTCATGTATAATTTTTTTTTCTAATTTTGGTTTATAAAATTTTTGAAATAGTTATATGGTTAAAGTGTCAAGATCATGGAATTATAGGTTTATATGATTTATGAAGTCCAAATGGTAATAAAAAACTAGTTTTTATAAGGGTTAAATATGTTTTTAGTCCCTGTAAAATTCCCGAAAATTGGTTTTGGTCCCTCTAGATGAGACTATGCATGAAATTGAAGAAGACTACAGTAGTGAAGAGCTAGATAGCGATGTGGAGGGCAGTGACATAGAAGAAAACAGTCGGACCAGATTTCCTAAATTCAAAGAAGAAGATATGGGCTTTTTGACCGTACTGGTGCCAAAAAAAATTTTAATTACCTAAATAATGTGCAAAAAAATAAATTTACCAAAGTGGGGTGGATTGTGCCACGGTGGAATGAGATGCGCTAACTGGGTTGGCGCTTCATGAGACACCAACTCAGTTAGCGCATCATGTATTGAGTAATATAACACATGATGCGCTAACTCAGTTAGCTCATCATGATGCGCTAACTCAGTTAGCGCATCATGTGTTATATTACTCAGCACATGATGCGCTAATTGAATTGGTGTCTCATGAAGGCAATTAAGATTTGAAAAAAAATTACAAGAAAATAATTTAAAATTTAAATAAATGTTACGGGAAAATAATTTTAAATAATTATATGTTATATATATAAATGATGGTATTTAATACAAGTTAATTATTTACTGGGAATGGAGAGAGAATACAATGTCATCAACGGTTCCTAGCATCCCGAGGTGGGTTTCTTCTTGGTTCCATGTCGTCTTGTTCACCTTCCACTATGTTTCCAGATGCACTAGCTTCTTGGGCAAATGCTTCATTTAAGTTAAAACTTTGGCCCGGTGGGTCGTGCTGTGTGGAAGTGCCGGCTTGGTATGTGAACCCACCAGATGATGGTGACATCATCGGAGAATGACACCCAAGAAGCTAGTGCATCTGGAAACATAGTGGAAGGTGAACAAGACGACATGGAACCAAGAAGAAACCCACCTCGGGATGCTAGGAACCGTCGACGACATTGTATTCTCTCTCCATTCCCCGCAAATAATTAACTTGTATTAAATACCATAATTTATATATATAACATATAATTATTTAAAATTATTTTCCCGTAACATTTATTTAAACTTTAAATTATTTTCTTGCAATTTTTTTTCAAATCTTAATTGCTGAGACACCAACTCAGTTAGCGCATCATGTATTGAGTAATATAACACATGATGCGCTCAGTTAGCGCATCATGTGTTATATTACTCAATACATGATGCGCTAACTGAGTTGGTGTCTCATGAAGCGCCAACCCAGTTAGCGCATGTCATTCCACCGTGGCACGATCCACCCCACTTTGGTAAATTTATTTTTTTGCACATTATTTAGATAATTAAAATTTATTTTGGCACTAGTACGGTCAAAAAGCCGAAGATATGTCCAAGACATTTAAATTTAAGCTGGGAATGGAGTTTGCATCTCTAAGTTTTTAAAGAAGCCATTTTGGAGCATTCTGTGTTAAATGGCAGGCAGGTGAATTTTAAGAAGAATGACAAAGTCAGGGTGAGGGTTGTATGCAGCAGAAACTGTGATTTTACAATTTTATGCAGCAAAGTTGGAGGTAGTCAGACTTTTAGAATTAAGACACTTATAGGGAGACACAATTGTGGCGGGGTGTTTGACAACAGAAATGCAAACACTAAATGGGTGACTAAAGTGGTCATTGACAAATTCAGGAGTGCATCCAATATGACAGTGGCAGAGATTATTGATGATGTAAGGAAGAACTACTCAGCTGGCATCACGGAGTGGAGAGCATTCAAAGCTAGGAGGTATGCAAGGCAAGTGTTGGAAGGAGATGCTACCAAGCAATACAGTCTTCTCTGGTCCTATAGTGCTGAGCTTCGTAGAGCATGTGCTGCAAATACTGTCTTTGAAGACACATAAATCATGTCCTAACATTATTCTCTGCAAATACTGTCTTTGAAGGCAAAAATATGAATTTCCAATATTGAATTCCCAATATAGAGTTTTATGTACTGATACGTATAAAGGGGACCACTAAACTACACATGAAAAGGAAGAAATTCATCACTGTGATACGTATAACAAAATGACTTGATTGCGGATTTAGGTACAAAAGGGTGTTTGTATGTGGAAAAGCAATTTTCGGATATGTAACCTTGGAGCCAATAAGCCGTTCATGTATTTTGTGTGGTAACAAATTTTAGGAAGATATTAACTTTGACTATAGAATTGCACTTTAGTTTTTAACCAAGGCATCATAATGCAATGATTTATATGAATAGTCTTTACATAGTGCATAACCTACCAAGCATCTCAACCTTTTTATATCTCGTGCTTTCTTAATCCAAGACATTTCTCCTCCGATGCTAGCTTCTTTGTGAAGATGACTTGATTGCGGAATTAATTACAAAAGGGTGTTTGTAATTATGCTGGACCCGCAAATATGTTATTAAATCATTTGGAAATTTGTTAAAGTTTCTTATGCTTTCCTACTTGGCAACCTAATCACCATTTCTAATTAACATGCAATTGACAAATCAAACTATTAACCCACAATAAATCACAACCACAAAGCTCCATTCATAAAATAGAATCATTAAGGCTTTAAATTTAGTCTACAACCAAATTCCATAAAATAAAAACTCAACTTACAAAATAGAAAAGAAACCCACTAGGGAGTTTCCATGCTTCTACCAATTATACACAAAAGATAAAAAAAGTCCCCTACACCTTACAATTGCATTTAACAGCAGTAACTACTGAAAAACCCACTATAACTACCCAGGAAACAAATAGAGACAAACATTAAACATTTTCCTTTTGCTCTCTCTGCTCCTAACTTCTTTTGATATATATTTCATCATCTTCCTCTCGTACTCTTCTGCTAGTTGATCTGGAAAGTAGGCACACTCTTCTTAGGCGGCTTCCTGCGACAACTCCTTATCAGCCCAATGAAAGAAATTACACGAATTTGAGGTCAGCAGTAGCAGTTGCTCTCTGCATTTGCACGATCTAGGAACCGGGTGCGATGAAGACGCAGAAGACCACGATGTTGTGCCCCTCTTACTGGAATACGACTTCGACCCTTTGATTCCTTTACCACCCATCTTCTTCCTCGCGGAGTCTGCGTCTCCTTCTCCTTCTCCTTTTTTCGAACAAGGAGAATTACGAACACAATTTCATTTTGACAATTTAGAGTTAATAGGATTTATAAACAATAAACAGTTAAAATAATAAGGAATTAAAATAAATTCCATGTAAGCATCAGAAATACACGTGTCTTGCTCAGTTGGCTGTCCGTTAGCCATGTAATCACTTAACAGAGGACATTAAACGGCAGGACTAGATTCACAATATTTCAGAAAGTTGGGGACCTAACTCAATGAATTTAAAATAGAGGGACCAAAACCAATTTGCGGGAATTTTACAGGGACTAAAAACATATTTAACATTTTTTATAAATTTGATTTTTTATTTTTAATTATAATGACCCGATCACCTGACCCGACCTTGATCGGTTTAGGTTAGGTTGGGTCCATAACAGAAAAGTAATAAAACCGACCCAACCATCCCGAACATGGTTAATCGAGTTAGGTCCAAACGTTGTGTAAATCCAACCCAACGCAACCCGTGTGCGGCCTAGCTAATTGGATCAAGTGTGATGTTGATGGAGCTGTTAAATCGCAGTGGAGTTTAGCTTCTTGTGGATGAGTTTTTCAGGACTCTTCTGGTCATTAGATTACTGATTTCTCTCGTACCACATGCTTTTACTTTAACATTGGGCCTCCATGTGCATACCACCGCTCCTGCTGGTTGTTACCATCTTGTTCTTCAGGACTAAATAGGAGTCTACACTTGTGTAATTTTGTTTCGGGTTTTAGCCCTCTTAAATTACAAAAAAAAAAAAATCACTTGCTTTAAAGATAAAAAAATGAAAAGATAGGAAGTGCACTAGCAAGCGGCTAATCCATACAGTGGATGCTTAAAAAAGTAGCATTCCAAATAGATTATAAGTGCATCTATGATTCTTAAGCTATTTTGATCAAAAGCACTACTACTTGAAAGGATACCAACTAATGAGTATAGACTGCAATACCCCAAATAGTCTTTTAGTTAGCTAAAAGGGCTAAACATAGATTTCAGAGGGATTGAGGGAGCCCGCTGGAAACCATGTACTAGTGTAAAATTAGTTTCCAATAATTTTTTATACAAGTTTAGTTCCTTAATTGGTTATTGTTATATTTTTTTAATGTATAACAGATGTAATCAGATTTAAACCTAGAATGTCATCCATACTATTGAGATTCTTCGTGTGAAGTTTTATAATTTAAATCCCTACATCATGTTTTTTATATTTAAAACTCCCATATTCTCATTTCTTTTCTCAAGATCTTAAAAGAAATAATTCAATTAAATTATTTTAAATATTTTTAACTCAAAACTCATGGACCAAAGGTATCAAATTTCGTTAAAAAAAATCTCAATTTTTCTCACTTTTCAAATTCTATAAAATCATTTAAAATTGATTTAATTATGTATTTGATTCCAAAATATCCTGATTTTCACATTTTGTCTACGGTTTTTATTTTTTCCAATCTAGCTAGTTCTTCATATATTGTTCTCTCGAAATGGTCCATACATTACTTTTAGAATCATTTCACCAAATTATCTCTAAAAAAATATCATAATTTTTAAACTAGTTACCCATGCAATATCATGACTTCTAAATTATTCTCCCACAAAATTTTTTCTCAACAAATGATCCATCATCAATATTTTGTGATAAAAAAATAGAGGAACCATTTGAGAGAGTATTATTTTTAGAGGACTATTTTAAAAAATAATTAAAAATGGGAGACCAAATGAAAAATTGTAATGTTTTGAGATTAAAAACATAATTAAATCTTTAAAGTTTATAGTTTCTAAATTTTAAAAATTATTTTATATTAAATTTTATCATAAAATTATAAATATTTGGATGTAAATTTATAATTTAAGAGTTTTAAACCAAAGAAAATTAACGATAGAAGTTGATTTACCTATTGTTTTTTTTAAACGGATTTACCTATTGTTAGAAGTAGAGAAACTAAACTGATTCAAAATAAATGGAAGAGATTAAAATTTTTCATCATCACACCAAAATAATAATAATAATAATAATAATAATAATAATAATAATAATAATAATAATAATAATATATTTTTTTTTTTTTGGTCGAAGATAAAAATTCATTAAGCCTCAAGGGCAGTCATACGACATCTACAACAGTAGATCAACACCAGAGTGATATTACAATGCTAAACAAATAAACATTACAATACAAAGCATGCTCACTCAAATAAGTTCAACCAAAATATCAAAACAACTAAAAAACATCCATGTCAAAGGAGTTGCTTGCTAGGGGAATAATTTTCTTCCCTACTTTCTTTTGTTTTTTTGTTCTTCTGCTTAGCTCAAATGGCTCTGCTCACAAGCAGACAAAACCTTCAAATCATAGATGAACACAACTAAAATAAAGGGGTGGAAAAGGAAATCAAAAGAAGAGTAGCGGTAGAAAATGAGGTATAAACGAAGGAGGAGAAGATGAAAAATGGATGCTTGAAGGTGGAAGAAGGAGAAGAGGAAGGGAAGAGGAGGTGCTGGTTAAGATGGAAGGAGGAAGAAAAAAAACTCTTATAGTATAAGAGAGAAAAACCACCTAAAATGGGAGGAAAAAAGCTCACTGTGGAGAAGGATCCCCATCCCCCGTGGGGAGGGGGGAGCTTGCTGCCGCTAACGATTCTCTGCTGCGGTGCTATTCAAACCCTAACAGCACCATATTTATTATTATTTGTGCGACTATTTTAGATTTTGAGGCTGTGGATGACCACTTCTGCAAGGTCATGTCCGCTAGAAATATGGAGATCTTTATTCACACCACTCTTTTTTGCTAATCACACCATCTTTCTATTTTCTTAACAACTGAATACATTTTTCAAAAAATTTGTATTCTGAAAATTAAGATTTTGATATATATATATATATAATTCTTATACAATTCTAAATTGTAAGCTGGAAATGGAATTTTCACAGTGGAAAAATATTAAATTTAGAGAAGGAATTTTTTCCATCTTTAAACTACAATAGAAGATTAATTAAAAGACTCTCTAAATTTATAATTTTTCTATTTCGGAATATAATTTTGAATTCTTTCTGATATACAACTTTGGAGGAGTGTATTTCGAAAATTGAATTTTCTAGAATAATTTGTGTTCTAAAAATTTCATTTCCGAAAGATATTTTAGAAACTCAATTTCTGAATTATTTTTAAAAAGGTGGTGCGTTAGGAAAAATGGGTGGTACTAATAACAATTAGCTGGAATTATTTGAATATTCTGGCCCACGGTGATTTATTAGAATTTAAATTCTGGGCTTGACCTATATATATACAAGTTTAGAACGGGGCCATTTAGCGTGACAATTATAATGGTTTCCATGACTTGTTTAACAACATACGGCTCGAAATTAACCCTTGTTGACCAAAAAAAAAAAGAAATTAACCCAACTTATTTAGTTCTCATGATTCATGGACAAGTGACAAGTTTCATTATTCTAATATTTCAAGCTTCATGTTTTAATTAAAAAAATTCTGAAATAATGTTAGGTTGGTTATTAGGTATTGTCGGAAACGGGGTCACGACGGGACGACGAAAAAAAAATCGTTTTCAATGGAGTCGCCACAAATATTTATTTTTGAGGGAAAATATAAGAAAAAAACCCTTTTAAAAAATGGTCTTTGAAACCAGATTTGGATTCGAGAGTCGATTATGTGTAGGGAAGGTATTAGCACCCTACGACATCCGTCCTGAGACGGTTACCTCTAATTAATTGTGCAACTTTATTAACTTTTGAAAGATATTTATTTTTCCCTTTTAAAAATATCTTTTTACTTTTATTAACAATTTTTTATTTTTAGATTATTGGAAAAATTTGGAAAATGATTTATTTGGGCTTGACGGGGCCGGTTCCCGCTCCTACGTATCCCCAGCTGCAATGGGGAAATCAAAGCCACGTAGTTCTGAATTGTTGATCGATTGAGAATTTGGATTTTGAAAAGATCTTTTAAAAGAATTTTTTTATTTATATTTTTCTTTTGAAAGAGTTGGTTTAAAAAAAAGAATTCACTCTTGAAGGGTTTCTGTTAGCAAATGGCTATACAATGAACCCTCCTGATTCAAATAATATTAATTGATAGAATTGCTATTCAATTAATATTACTTGATCATTGAGTGATTTTATTAGCAAAATTTATTTTTATATTGATTAAAAAAAAGAGTTTCTTTTTATTTTTGAAATACCACGTTATTGCTAGAAATGTTAGTTTTAACGCTGTTTATTTTGAAAAATATTCTTATTATCTTTTAAAAATTATTTTACAAGTGTGGGGACTATTTTGTTAACAAACGGTTATACTCCATAGTCCCGTTAACGGTAGAAATGCTACTCATTAACGTTTTATTTTTAGAAAAAAAATACTTTTTTAATTTGAACAATAATTTACAAATTGCGAGGACTATCTTTTTAGCAAATGGCCATACTCCATAGTCCTATATAATTTGGATAATGTTATGTACCTGCTCGGCTTGGATAAGCTCGGCCTCGGTATCCTCGGTCTGGGTAAGCTCGGTAAGGATCAACTCAGTAAAGTCAACCTGATAAACCCAACAGACAGAAAAGGAAAGGACTGATATCAAGTAAACTGATAGCAAGGTTAGCGCATGATGTCCCCCCAATCAGAAAATCATACCATAATGAGAGAAGCCCCCCAGCACCTATAAAATGAGGGGTGGGGTCTAAGCAACATTAGGAGACACACTAGCTTCTTCACTTGGCCTAGTTGTACCATCCGAGTAGAATTTAGGCTTGGTAAGAACATTTGGCGCCCACCGTGGGGCTCTGGTAAAACTCTCCCAGAGTACCACAAGAAACACAAAAAATGGTGAAGACCAGGTCTAACGCCAACGCGGATGGACCAACATTACAAGACCTCGCACAACAGCTTGAGCAACTCAGGCAGGAGAACCAGAGGATCTTGGAAGAAAATAGGGCGATGAGAGAACAGTTGAATGATACGCGAGATTCTCGAGCAGAGGAGGAAGACGCGTATTCTTCAGGGACTCAAACCCCTTCAGGATATACGGAACCTCAGGTTCATGAAAATAATTATACTGATACACGCTTTCATCCCTTTACAGATTATATAATGTCTGTCCCATTACCTAGATATTTCAAATTCCCTGACTTACCTGTCTATGATGGGACGGCGGATCCAAATTCACATCTTACTAGATTTCATACGATAATGCTCACAACAGGTGCTACTGATCCTGTTTTATGTAAGATTTTTCCAGGAACTTTGGCAGGACCCGCGTTGCAGTGGTATTCAACTCTACCACACGGATCGATCAAAGATTTCGAAGAATTTAGCACGGCCTTCATGAATCAGTTCTCGTCGAGCTGTCCCTTTAAGAAACGAAAGATAGTTTATTCAGCATACTTCAGGGAGACGACGAGCCCCTAAAAGATTATATCAATCGCTTTAACAAGGAGTTGAATAAGATACACCTCAGAGCGATTATTAATGGAGTCAAAGAAGGACAGTTCGCTGATGAGCTAGCCAAGTCAAAACCAGCTGATATAGCCGACTTCAGGCGTAAGGACTCGGGACAAATAGATGCAGAGGAAGCAGCCGTAGCCAAAAGACGTCTTCGGGCCATGCTGACTAAACCATTAGAAAAAGACGACTCATCTCGTCACAACAACCACCAAAACACCAAGGAGACTTTCAACTTCGGAAACCACTCGGGGAAGAAAAATGCCAAACCACCCAAACCAGGCCCGATCTTTGATCATTTTACCTCATTGAACACAAAGGAGAAGCCAGATCTTACGTGAAGTCTATAATTCAAGAATTATAGAGCTCCCACCACCTCCTAAGGATACCCCGGAAGGAGCTGATTGTACCAAAAGATGCGATTTCCACCGTGCATTTGGACATAACACCGACGATTGTTGGACCTTAAAAAATCAGATCGAACAGCTTATCAGATTAGGCCACCTTGGGAGGTATGTGTACGATGGAAGACAGAAAAATAAAAAGGAAACTGCCCGAGTAGATTATGACCGAAGAAGGAATAAATACGAATCCCCAGACAGAAACCCTGGACCAAGTACACCTAGAAGAAGAGCTGGCTCCATCCATACTATATCTGGAGGATTTGCGGGAGGCGGATCTACTTCGTCTTCCAGAAAGAGACACCTCAGAGCAATTTGCTCCGTGAATAATTTGGAGCGAAGATATCCAGGTAAATCCCATCCGGTTATTTCATTCTCTAACAAAGACTTTGCAGGATTGAAAGACTAGAATCAGGACGACCCAATGGTAGTCCGAATAAACATCGAAGGTTGCTCGGTCAGAAGAGTCTTGATCGACCAAGGAAGCTCTACCGACGTCTTATTCTGGAAAACCTACGAAGATCTTTCCCTCCCAACAGATACCATTCATCCTTTTGATGGAAGCCTAGTGGGATTTTCGGGAGAACAAGTAGAGGTAAGAGGTTATGTAAATCTCAGAACGACCTTCGGGTCTGACGGGATTTACAAAACAGTAAACGTAAAACATCTTTTTGTCAATGCTCTTACTTCATATAATATCATTATTGGAAGACCCACCTTAAATGCTTTGGGGGCAATTGTTTCAACTCCCCATTTAACTATGAAGTTCCCAGTGGATTACCAAAAGATAGGAATCTTGAGAGCTGAACAGGACGAAGCACGACGTTGTTACGTGAAAAGCTTGGAAACAAGGAAAGTTCCCAACAGAGACTGAGGAGCTGAACATAGGATCCATTCTGTCGAGCTGGATCCCAGAATTGATTTCTCGGATAGAAGGCCACAGCCTACCGAGGAGCTAAAGATTGTTCAAATCGGAGATACAGCAGAAAAAACAACTCGGATTGGGACGACCCTCTCATCTGACGAAGAACATCAGGTAATACAAATCTTAAAGGAAAACTCTGATCTTTTTGCTTGGACTCCCGCAGATATGCCAGGAATCGATCCAGATTTTGTATGTCACAAGTTGATGATCGATCCAAAAGTCAAACCCATTTCTCAAAAGAAACGGAGATTGGGTGAAGAACGCATAAATGCCGCACTGACTGAGTCCAGAAAGCTTTTGGAAGCTGGTTTCATCAGAGAGATTGAATATACCACTTGGCTTGCGAATGTTGTCATGGTCAAGAAATCCAATGGGAAGTGGAGGATGTGCACTGACTTCACCGACTTGAACAAAGCGTGCCCTAAGGACACCTATCCCCTTCCCAGTGTAGATCACCTAGTTGATGGTGCCTCTAGCTACAAATGTCTTAGCATTATGGATGCATACTCGGGTTATAATCAGATCAGGATGAACCCGGTAGACAAAGACAAAACTGCTTTTATTATTGATATGGCTAATTATTGTTACAAAGTTATGCCTTTCGGTTTAAAAAATGTTGGGGCAACATATCAAAGGTTGATGGATAAGGTATTCGCAAAGCAGATCGGACGCAACATAGAGGTCTACATTGATGATATGGTCGTCAAGACTCCAACAGAGAGACAACACATTGATGATCTCCAAGAGGTTTTTAATCAACTCAGGAAATACAATATAAGGCTCAATCCTGAGAAGTGCTCTTTTGCTGTTCACTATGGAAAATTCCTTGGTTTCATGTTAACTGACGGGGAATCGAAGCAAACCCGGAGAAGTGCCAAGCTATCTTAGCAATGAAAAGTCCATCCAATATGAAAGAAGTACAAAGGTTGGCTGGCAGAGTCGTAGCCTTGTCCAGGTTTTTATCTAAATCTGGGGAACGTTTGAGACCCATTTTCCAATCTATTAGGCAAGGGAGTAAATTTCAGTGGACGGAAGAATGTGAACAAGTTTTCCAGCATATCAAGACCTACTTATCACAACCTCCCATTCTGAGGAAACCCAATCCCGAGAAGGCAATCCTAGTATACCTGGCAGTAAGCGAGCAGGCCATCAGTGCAGTTTTGGTCCAAGAAAATCCAGACGGACAACAACCAATCTATTTCGTAAGCAGAGCTTTACAGGGACCCGAGATAAGATACTAGAAAATTGAGAAGGTCATTCTTGCAGTAATAACGGCAGCACGAAGACTTAGACCATATTTCCAAACCCATCAAATAGTTGTAAAAAACTGACCAACCCATAAGACAGATCTTGCACAAGTCAGAGCTAGCAGGAAAAATGATCAAATGGTCGGTAGAACTCTCAGAATTTGGTATAGAATACCAACCAAGGGGACCTATCAAATCTCAGATCCTAGCAGACTTCCTGGTAGAGCTTACACCTGCCGAGGAGACAAAGGAAGAGCAGTTTTGGACTCTTTACGTAGATGGGGCATCAAATATTAAAGGAAGTGGAGCTGGAGTAATCCTCGAAGGACCAAACAATTTAGTCCTAGAACAGTCACTCTGTTTCGAATTCAAGGCAAGCAATAACCAAGCAGAGTATGAAGCATTAATTGCAGGTTTACTTCTAGCAAAGAAGGTAGGAGCAACTTCCATAAAAGTCTTCAGCGACTCCCAACTAGTCATAGGGCAGGTCGGAGGAGAATACCAGACCAGGGACCCTCAGCTTACCAGGTACTTCAGCAAAGTAAAAACATTGATAACCAATTTTGCAGGATTCAAAATTCAGCACATAACCAGATAACAGAACCTTAGAGCCGACCCGTTATCAAAACTCGCCAGTACCAAAAAGCCAGGATGCAACAAAACAGTAATTCAGGAAACCCTGCATAAACCAAGCATTGAAGAAATTGAGGTAACAAACATCAATTATATAAACTCTTGGATAACCCCATTTTTTCAATACCTTCAGGATGGCAAACTACCTTATAATCCAGTAGAAGCACGCAAGATAGCTTATCACTCTAGCTTCTACGTTATTATAAATAATCAACTTTACAGAAGAGGATTCTCTTTACCCTTACTCATGTGCATCCCCCAGGATCACCGGAACTTTATTTTGAAGGAAGTACATGAGGGAGTTTGCGCAAGTCATGGAGGAGCTAGGTCCCTAGCTGCCAAAATCCTACGAGTTGGTTTCTACTGGCCCACTCTCAGAGCAGATGCTAAAGAGTTTGTCAAAAAATGTGATGCTTGTTAGAAATTTTCTAAGATGGGCTTCATGAGTCCAGAAGAACTACACAGTATCACTTCTCCATGGCCCTTTGCAAAGTGGGGAATAGATCTCTTGGGCCCGTTTCCTTTGGCGCCAGGACAGGTCAAATATTTAGTGGTAGCCATTGACTATTTCACAAAATGGATCGATGATGAGGACATGAAGGACAAGAAGCTTGAAGCACTTGAAGGGCTTGGAGGACCTATGACAAGGGCAAGGACAAAGAGAGCTAAGGAAGCTATGCAACAAGTGTTGGCAGCCATTTTTCTAAGAGAACCAAATGCTGGAGAAATGAAGATTAAAATGGTTAATTGTCTCATGATTGAAGAGAAGGATGCATGATCTTAATGGATGGGCAGCTTGCTATAAATTTAACTCATAATTTGGAGAGCTATTTTAGCTGAATGGTGGGCGGCCATTTAAATAAATTGTGGGCTGAGTTTTTATTCAAATAAATTAATAAAGAGCTGTTACAAAACTCATGTAATAATTCAGCCAGCTTTGTTTGACAATTGTAGGCTGAATATTTTTATTATTTTGGGCAGTTACAATAGTATTTTTATTAGGCAATTATGTAGAATTATGGGCTAGTGGCTGCATTGGTTTTGTGAAGGCAAACAGCCTATTTTGTGCGCCCAGCTTGGTAGGAAAGGACAGAATACACTTTGTTAAAAAAAAAAACACAGGTTAAGTTTATTCTCCCCTTGGGTTCTTAGCAATCCAAAATTCTGAGGTTTATCAAAGGCAATTTCATTTCCTTTGTGTGTGCAATCTCAATTGGTTTATCTTCATCCTTGAAGTGTGATGCCATTCCTTCCACCATCTCTTCTCTCTTATTTTTCCATATTCTGTTTGGTTTCTTCTTTCCCTTCTTTCTTTTTTTTAGAGCCAATTCTCACGCTAAAATTGTGGTTGTCTTTTTTTGTTGTACCTGTTTCAACAATTCTGCTCTTAATTTCTTATCTATTCAAGTGTTGAAATAATGAATTAGAAACTGATTGGGTCTGGCTGTTGTGCGCACAATTCTGTTCCATTTTTGGTAAACCTTTGTGCGACATACTGAGGGCTAAAGTGGTTCATTGTGTTTGTTTTAATTAATCAAAAATTCTGGTATATTTTTAAGGGCAGCCACCATAATTCTTAGAGGTCCAAGTTTCAGAATCCTAATTAGCAAGAGGGTTCATATCATTTGGTATCAGAGCTCCGATTTCTAGGAATTGCAAGGCTGCACTCCGGGTAATTTCTATCCTTGTTTTTAATCATATCATCATATTACCTTATTTTGATTGTTCATAGGCTGAACCATTGCAAAAGTTAAGCCTTTAGAAAATTCTGAATTTAAAAAAAAATAGAACAAGAATAGAAGTGAAAGAAAGTATACAAAAAATGAGTTAAAGAAAAAAGGGAATTGGCTGAATGGTTCATGCTAGAAAATTGCTTATTTTAAGGTAATATAATGATTGATTTGAGGAAGAAATATTGCACCTTGTTAGTATACAATTCTGAAATTTTTGGCTGCACTTCCTTGTTGCAAATTGTCCAATTTCTATTCTGATTTTGCTGCACCTGTACTGCGCAATTTTTTTTTTCTGGAAATTTGCTGCACCTAATTGGCTTCATTTTAAACCAAAATTCTGTCTTGTGTTGGTGCTTATTAAAAAAAAATTTCTGGTTGCTTGTGGCTGTCTTTTGTGCGTCTTTTGTGTCTTTCTTGTTAGCTTTTCTTGAGTTTGTTTTGCTGCACACAGATTGGAGATTGTCTTTGAGTTTTTCTCTTTTGGTTTGTTAATAACATAAGGAGGAATAGAGTGGAAAAAGGCAAGAGAGTTTTATTATAGTAAAAGCCAAATTGTGTGTGCAAACACTTGAGTGGGTGAGGAATTTGTTTTTAAACAGTAACTATATTTCTGTTCTTGTTACCTTTGATTTGTTTGTTTATCAATGGCAGAAAGAAACAACAACAATGACCTTTAGGCGCAAATTGCTACACTAGCTGAAAATTTTGAGAGATTGATGAAGCAACAACAAGATGAGTTCCATGAGAGGATAAATCAAATGGAGAATAGGAGACAGCCTTTAGGGGGAATAAGGACAGTTAGGAATGAGGGAAGAATGGAAGGAGTCAAGCTGAAAATACCTCCTTTCAAGGGTAGGAGTGATCCAGAGGCATATATGGAGTGGGAGCTCAAGATTGAACATTTATTTTCTTGCAACGAATACAGTGAAGAACAAAAGGTTAGACTTGCAGCTGCTGAATTTTCTGATTATGCTTTAATTTGGTGGAACAAGTTGCAGAGGGAGAGGATTAGAGATGAGGAGCCTATGGTGGACACTTGGACTGAAATGAAGAGGATCATGAGGAAGCGGTATATACCTTCTAGTTTCCATAGGGACTCAAAATTAAAACTTCAGAAATTGTCTCAAGGAAGCAAGGGAGTGGAGGAGTATTATAAGGAGATGGAGGTGCTTATCATCCAAGCCAAAATTGAAGAAGATCCTGAGGTAACTATGGCTCGTTTCCTTAGTGGTTTAAATCATGACATTAGAGATGTTGTTGAGTTGCAGGAGTTTGTGGAGATGGAGGACCTTTTACATAAGGCCATTCAGGTAGAACAACAAATAAAAAGAAAGAGTACAGCAAGAAGGAGTTCTACCAATTTTAATCCTTCAAATTGAAGGGAAAGGAGCAAGAAAGAAAATACTGCCTCCTCTAGCAATCCAACGCTTTCTAGCCATGGGAAAGCGCCTCAAAAGAAAGATGATAATCCACCTAAGAGGACTAGGGACGTGAAGTGTTTCAAATGTTCAGGCTTAGGACATTATGCCTATGAGTGTCCTACAAAGAAGACAATTCTTCTCAAGGATAATGGGGAGTACACAAGCCAATCTGATGCTAGTGAACATGAAGAAGAGGAGAGTGATGAAGAATTGAAGGCTTATGAAGGAGAGTTGTACATGATTAGAAGGTTGTTGGGCAGCCAAGTCAAGGCCGAGAATGCATCTCAAAGGGAGAACATCTTTCATACAAGATGTTCAGTTAATGGTAATGTGTGCTTGGTAATAATTGATGGAGGGAGCTGTACCAATGTGGTGAGTTCAAGATTAGTGTCAAAGATGAAAATGGACACTACACCACATCCTAGGCCATATAAACTTCAATGGCTTAGTGAAGGAGAAGAAGTACAAGTGAAACAGCAAACAGAAGTTCCTTTCTCAATTGGGAAATATCAAGATAAGGTTTTATGTGATGTGGTTCCCATGGAGGCCAGCTACATTCTTTTGGGGAGGCCGTGACAGTATGATACCAAAGCCATTCATGATGGCTTCACTAACAAAATTTCTTTCATGTATCAGGATAAAAAAGTGGTTCTAAATCCCTTGTCTCCTAAAGAGGTGTGTGAGGATCAATTAAAAATGAGAGAAAAAATAGCAAATGAGAAAAAGAGTGAAACATTTGAGAGGAAAAAGAGAGAAAAGAATAAGAGTGAAACACTTGAGGGCAAACAGCTGTGTTTAGTAAGAGAAAGGGAGGTAAGGAGGGTGCTTTGCGCAAGGCAGCCCCTCTACTTATTGTTTTGTCAAAATCAGATTTTGTATGCTAACCAGCTTGACAAGTTTGAATTGCCTTCTTGTATTGAGTCTCTTTTGCAGGAATTTGAAGATGTGTTTCCAGCCAATGTACCTGATGGCTTGCCACCTTTGAGGGGAATTGAGCATCACATTGATCTCATTCCGTGAGCTTCTTTGCCTAATCGGCCAGCCTATAGGAGTAACCCACAAGAGACCAAAGAGATTGAAAGGCAAGTGACTGAGCTTGTGAGCAAAGGTTGGGTAAGAGATAGCATGAGTCCGTGTGTTGTACCTGTGATTCTGGTGCCTAAGAAGGATGGCTCATGGAGGATGTGTTCTGATTGTAGAGCCATAAACAACATCACCATCAAGTATAGGCATCCAATTCCCAGGTTAGATGATCTTCTTGATGAACTATATGGGGCATGTGTGTTTTCTAAGATTGATCTGAAAAGTGGCTATAATCAGATTAGGATTAGAGAAGGAGATGAATGGAAAACTGCTTTTAAAACTAAATATGGATTGTATGAGTGGTTGGTTATGCCATTTGGATTGACCAACGCACCTAGTACTTTCATGAGATTAATGAATCATGTTTTAAGAGAGTTTATTGGAAAATTTGTTGTGGTGTACTTTGATGATATTCTGATCTATAGCACTAGTCTTGAATTGCATGTTGAACATTTGCGAGCTGTTGTGAGTGTGCTTAGAAAAGAACAATTGTATGCCAATTTGGAAAAATGCATTTTTTGTACTGATCATGTGGTTTTTTTGGGCTTTGTTGTTAGTGCTAAGGGGGTACAAGTTAATGAGGAAAAGGTTAAGGCCATCCAAGAATGGCCTACACCTAAGACCGTGAGTGAGGTAAGGGGATTTCATGGTTTAGCAAGTTTCTATAGGAGATTTGTTAAAGATTTGAGTACCTTGGCTGCACCTCTAAATGAAGTTGTTAAAAAGAATGTGGGATTTAAATGGGGGGAGAAACAAGAGGAGGCTTTTGCTGCCCTTAAGCATAGGCTAACTAATGCACCTATTCTTGCCATGCCTAATTTTTCAAAATCATTTGAAATAGAGTGTGATGCATCAAATGTGGGTATTGGGGCTGTTTTGTTGCAAGATAGGCATCCAATTGCTTATTTTAGTGAAAAGTTAAGTGGGGCTGCCCTTAACTATTCTACTTATGATAAGGAATTGTATGCCTTGGTTAGAGCTTTAAAGACTTGGCAGCACTATTTGTTGCCCAAAGAGTTTATCATTCATAGTGATCATGAGTCATTGAAATATTTGAAAGGACAAGGTAAACTTAATAAGAGGCATGCTAAGTGGGTAGAATTTTTAGAGCAATTTCCATATGTCATCAAGCATAAAAAGGGAAAAGGGAATGTAGTGGCTGATGCGCTTTCTAGGAGGCATGCATTGCTTTCTATGCTTGAAACTAAATTGTTTGGTCTTGAGTCTTTGAAAGACATGTACAAGCATGATGTGGATTTTGCTGAAATATTTGCTGTATGTGAAAAACTTTCTGAAAATGGATATTATAGGCATAATGGATTCTTGTTTAAAGCCAATAGACTGTGTGTGCCTAAATGTTCCATTAGAGAGTTGCTTGTGAGTGAAACACATGAGGGGGGTTTGATGGGTCATTTTGGGGTTCAAAAGACTTTGGAAATTTTACAAGAGCATTTCTTTTGGCCTCATATGAAACGTGATGTGCATAAATTTTGTGATCATTGCATTGTTTGTAAAAAGGCTAAATCTAAGGTCAAGCCTCATGGATTGTATACTCCTTTGCCTGTTCCTGAATATCCTTGGAATGACATTTCTATGGACTTTGTTTTGGGGCTGCCTAGAACAAAGAATGGAAAGGATTCTGTGTTTGTGGTTGTTGACAGGTTTTCTAAGATGGCACACTTCATACCTTGCAAGAAGGTAGATGATGCTTGTCATGTGGCTGATTTGTTTTTCAAGGAAATAGTGAGGATTCATAGACTTCCGAGAAGCATTGTGAGTGATAGGGATGCAAAATTCCTTAGTCACTTTTGGAGGGCCTTGTGGGGTAAGATTGGTACTAAATTGTTGTTTTCTACTACTTGTCACCCACAAACTGATGGTCAAACTGAGGTAGTCAATAGGACTTTAGGCACATTGCTTAGGACCGTTTTAAAGAAAAATCTTAAGTCTTGGGAAGCATGTCTACCTCATGTTGAGTTTGCTTATAATAGGGCTGTCCATAGCACAACTAATTGTTCACCATTTGAGATTGTGTATGGATTTAATCCTTTGACTCCTCTTGATTTGTTGCCTATGCCTAACATTTCTATGTTTAAGCATAAAGAAGCACAGGCTAAAGCTGAGTATGTGAAGAAGCTGCATGAGCAAGTGAGAGCTCAAATTGAAAAGAAAAATGAAAGCTATGCAAGACATGCTAACAAGGGAAGAAAGCAGGTGATATTTCAACCTGGTGATTGGGTTTGGGTACACATGAGAAAGGAAAGGTTTCCTGAGCAGCGAAAGTCAAAACTCCAACCAAGGGGAGATGGTCCTTTTCAAGTCATAGAAAAGATCAACGACAATGCTTATAAGATTGATCTACCTGGTGAGTATAATGTTAGTGCTACTTTTAATGTGTCTGATTTGACTCTTTTTGAGGCAGATGAAGATGTTTCTGATTTGAGGGCAAATCCTCTTCACGAGGGGGGGAGTGATGAGGACATGAAGGACAAGAAGCTTGAAGCACTTGAAGGGCTTGGAGGACCTATGACAAGGGCAAGGACAAAGAGAGCTAAGGAAGCTATGCAACAAGTGTTGGCAGCCATTTTTCTAAGAGAACCAAATGCTGGAGAAATGAAGATTAAAATGGTTAATTGTCTCATGATTGAAGAGAAGGATGCATGATCTTAATGGATGGGCAGCTTGCTATAAATTTAACTCATAATTTGGAGAGCTATTTTAGTTGAATGGTGGGCGGCCATTTAAATAAATTGTGGGCTGAGTTTTTTATTCAAATAAATTAATAAAGAGCTGTTACAAAACTCATGTAATAATTCAGCCAGCTTTGTTTGACAATTGTAGGCTGAATATTTTTATTATTTTGGGCAGTTACAATAGTATTTTATTAGGCAATTATGTAGAATTATGGGCTAGTGGCTGCATTGGTTTTGTGAAGGCAAACATCCTATTTTGTGAGCCCAGCTTGGTAGGAAAGGACAGAATACACTTTGTTAAAAAAAAACACAGGTTGAGTTTATTCTCCCCTTGGGTTCTTAGCAATCCAAAATTCTGAGGTTTATCAAAGGAAATTTCATTTCCTTTGTGTGTGCAATCTCAATTGGTTTATCTTCATCCTTGAAGTGTGACGCCATTCCTTCCACCATCTCTTCTCTCTTATTTTTCCATATTCTGTTTGGTTTCTTCTTTCCCTTCTTTCTTTTTTTTAGAGCCAATTCTCACGCAAAAATTGTGGTTGTCTTTTTTGCTGTACCTGTTTCAACAATTCTGCTCTTAATTTCTTATCTATTCAAGTGTTGAAATAATGAATTAGAAACTGACTGGGTCTGGCTGTTGTGCGCACAATTCTGTTCCATTTTTGGTAAACCCTTGTGCGACATACTGAGGGCTAAAGTGGTTCATTGTGTTTGTTTTAATTAATCAAAAATTCTGGTATATTTTTTAAGGGCAGCCACCATAATTCTTAGAGGTCCAAGTTTCAGAATCCTAATTAGCAAGAGGGTTCATATCAATCGAGGCAGAGCCATTATCAACCATTACGGCGGGAAAAATAAGCAAATTTGTTTGGAGTCAAATCATTTGCCGACACGGCATCCCGAATACCATAATCTCCGATAATGGGAAGCAGTTTGATTGCAAAGAATTCTCCGATCTGTGCAAAGAGTACAACATCTTCCATGCCAAAACATCAATTGAACATCCACAGACAAATGGACAAGCAGAAGCAGCAAACAAGATAATCCTCAATGGATTACGAAAGAGATTAGGAGATTCTAAAGGAAGATGGTCCGAGGAGTTACCAATGGTACTTTGGGCCTACCACACAACGCCCCAATCAACCACTGGAGAAACACCATATAGACTGACATATGGCAGTGATGCAATGATCCCGGTAGAAATTTCTTTCACCAGTCCTTGTGTTCAAGAATTTAGTGCAACAAACAATGAAAGAAACCTTCGAGCCGAGCTCGACCCGCTAATAGGAGAACGAGAGATAGCTCATCTCAGAGAGCAAGTCTGCAAGGAAAATTCGGCAAGAAGATACAACACAAAGGTACAACCCCAAAGATTTAAACAAGGGGATTTTGTCCTTCGAAAAATTGAACAAGCTCGGAAGGACCCCAGACACAGAAAACTTGGTCCAAACTGGGAGGGCCCATTCAGAGTCAGAAATGAAGTAGGACGAGGAGCCTACGAACTGGAATATCTAACCGGAAGACAGATGCCCAGAACATGGAACGCTAAGCACTTGAGGTTTTACTTCAGTTGATAAAAAATGTGTGATGACAGTCGGGCAAAGTACTCTTTTTCCTTTCTTGGTTTTTTATCCCTAAGGAGGGTTTTGGCTAGGAAAGGTTTTAATGAGGCTAAACTAAGACTATAAACCAATAATAAAATTTCTTTTGCAGCACATCAGAGTTGTTTCGCCAAAGACATGCTCTAAAAACTGAGTCTCATCTCAGGGTAATGGGCTCACACTCTAAAAACCAAGTCAAAATACTCGAATCTTCTTCTCCGAGCAGTCACCAGAGGAACGTCACCTCTGCTTAAAGGATTCCAGGTTTTCACTTGGTAAAATTTCCTAAGCTATTTCATTTCTTCTTCGAGCAGACACCAGGAGAGTATCACCTCTGCTTAAAGGATTCCAGGTTTTCACTTGGTTAAATTTCCTAAGTTATTTCATTTCTTCTCCGAGCAGACACCAGGAGAGTGTCACCTCTGCTTAAAGGATTCCAGGTTTTCACTTGGTTAAATTTACTAAGCTATTTCATTTCTTCTCCGAGCAGACACCAGGAGAGTGTCACCTCTGCTTAAAGGATTCCAGGTTTTCACTTGGTTAAATTTCCTAAGCTATTTCATTTCTTCTTCGAGCAGACACCAGGAGAGTGTCACCTCTGCTTAAAGGGTTCCAGGTTTTCACTTGGTTAAATTTCCTAAGTTATGTCATTTCTTCTTCGAGCAGACACCGGGAGAGTGTCACCTCTGCTTAAAGGATTCCAGGTTTTCACTTGGTTAAATTTCCTAAGCTATTTCATTTCTTCTTCGAGCAGACACCAGGAGAGTGTCACCTCTGCTTAAAGGATTCCAGGTTTTCACTTGGTTAAATTTCTTAAGTTATGTCATTTCTTCTCCGAGCAGACACCGGGAGAGTGTCACCTCTGCTTAAAGGATTCAAGGTTTTCACTTGGTTAAATTTCCTAAGTTATTTCATTTCTTCTCCGAGCAGACACCAGGAGAGTGTCACCTCCGCTTAAAGGATTCCGGGTTTTCACTTGGTTAAATTTCCTAAGTTATTTCATTTCTTCTCCGAGTTTGCTATGTCATAAAATGGACAAACTTAAAAAAATTGACAAATATATTACAAATAGAGTTCATTACATCAGAAGACTACCAACAACCCATAAGATTACATGAGGGGCAGCGAAAGCACAAAATAAAAATACAATTGAAGCTACCCAGGAAGACAATAGGGTTACACCAGAAGACTACGCCTACAAAACCCAATGCAAAGGTGGAAATCAGTTTCTGAAGAGCATCCCCCCGTCTCGAGCAGGTTGCAATCACCAATTTGCATGTAGGAGCATCCTCGGCGCACCCCAAAGCCAAGGAGGAAGGTGCAAGGCAACCCAAATTAAACACTGGGTTTCCTCACAAACTTGACCTCCCATCTTTGGCATAAGGAAAAACAATGCAAATTCCTATGGAAAAGAATTTGACATTTCCCCCTTGCCTATCAATTAAGTTGTTTGATCCGAGCATCCCTTAGAAGACATTTCCAACATCAATTAAACTGTTGATCCAACCAGTACCTTTGGTTGGATCAAACAGGTTAACTGATATCAGAAAAACCTTCAAGCTTACAAGTGAGTTATCCATCTCAGAAAAAGGAAGACGAGAATTTGTTAAAAATTCAGAAGCTCAAAAACCCCTTTTTATAGTGCAAGGAACAAGGAATAGAAAGCAGAAAGCATTAAATACGGAACAGAAAACGGAGATGAAAACGGAAAAACCTATGAAAAAGTCTTGGATGGTTATGCATGAAGAAAAACGTGCGCCAGCTTCATTAAATAAACTTAAAGTTTTTTACATAAACTCCCAAAGGGAGAGCAACAAAAGAAAAGCACAGAAAAAGAGACTAAGCATTCGGGATCCGCTCGGATTCAGTCTGCTCGGTCTTATCATCTTCGGCAGAAGCACCTCCACCATCCGGACCAACCTTAGTCTGAACATCATCCTCGTTCACCGCAACATCTTCGGGCACCGGATCTTCGGAAGTTTTGCCTAGTCCAAGGTTCTCATCCTCTTGAAAAGAGGTATCCTCGACATCCTTATGCCCATCATCGCCCTTATCCAACACCATTTCCACTAAGTTTCCATCAACCACTTCCTTTAAAACATCACAACTGGAAGTGTCAACATCAGGAAACAGAGCTTTCACTTGTTCCAAGGCTTTCCAAAAACCTTAATCATAGGCCTGAGCAGCACTCGCCTCAATCTTGTCACGAGCAACAATAGCCTCAGTGAGAAACTACTCTGCCTTAATCTTAGCAGCTTTCTCGGAACTCAGCTCGGATGACAGTGTAACCTTATTCTCCTTTAAACTTTTGTTCTCCTCAGCAAACAAGGCAACCCGCCCCTTTAAGCCAGTAACTTTAATCTTTAAGCCCTCGTTCTCAACTAACTGTTTCTGCAAGTTATCAACAGAGTTGAGCAGCTCCTGTTCACGCTTAGAGGTTGAAGATGCCTGTTTCTCCAAATACCGACCAAGAGCGGCCGTCTTGAGACCAATGTGTTGGAGCATGACCTGAGCAGACCTGGGACCCCAAGTGTCCAACTTCTTAACATCACCTTTCAGCATCAGGCTAGAATCAATAACCTGATGGACATTAAAATGATTATCCCATAAGGAGGATATGGAAGAACCCGACCCAACAAAATCTTGAAATACTGGGACACTTCCCTCAGCAGACAACTCGGGCCCCTTGTTTTTCTCCACATCCAAGTCAATCTCGATTCCCTCTGACGTTTCCGAGAAGGTTCCTTTAGGGGCGTCTTCTCGGCTGCCTTAGTTGAAGACTTTGGAGCAGGCTCAGAAGCTGTGGAACCCTCACCCCCAGACTGATCGATTTTTTGCTCGGATTTTTCCTTCTCAGCTCTCTGAGCAGCAAGCCTCCTCGCCAAAGCCTTTCTATCCAGAGAAGAATTAAAAAGTAATGATGCAAAGTAAACACAAGGATTAAAAAGCAGAGAATAAAACACAAAGACGAGGGGAAATCATGCAAAGTATACCAATATACTCCCTAAGACCAGCATGATCATCTTCTAACTTAATCAGTTCACCGCTTTGAGCCCTGTGGCATTCTCTAAAAATGTCACCTCAATATGCTCCTCGGGGGATAGGAAGTCAGAATCAAAGCCGAGAATGGCACGAGGACAAGGAGACGAGTAGATCGGAAATAAAAAGTTCTTTTATCATCCAGGTAAAACTCTTTACCAGTATCACTAAAGAGTTGGAAGAAATGATCTTTGAACAGTTTTAGAGAAGAATTATAGGCTCCCATCAACCTCCGACCTGTTCGACTGTTAATAGGGATAAGGCTGAGAGGACGGATGACCTTCACTTGAAAGAAATAAAGAATTTGGGGCATGAAGGGGCAATACCAAAGAAATGACACAGAATCTGGAAACCCTTTATGAATCCCCATGAATTGGGATGAAGTTGAGTGGGGGCAACATTGAGAGTCCGAAGAAGGGAACACTCAAAATCAGTAAAAGGAACTCGAACATTGTATTCACTGAACAATTTATCAAATATATAGACTACATCCCGAGCAGAGTTGATCGGTTTCCTATGACAAATCCTATCATGAGGATCACACCAGCTACAGTTAATGATACTCTCAGTGCTAGGTCGGGTGCAATCCGTTCGGTCTAGAAATTCTTTTAGGCTCTCCTCGTCAGTATAAACAGTAGAAGTCTCCCTCACCGCCTCCTCTACCCAGGAAAAATCCGTAAGTTCATACTCAGTCTCTTTTTTCCCTCTTCATCCACCTTCAAGACATAACCCCTAAGTTCACCCTCACCCAGAAACTTGGTGATTTTTACCCTCTTCTTACGCTTAACAACCTCACCAGAGCAACCCGCTTCTCCACCATAATTCTCAACCACAATAGTAGTGGTACTAGGAACAACAAGGAAACTACCCACAAAACCCTCATCTGAAGAATCACCCTCAGACCCACCAAAAGTATCAATGTTCAACAACCTCTCCCTCACAGAATCCTCAAACTATCAGATAAAGTAAACTCAGAATCCCCCTCAGATTCAGACATGACTAAAAAACAGGAAGAAAGTACAAAAGGAACAAGGAAGGATCAATGTACCTGAAAGAAGAAGAGGGACGGAAATAAACGGAATGCGCAAGGATTAGGGCTCAGCAAATTGGGAATGAAGCGTCCGCTGCAAGCTTAAATAGACAAGTGAAATGGTAAGAGTAAAACGTTCTGAAGATGAAGAGGTACGAAGCTTAAAAGGCGCGACGGTCAAGTGAAATGAAGGGTGAAGATGGAAATGAATCCGACGACCTTTATTTGAAGACAACGGCTGACAAAAATAAACTGACAACCAAACATACCTAAGAGAGCAAACCTAATTTCAACAGCTCGGATCAAAGACAATAAAGACAATTAAGCTATTTCAGTGCATAACACTTCTTAGATTGGGAGGCTTATGTTACGTACCTGCTCGGCTTGGATAAGCTCGGCCTCGGTATCCTCGGTCTGGGTAAGCTCGGTAAGGATCAACTCAGTAAAGTCAACCTGATACACCCAACAGACAGAAAAGGAAAGGACTGATATCAAGCAAACTGATAGCAAGGTTAGCGCATGATGTCCCCCCAATCAGCAAATCATACCATAATGAGAGGAGCCCCCCAGCACCTATAAAAGGAGGGGTCTAAGCAACATTAGGAGACACACTAGCTTCTTCACTTGTCCTAGTTGTACCATCCGAGTAGAATTTAGGCTTGGTAAGAACAGATAATATTAACGATAGAAATGCTATTGGATAATATTACCAAATTATTGCATCCATATTTATTATATATATATATTATATTTTAGAATTTAATCTTGATTATTTGAAGATTTTAAAGGTAAACATATATATCTACAAAGTTTCAAGTATACAACCATTCACACATTTTTACACTATCAATTAAATAAAAGTAATAACAAACTAAAAAATAAAAAAAAAAGAAAGAAGAAGGGATCAGAGTCTCGACTCTTCACATCCCTTTTCAAACACACATACAATCTATTTGTTTTTTTTTAAACTAAAAGCCTAAATGGAGAGAAAAAGGAAAAGAAAGAAGAGGAAAGAATAGAGGAAGGGTGCGGCTGTGATGGTTCTGAGGACGAGGAACGGTGAGCTAACAGTGTGAGGGGCTGGATGTGGTTGTGCAGCCGGAGCTTGGAGCAACGCAGGGGAAAGGAACAGTGATGACAATGCTTTTTTTTTATTGGACTGCTGTGTTAGATAATACCACGGAATGGCAATAGGATTGATTACAAAACACTGGCAGAGATTTTGGAATTTTGGATTGTTAGAGTCAGTACAGGTTATTGTTCAAATTTTTTAGACTGTATTTTTTTACTGATTCACACTATTTGAGCATGTCATATAAGGGTGTAATCAAAGCCGAATGAATATGAAACATATCAGAAAAATTAGCATTGATATCATTTATTCATGAGTTTAATGCTTCAAAGAACGTACCTTTATAAGCAGCAAACTAAAAGAAGGGAATGCTAATCTTTTGCTGGTTAATTTGCTCCTTTGACTCTTCCTACACTGATCAGTTAACCATCCTTCGCAATTTTTCTGCTTCTTTTCCATGCCTCCTATTCCCCCGTTCTTCTCGTTTTTTCTATTTTCTCTATTATCTGATCCTGTATGCAACTGTCCCTCTTTTGATCTCTTCTTTTACCTTTTATACTGTAACTGTCTGAAACCAACTCCTGAAACCACTTCCCCTTTCTCTCCTAATCCATAGCAAATCACCTCCACTATCCAATATTTTCTCTAACCTTCAATCTTTTCTCTAACCTCCCACTCATTGGTAACTACTTTTTTTTTCTTTTTTTTTTCTTTTTTTAATTTTCGGATTTTCTTTTATATTTATTTTCGGATTTTATATTTTTTATATTTTCAGATTTATTATTTTTTTTGAATTATTTTATTTTTTATAAACAATTTTAAACTTTTTTTTAAAAATTTTGAAATTGTATTTTTTTAAAGAATTTTTTTTTATTTTGAGATTTATTTACAAATTAAATTCAACTAAAATTGAAATTAAAAATAAAGCTAATTTTAGCCCGAATAAAATTGGGTATTCACAGGTATCAACCTTCTGAGCAATTAATTAATTTTTAAAAAAACACCGTGTGAAATCCTTAATAATAGGCACTTAATTAGTCACATGACGGTAGTTACTAGTTACACTTCTTGGCTTTCCTACATGTACAAGTCCTTGCAATTTGGCTCCGTCTCCTACGTACGTAACACAAGTCTCTGCAATTTGGGTTTCACCACTCATGTACTATGCAAACTTGAAAATTTTTAATCTCCTCCGCCATGACCAAGTAAGAAGACCAGCACCTATGCGCATCCCACTCTAGCAAACAATGCTTTTCTTAGGTACCTTATTTACTTCTTCATTGTCTTCTATTGATTCTCAACTTCTTTGTATATCCAACTTGTTTCTAGAGATATGCAGTTTGTTTCGAACAAAACATGATGGAAATGGTACGCACCAACAAAACAGATGTGCAACCTGTTGCCACAGATGTCTTCCCGGACGTATCCACTTATTCTGCAACTTCCACCCCGACGGTCGCTGTGTCGTAGACGGAGTTTGTTGTTCAGGAATGGTACGTCAAGGGTGATGGTTGCGCCACCGTGTTTGAATCCCCTCTGTTCCAATTACCAATAGTCGTTGTCTTCTTTCTTTCTTTCTCCCCCTCTCTTTCCCTTCTCCCTCAGGTTGCCAAAATCACGTTGTACGTCACGTTGCCTCATAGATACCCATTCCCGCAACCATTTGTGCATTCCCCCTCGCGTCCATCCCGTGCCATCCAAAGCTCCCACAAGCCGAAATGCAAATCTATGGGATTAAAACAAAAGGTTGGCAAAGAAAGGAGAGAGGAAAATGGTTGGGACGGTTGAGAAAAAAAAGGGAAATGGTCTAATGTTCCTTTTGTTTTCTGATTTCACATGGTATTTTTTAAAATTAATTTTAATGACGTGTAATTTTTTGATTGGTTGTGTTTATATCTTAGGTGTTAGATTTGTGCTCACCCAAGAATTGCCCCAACCTTCTATATCCAAGTCTAGGTTTTAAATTACCAACCGACTCATTTAAGTGTTTCTTTAAGAAAAATGTTAACCCATATTGCAAGTGAAATCAATTTTTTATTACAATTTATTTTATGGAATGCATGATTAAGAAATAATTATCAAATGGATTTTTTTATAAAGTGGATTAGATTAAAGTCCAAAGGACAACCTAACGACACTAATATTGAATAACAAACTCATATGAGTGATTATACAATGCTTCAACTAATTAACATTACAAAGCATAGCATAGTCATTCAAAATACATAGAGAAAATAAAAAACAGAAAAAGTTAGATTAAGTAAACCTTTAATCTTCACAGTTTTGCCTCGTTGCCACAACTAAACTGTTATTCCAAGCATATATTGATTTTTTAAAACTATTTTGTTCTGCTTTGTTTTTCATGGTCAGTCAGCTTTGTTGGTGTTGTACTTGTGCAATGGGAAGGCCCATAGACATCTCAAATGGGTGGTCTCAGCCACACTGAATCGCACCAAGGCAAATAATAGATCTTTGAAAAAATTAGGGAAAAGAAGTAACAAAGATGGTAGATGAATGAAATTAAAATGGTAGGAAAGAGCAGGAGCTAAAAGTGGTGGGTAGGAAATTAGGAAAGCGAAGTGACAGTGGAGTGGAGAAAAGAGAAGGGGGAAAAGGAGGGGAAACTCGCATTAGAGAGAGGGGATAACTCACCTAATGTAGGTAGGAACACTCCCATGGAGGGAGGAAGCCTCCAAAGGGGCGATGATAAACTACTCTCACGACACTCTGTGTTTTTTATGTTCCTAGGGTTTTCTAGGAGGGCATGGGTTCAATTGTCAAATGGATTATCCTCCATATACACACCTAGCTCCATGGGCTAACTAGGCTGGCTATTTGACCCACTTCTAACTTTATCTTATTTTGTTATATGGGATTTGAACCCCTTTAAAGTGAGGTGTAAACTTTAGAGGATAAAAACATAAATTTGTAATCATTAATTAAAAACATTAAAAGTTGAGATTTTAACTACTACACAGTATGGGATACATATACATGTTTTTTTTATAATCAAGCGATTAATTTTTCAATCAGCAATTATATCTTTTCACTTTATTATTTAAAGTACATCCTCACATTAGGAGTCAAGTCCTCGATGTATGTGATGGACAAGCTCTATTACATAGCTAGCTCATAAAAATGAATACATACACAATGATTAAAATGTATATTATATATTGTGTGGATATTTTTATAACGTGTATAACTTTTAAATTAAAAGATTATCTTAATTAATTAAAAATTTTTAAATACTTGATCATGTTTAATATTGATTAAAGAATTTTAACTAATGATAAAATAAATCAAAGAAAGTATATTTTTTTCTTTGCTGAAATGATTAATTAAAAATGTTATTATCATTAATTTAATTTAATTTAACATGATAACTCATAATACATGTTGTGACATGGTAAAAATAGATGATTTTATGAGAAGAACAAGGTTTATCGCGATTATCCTATTCCAAGAAAAAATAACTCAAATATATTATACAAGGATACATTATGTAACGCCTAATAAGCCTTGACATGCGACCCATTTTTTGGGTCTAGGATTTCAGTGGGCGTGCACGTCTCTTGAGCTTCACCACCCCTAAGTGGTTTATTCCGTGAAGGAAATCTTCTGTTAGTTCTATAGCTCGAACCCAATACCTAAGGATATAGTCTTAAATTCCATATTTTCAACTATATTAATTTGACATTTTTTTCTGAATGTGTGATTATTTAATTAACAGTGATGAAAATATCAAAATTGACTATGTGACTACATTATCATTTTTAATTCTTCCCCAATTTTCATCCATATCAAGCACAACATAATCATTCCTATGGTTAAGGAAGTTTTGGATTCCAACCGTGCGAGTATTAGGCAAGTGAGGAAAGTCTCCAGATAACATATGAACAGAACACTTGCAAAATGAAATCATGAATTTTTATGAAAAAATATATACTAAATCATGAACTTTTCAACTAAATTTACTATTAAGACTTCTTTAAAATGAAATCTATTATAATCAATTATTGTTAAAGTTTTTTTTCCTTTTTATTTTGATGTAATAATTAATATTGTTATAGTTACTTTTACATGCACTCTTAGCTAAATCTAATACTCATCTCTCTATTATTTCTCTCATATTTCTGTCTCGTGCATCGCACGGATCACTCACTAGTATATCATGATATCAATGTATCATATCACTATATATCTCAAATTTGGTTGAATCCCTTTGAGACTGCTATTTCTTATTTTGGGCGGTGCTCCTTCCTCTTGCTCTGTCTTTCTTTAATAAAAATTTAATGTTTAATGTTGTTTGGTAATTTTTAATATTGTAATATGTTGTTCGGTAAATTTTAATAACAATAATATATTATACTTGACATATTTTAACACTAACATACTAAATAATCAACTTAGTGTCATGATAATGTAAATAAAATTTATTACATGTAATTGTTATTTTGACATGACTCTTAGTTTAAAAGTATTTATTAAATAATATATATAGTAGTTTTTCACGTACAAATATTTTACAAATAAATGATAATTTTTTCTATTAAAAATTTTAATTCAAATTGCTATTGTTTAGACTATAATAGTAATGATTATAACAACAACAATAATGATAATTATAAGGGGGTAGCAACATCTGTATAAATTAAAATTCAATTAAAGAATGATAAATAACAATAAATAGACTTGATTATGGTAATATTAAATGATATATTTAATATAATCTATTAAGTGAAATATTTCAGAACAATAACATTAAATACTATATTTAATATAATAATAAATAAAATAGATATGAACAATATATAATATTAAATATTTTGAGGGTGGTGCTTTATAGTCTCTATGAGATCCAAAGAAAAAAGTAATTTATAAATGGCATTTTTCTTTAGTTTTATGCGTGAAAAGGTAGATTAACAATATCATGGTCAAGTTGCAACTTAATCACACCTCTTCACATAATTAAAGCTGTTTCATATGGCTAATTATTATGTGTTATGACCATTACACCTAATATATCTTTTGTATGCATATAGGAGATTCAATAAACAAAAGATACTTATAAAAGATAACATTAGTATAAAATTATTTATTCCACCGGTTGTTTTGACAATAATTCAATATATAAGTGATTTTAAATGCCCTTATATATATATATCTTGAGAATAAAAAAATGTCATGTAATGATAATAAACAAAAGTGAAGTACAATAATTGAAATTTATGCTATTATATATTTTAGTCAAAACCTATATTAATATTCTTTAATGGTCAATTATATATCATATTGTAATGAGTAATATCATCATTAAAAGATTTGAGAATTCTCGAGAAATATGTAAAATACATTAAAAAGTTATATTATATAATGGTGACACTGACATGTTTAATAGACCTCTTCAATATAATTAATTGCACTTCTCATATTCTTACATATTCAGATTATAATTATTTTCATATATTTTTTCAAATTCGTCTTCTACAAAATATTGTAATTATTAAATATAAACAAATTGGTGGTGCCACACACATACTTTAATTCTAGTATTTGATGTATAAAAGTACCGACGTAGTTTAAATAATTAGGTCTTTGGTAGTTGTTTAATTAGCAACATAGGTTGAGATGGTGGAAAAAGCTAGTTTTCAACAAGTTCCATCCCCTCTAAACACATTGAAGATATACCAGAAATCTTAATTGTGATTAAGCCCTGAATAGGAATATTGTCAGTGAGATAACACGAATTAATAAAAAGTTAAATTAGGAGCTCATTGTTCACATATATTTAGACCATGGTATAGTAATAACTGTTTAATTAATTACTTTTCATTCCTATTTTGTTAAGCAAACTTGAGGCAAATTAAATGCATGCAAAGATCGAGCAGTACTGTGTGTTATACGAATAAAGTGAAGAATCTCCGTAATTTCAACTATATATATCAAGTGCTTGGGAGACAAAGAATGGTCCAAGTGATCGTGACTTCAATGGTACCCAGAAAAAAAAGAGATTTAGTTAAGCTTCTCTGGCTCCAAACATCAGAAGGATCAACCTCAAATTTCACTCTCTCGGAGTGTCTACTCCTTCACATCACGGGACTAGTAATATTGGAAGAGTGGCAAATGGTACATGCAATTGGGATTGGGAAGCACCTCTCTCTATATATTCGCATATGCTAATGTATGTATGATCTCTGCCAGACCATAACCAGCCATGCATATTTAATATTTAGGCCTTTCGAGCCTTTAAAGGTCATCTCTATCTGCAATTGGATATTCGAATGTTTAACGCTGACGCCATCAATTTTCCTCTGTTTTTAACATTTTGGAAATAACATTTATACGTAAAAAAACAAATTAAGTTATCCATGTATTTCATGAATAATAAAAAATACATTTTATTTTACTCTTTCTATTTTTTCAAACAAACAAATAAAAAATAGTACATTTTGTATGTATATATATACTCTTTTAAATTTTGAATTTTGAATGTCATACCAAAATCATTACATGAATATAACGTCTTAGATTTTGGACAGATCTATAACTTATCTCCGAAAGTAAATAAATCACTTTTTTTTAATTTTACCAATTTATTCATTTCAATTATTTAGTGTTGGGCCCACATAATTTTTTATTTAATCAAAAGTAGAAAAAATTATATTAATTAATTATTTTTCTTTAATTAAAGTCACACGTCAATCCACTTAATTAGAATCCACCGATTTTATGTAAGAAAAAGTTCGATTACATTTAAGCGAAAACAAGTGTAATTTAGCAAGTTGAGATGTCAGCTCACCAGGTATCCAAAGGTCTAGTTGGAAATTAATAAGACTAAATTCATCATCCTTCAGTTAGATCTGCACTACCTCCCCTGAAAAGAATAACATGATGTCCTATGTTCATAATTTACAAAATAAGTGTATCATAGTATGAGTTCTCCCCATAAAAAGAACATGAAATAAAAGAAACCATAGCATAACTCTCCATTCCTATCCTATTCCCAGCTAGAGCCTAGTGACAAACCAAAAACCCCCCACAATCTTATCATGGTTTGACTTTGACTATCCAGTATCAAACAACCATTGTCATTTTAGTACAGCATTGTTTAGTATTATCCCTCCTTATCTTCATAAAACGGCGCGAATCCCATAGCGTTCAATGCATTATGACACGTGTATTTGATCCTCTCCTTTCTAACTTACCCAGTTACTTTATCACCCACCCACTCTAACCCTAGTCAGGGTATCTAACTAAGCTATAGTATACTCCTATATTATCCACACCACTCGCTCTATATATTCTTTCCCTCCCTTCTTCTGTTGTGTTCTTCATTTTCCTCTGCGAATTTCGATTTCATCGAAACGACGTCGAGCCCGCGACAAAACCCTAGCCTCTCCAAAATCTCGCACTTTTCTTTCCATCGCAAAATGCGATTCGCTTAAAAGCTCGCATGAGCGTTCTCGCATTCGCGAGAGAGATCAATGGCGAAGAGAGGAGGTTTCGCATAGGGTACGCGCTTGCGCCGAAGAAGCGGAACAGCTTCATCAGGGACTCGCTGGTGAGCCTCGCGAGATCTCGCGGGATAGACCTTGTTCGGGTCGACCCGGACCGGCCATTGTTGGATCAGGGCCCATTCGATTGCGTCCTCCACAAGCTCTACAGCGACGATTGGAAACAACAGTTGAAGGAGTTCACGGAGAAGTACCCGAATGCGGTGGTGCTCGACTCTCCGGAAGCGATTGAGAGGCTCCATAACCGGATTTCCATGCTGCAGGTGGTGTCGGAGCTGGAAATCGACGACAGTAACGCGACTTTTGGGATTCCAAAGCAGATTGTCGTGCACGACAGGGAAACTCTCTCCGATCACCGGAACTGGGAGGAGCTGAAGTTTCCGGTGATTGCGAAGCCGTTGGTGGCCGACGGTAGCGCCAAGTCGCACAAAATGGCGCTTGTTTTTAACCGCGACGCATTGAACAAGCTGAAGCCGCCGATTGTGCTGCAGGAGTTCGTGAACCACGGAGGCGTCATCTTTAAGGTGTACGTGGTTGGGGAGCACGTGAAGTGCGTGAAGAGGAAGTCCTTGCCGGATGTTGAAGAGGACAAGTTGGTGGGGGTTTCAGAGAATTTGTTGTCGTTCTCACAGGTGTCGAATTTGGCAACCAATGAGAGGATTGATGATAAGTATTATAAGATGATGCATTTGGATGACGCGGAAATGCCACCCCTGAGCTTCATTACTCAAATAGCTAGGGGTTTGAGGCATGTGATGAAGCTGAACCTGTTTAACTTCGACGTGATTCGGGACTCTAGATGTGGGAATCGGTACCTTATCATCGATATCAATTACTTCCCTGGGTATGCCAAAATTCCCGGTTATGAGACTATTTTGACAGACTTTTTCTGTGATGTGTTGTGCAAGAAACAGCAAGGAGGTGTTGTGTCAGGGAGTCTGGGCGAGAAGGACTGTTCGAATCTGATGCATGGCTATGACAAAGATACGAGAAAGATTCTAAGCAACACTTGCGGTGATGGGGATGAGGGTAACCTTCAAGTTTCGCCTCTTGGCATCGAAGAGAAAGAGAGTTCTGTTCAAGTATGAAGTTTTATGTTCGAATAATGTGTATCTCATTCTATCACACTATCCTTAATTGATGCTTTTTTGGGTAACTAGAATTTGCTAGATGGACCCATTAGCCAATTGGTGGGTAGACATGAGTTGCACATTCTATTTAGTTGGTACAGTGGTGAAATTTGTAGGTTGTCTGTGGCTAGTCTAACCTCTTAACATGTATATTCCTTTCACCTTACTTTTGGAGATAGGTACTTCTCAAATACCCTGAACGTTTAGGATTTTGTATTTTTAGGCTTTCTGCTAGAAACTGTTTTACTTTGTGGTTTTGCCTTTTAACTCAATGCCTTCATTCTTCATTGTCAATTTTATTCTCTGTTTTATTTATTGCTTTTGTATGGTTTTCTTATTTAGCAATATAACATACACTTAGTTGATGCTTTTGTCTAGTTTTTCTCAATCCCAAGCAATGTTATTAATGGTGGATGGTGGTTCATGGTGGCAAGTGAAAAATCCACCATAACAATGTGGTGGATGGCATTGCAGCCTATGACAGCTATAAGCCTATAATAAATACACACAGACACTCAACGTATAATAAAAAAAACTGCAGATTATAATAAAATAAAACAAAAAAATAGAGGAGAACCACTAAACAAGAGATAACTTATTCATACACCAAAAATCATACAACAACTTATACAACACATTGTTCTCTCTCTATATCTCTCCATCACATCTCATATTTCTCTTTCTTTTCTTTCTTTTATCTCTATCTCTCTCATTGTTGTATACCATGTTGTTGTACAAACAACGTTTCTCTAAAAAATGAGGACAGAGTAATGGAATAGAGACTCAAAGCAAAGTAAAAGAGTTGGAAAGATATAACATTCTGTTCATAGAAGAGAGACTAAGAAAGTCACAAAATTTACAAAACAGAGGAATAGAGAGAGCTATACAGAACAGGACAGGAGGAAGAGAAAGGAATTGAGATACTAGAAAATAGGGAAATACAGAACAGAAAGGGAGGAAAATAAATGAAGAAAAAATGCAGTTCTCTGGCAAAAAAATGCCTGAGAGACTTCACCAGAGATGGGCCGTTCATTGCAGATATGTGAGTGATGGCAAAGAAGTGTGAGTTAGAAGGTAGAGATGTGCATAGTGAGTTGGGTGTTAAATGGGTTTTAGGGTTTAGAACAGGTGGGGTCTGTGTTTCCCCTTCTTTTTTATAGTTGACATTGATTTCAACGCACCATGTTTGCTGAGGGTGTCACTCATACCTGCCATGGGCACCATGCTCGCCATGGAAATAGCACCTGCAATGGGCCTCCATGTAAAGACCGCCATCACCATGACATACTGGCATACTACCCACTTTCAATTATATATTATGATTATTTACTTCTGAAATGTTACGTACTTATTTGTTTGTATGCCATCCAATTGATGGATAAAAGGGTGTCATATAAAGATATACATCCCTATGGAGCTTCATTTTGATGAGTTCGATGTATTATACATTCACATGATGGGATCATTGATTTGAACGGGTCTGTAAAAAGTGTGGTTGTACTGTCCTAAATTTCCTTTTGAAGTGAGGTTCCCTGTTTTTATTTCTAAAGTCCGTAGATTATTACTCTTTGCAATCCTAATCTAGTGCCTATTTCACTTGGATGACTGTCGGATCCTTTTATTGTCATTGCATTTTCTTAAATTTGGAAACAAAAGAGGCTTGTGGTCATGATGAGGTTAAGGGTCATGTTTATGTTCCGAGGTGCTAGTTGGAGGGTCCTCTCAATTGTGTAAACAAATACATCATGTTTGCCAAATGCCAAGTCTTCCTTCCTACAGGCGGGGCAATGTCACTGTTGTGGATTTCGTCCTGGTTTCCCCCTTTGAGTGGCAGTATATGAGTGTGCTAATGTTTACATTTTCCATAAGCCTGATGCTCGATATAAGAATAGTGTTCCTGTTACTAGTTACTACCATCTTCAGTTTTTTTTTTTTTTTTTGTATAACTAGATTGGAAGTCTTATTTCTTGGGTAATATTATAAGGTGTATCTTGGTAGCATATTTGTCTTTTTTGTTGTTGTAAACATTAGTTTTCTTAGTTGAGGAAATTGGGTGTGGAAGTTAGTAAAGTATGATTTTCCCCCCTCAGAAGTGATGAATGGCGACAATGATTGTTGTAGGTTGTAGCTTTGTTTTTTTATGTATGGAAAACTGATCAAAGCAGTGTTATTATGGTAGAGGAGATGATAAGGAAAGAAGATTCGTATTAAATATTCTCTTCAAAACATAAAATCTAGGCTTGTTCGTTTTCTGCAGAATAGTATCTGTTGTTTATTTAGTATTTTGAGAAACAAACGTGAATAGTAGAAGAGACCCATTATTCATAAAATAATTTATACAATACATTTATTTCTATTTCTATCTCTCTTATGGATATATAAACTTGTTTTACTTGCTCTTGCTTGTACAAATATAATTTCTCATAGTAGAAGCATAAACAGAAAGCAATGGTCATTGGTCATTTATAATAATGTTAAGACGTGCTTGTAATGTTACCTGATCGTATTGTTAAAGCTAAGTCCTCGGCAGGAATGATGTGCTTGCATTGTGCGACCAGTGATATACTTTAGTTCTTCCTGTGTTACGATTGTTTGTTTTTGTCCAAATTTTATTCCTGCGATCACATTTTGTTTGTTTCTGTACAGATGGATAGTTTAACTTTAAACCTCAATTTGTAAGGAAGCAAGTATTAGGAGGGGAAAAATCTTGGATTTTCTATAAACATTTTCCTTCCTTTTATTTCTCTTCATTTTCTAACTAAGAAAAAAAATATTTTTTATTTACTTTAAGGGAAATTCTAAGGTACCCTCTAGCGGGAGAGGGTTTTGGTACCTTCTTTAATTATTCACTTAATTTTTCTTAACTTTCTTAAATGATCTTAGTATTTTTACAGTTGTGGACATGTTTGAACTATTAGAATTTGTATTTTTAATTTTTTTAAAAAGACTTTCTGATCCCTATAACTAATATTCTGTATTTTTTATTGTGTTCCCTCATTTTTTTACATTATCATTTGTAATACACGTGTTTCTCATTCAAAATTTATTTTATGTCTTCGAAATGATTTAATATGGAGTACATGACTTGTTCCTAAGTAGCTTAGCCTTTATGCCTTCATTTAATAAAAAAATAAATAAGAAGGTACTAAAACCCTCTCTTAGGAAAGGGTACAGGATTGCGACCCTTATTTTAATTTGTTTAGATAAGATATAAAAATATTATGTGTAAAAAAATTAGTTTAGTTTGTTTCGAGAAACTGATGAGTTTTGCTATTGCTACGGACAAAAAAAGTATTTCTTATAATTATATTATATGCAAAATACTTTTTATTTTATATAAAATCTTTCAGAGGTAAAATATCTTTTTACATATTTTTAAATATTTTTATGCCTTAATCGTCTGAGCCTAAATAAGTTTGAATATACAATCATGGTGATAAAATTTAAACCTATAATCTCATATAATTTCGTTTTTAAAAATTCTTAAAAAAATTACCTATAATCGTCTGAGCCTAAATAAGTTTGAATCAAAGAATACATAATCTTGCTCCTTCCTGAGCGGTACTGCCATGCATCTTGCCTTGGTCGTAGCTAGGATTCCCAGGTAAAGCTCCATTTATTGGCGTCGACCCTCATGAAGTTTGGTCCTTCATTCCTAGTCATTGGGCGTTTATTCACATAGATTACTAATACCTAACATATCTTAATTTTGATCATGAAAGAAGGTGAGCGTTTTGCTTTTGAGTAATGTTATTGGAATTGTAAAAAAAAATTATGAGATTAAAGGTTTAAATTTTATTACCATGATTGTATATAATTTTTTTAAATGTATATTACATATCATATCAAAATGGAAATTGCTATACGTACACGAAACAAACAGCTAGAGCACGAATTTATATGAAAACATGGTGGCTTACTAAAAAAAAAAAATTAAAAACATAACCAAATCAGATTATATATATGTATACTTTATCAATTTTCTATATCAAAATATTTACGCACTAAGTAATCTACTTTGAATTTAATGACAATTACATTATTATCTTTCTTTTAGACCTCATTATTGATCATACTGTTTATATATATACCATATCATCTTTTGCTTTTTATTACATGAATAAGACAAAGAAAGATAAGATTTCTTGTTAGAATTAAATAGTAAAACAATGCATAATTAAAGTCCACGATTGTTCTAGAAATTATAGTTTTTGAAAGGATAACTTGTGTAGTCGATCCTTGGACCTGGATTAATCACAAGTTGCATCATATAGCCTACCTAAACCATTATCTCAAGGCGGCAGTTTCTATAGTGAACTTGAAAACAAACGGGTGGTTGCACTCCATGTGGCCTTTTATATATGCACATTTTCTTTTACTTGTGTATTTTGATTTTTAAATCTTGTTCCAGACGTTAACAATCTGGCCTAACGGATGGTTTTGAATCTGGACATGTATAGTAATTCCAATGAAAAATTGTCATGGATTAGCTTCTAACCTTCTTTGTTTACCATTTGATGTGATACTTCTTAACACTGCAAAATTTCTTTAGCCGGCGAGAAATTGTGGTGACAAGGTTGACTTATGCATTACACCAAAAGTCAAAAGCTTAACTAAATGGATTAATTGAACCCTGTAGAAAGAATCTAGACGATTTTGGATTTGTCACGTTTTAATACAGGCAAAACAAATACACTAAACTCATATTGAAAGAAATCTTTAGAATTTTGCAGTGTAATTACAAAAAAATATGTTTTATTTAGAAAAAAAAAGATAACAACAGAACCAAATCTAGTAAGGTACAAGACTGTCCAAAGAACACAAAACTATAGTATATGTAATATCTCCGTATAAATATGCAAGTGTATCTTTTTTTCTGTTTTGTACAGAAACTACAGTTATATAAATTTAGAAATGAATGTAAACAATAAAGAAAACATGAATGAATAAAACTGCATATCTCTTGGGTATGTGATCCATAAGCTGATCATGGGAATATTCTGAAAAACAGAGAAACAATGATTCCTCTCTACCACGAAATTGGTGACGCAGAAGTGGATGCCAAGCTGCAAAATGAAAAGGAAATATATATATCAGGTTAATTAACTGAATAAACCAAGGGAAAAAGCAAAAAAAAAAAAAGCATGCATCTAGAACTTAATTAGAGGAAATTAAAGGGGCTTACTCTAGAAGGTCTTTCCAGTAGGAACCACTTGTGTCATCGTTAAGGAACTTCTCCCAATCATCAAAGATTGTGTTGGAAGGTGACTGAGTGGATGTTTGAGCTGTGTTACAGCCACTGTCCATTTGGTTGAAGGTTCCTGTCCTTGGAGAGGATGGAACTAATGCTGGCAGTGGGTTTTCTTCTTGATAATTTTCAAGTGAAGTACTGCTGTTGCTCATGATTTTTTTGTAATCAACATCTTGTGGTGGATTAGATCCACCCTCTACCTCTGTCCATGTTTTTGACATATCCTGATGTGAGGACTCATCACTCTGTGCTTGAGAGTACAGAACAGGGTTTGCATATCCTTCACCACTCAAGACCACAGGCTCCTTGTTTTGAAGGGGGTTTGTCCCATTGAGAAACACATTGAATGGGTTGAGGCTGGGATTGCCCAAGAGGTTGTAAGGGCTACCCATGTTAACAAATGAGTTGTTGTTCATAATTTGCAACAGATTTTGCAGCAGTTGCATTTTGGCTAGCTGAGTGATATCTGCTTGTAAACCAAGAGGGTTATTGTTTCCCCAAGTGCCAAAGTTTGATGACATGCCAAGCCCAAGCAATTGGGAAAGATTCATGAGGTGATTGAAGTCAGTCCTTGGCTTGTGAGTTTCTGGATCAAGTCCCATCTTGAGAAGCTTTTTCCTTATATGAGTGTTCCAGAAATTCTTGATCTCATTATCAGTTCTTCCTGGAAGATGTGCTGCAATCTTCGACCATCTACAGTTAACAAAAAACAATTAAAAGGAAATTAATATATATTTTCAATTAATTAATTAAGCTCCACAAGTAAGCAAACAAATATATATATATATATATATATGTACTTGTTTCCAAGAACTGAATGAAGGTTGATGATAATTCGCTCCTCTTCTTCAGTGAATTTCCCTCTCTTGATATCAGGTCTAAGATAATTTGTCCACCTTAGCCTGCAGCTCTTGCCACACCTATTGAGACCTGCACGCTTTGCAAGTGTTCTCCAACTGCCATGGCCGTTTTTATTGATATAATGAATGAGCTTCTCATCTTCTTCTGGTGTCCATGGCCCTTTCTTCACACCACTCTCTTCATCACAACATGGGGACCTACCCATAATATAATGCAGAGGCAAAACGAATGTTCCAATAGGAGGAAGGAAGAGAATAATAATAGATAACAGGTCAGGTGTCCTCTCTCTCAATTCTCAAAGTAAAGCAAACTAGGTGAGGAACTTAGAGTAATATGAGGTTTTATAGGTGCAATGTGATATGCAAAATCAACAAAATGAGGTCATCGTCATCATTATTGTTATTAATTAATAACATTAATTTAAGAATTGAGAATCAAAAAGGGAAGAGGAAGTGTCAAAGAAGCAATTAACGACCTAGAGGTTATTCAGAATTTTAGTGGTAGATAAATAAATATAATTACTATGAAAATAGGGATTAGGTGGTGCAAGTGTCGTTTAATTAGCAGAAGGTAAGTTCATTGAAGTACCTTTGAAAGAAGATTAATGATATATCACTCTCAATTCTATTTTAGTCGTCATCAATAACATAATGTGGATTTGACCAATTGGTTCAACTTTAGAAGATTTTCGATACAATCGAGGCATAAAAATAGCAAAAGCAGCCTTTTTTATTTTCTTTTTCTTCTGAAGCAGCAAAAAGCTGCATGTCCATGGTGTGGGAATGACGTAGAACTAAAATAAACATTTCTAGCTACCATTTGAGAGGATGCATGTGTGAACAGAATTCAATTTAAAACGAATATAACTGATTCATTGTTAATAAGTAATTAGGTTTTGAATTGTATATATGTTAGTTATATATGTACACAAATTTTAAATGTCTCAATTTTGGTGCATGGCAATTAAATGAATTTTTGTTGCTTAATTAATTAGCTTGTCATCATAAAATTAAAAGACTGATTAGCGAGTCATATACGCGGGCTCTGTGTTAAATTAATTCTGCAGTTAATTATTAACATATCAGTTATCTCATTTTGCGATCTTAGAATTATTCAGTCCTGCTCTGTATTGGAATAATATTAATTTCTTTCTGTCGTGGAAGATTTTTCTGGCCCTAAAGAGTTTTGAAAAATCTAAAATATGATCGGGAAATTAATTAAGCACAAAAAGTAGTGCATATACCATGAATATGTAATTGGAAATTCTGTGCTTAGTGCAATTAAGATGGCATAGGATGCTTCCTTGTGATCTGATATATGTTCCTTGAGGCATAATCTAATGGAAGGTGTTCGTTCGTTCATTATTTTCTCATGAGTGCGGTCATCAACTTTGTCATTTTCTTGTTATTTGCATTGTCTGTCTGTCATGACCCACGACTGCTCGATCGATTAATAATTCTGAATTAAGCATGAAGCGGTCTCCAACTGCTCCTACTCCCTAATCACCTTTTTCATTCAAATTTCTCGGACGCCCAAACAGTGTTTCCTCCACGGAGTTACAATAGGAAACTCTTTCGGAGACATTCACAGTCAAAGAAAATATATATAATTAACTAACATTGATTAAATGAAATGAAATGAAATATCCACTCCAGTTAAAAAAGTGTAAATAAAGATAGAACGAACGAGCGAGCTCTAGGTTGATGAAATCAATCAAATAATTCTTTTAAAGTTCTTTTGTATAATAATTTTTTAGGAGGTAAATTAAATAAATCTAACCATTTAATAGTTTGAGTATTGATTTATTTTGACATGTATTGCACTCATTAACTCCTGGCTTTTGGAGTTTACTTCAATCGCTGGGTATTCATTGCTAAATTTTTTAATAATAGATTGGCGTATACCCCTAACTCTCTTTTAATTCAAATTTGTTTATAAATAAATAGTATAATATTAATATGATAATCATGCATGTTATATTTTAGATTAATTGAACATTTATGTGTATGTGATCTGTTATGACTTAAATCCATGAGAAGAGCCCGACCCAAAAGTAACTGGTCCATTAGGTGAGAGAGTCTCATCACTTAAGTACTACAATGAGTGTTTTGATTCCACTCAATGTGGGACTCATAACATAATCTTAGAGTAGACATTTATTTATATTTTAAAAAGTATATTGTATATTAAACTAAAGTGATTTGATGGAATATCAAATAATTTTTAAGTTTTATGAAATTTTATAGGTTTAATTTAGTTAATGAAATCTTATAATATGACAGATGGATTGCTAAAATTTAATGTTTATAAAAAATTATTAAGCGAAGTAACTTTGTCAAAAGTTACTCCTATATATGGACGATTCTAGGGTGGACCAAACAAAATTTGGTCCACCTAGTCCAACTTACATTTTTTTTGCTTATAAAAGTGGATGAATAATTTTTTTTTATTAAATAGTCTTTATATGACTATTTGAGTTTAATTTAAGGGAAAATATGGATTTACAATATAACCTATGCTAATTTCGTTAAGGATATATCAATTAAAAGTTGAAGGGAAAAAATTTATATTACATGGTAATAATGATTTGAGTTTTTATTATTTTCAAGTAATATTTCATAAAAGCAATTGAAAGCAATTGGAAACTATTTAATATCAATCATTAATAAAATGAACGTTGAATTTGGTGATTAAGAATTTAAATTACTATATTTCCATATTTTGGACCACGTACCATGCTCCACACAAACCCCATATATATATATATATATATATATATATATATATATAAAGTTTGATTTTTCCACACTTATTATATCACACCCCCTTCTATACTCATGAATGCGGACTATGATAACACCAAAAGAGACTGCGGCTTTAACCGCACTCTTTTGTAGTGTCACGTTTTGTTTTTATTTCTCTCTCTCTACACTTCTCACACTCAAATTTTGAGTGTGAAAATATCCTTTTCCTATATATATATACATGTGTGTATGTGTGTGTGTATGAAAGGAAGAGGTGTGAAGATTTTTTGATATGGACCACATGTCCCATACACGATAATATCGCATCATGATGGGATTAATTAACTCTTTTAAAAGAGATTTTTTCCATCCACAAGACTTGAACATGAGACCTTGTTTAAGGAGAATTATGTACCACTTAAACCAACCTCCGTTATAGGGTAAATGTACACTACTTATTTATTTACATATTTTTTTATACTTACCCTTATGTACATTTATTTAGAAAAAAAACAAGAAAGAAATTAAGTTTCTTTAACTCTTAAGGGGTGTAAAAGAACCATATTTGCAAAGAAAATGAACGGCAAATAACAATGTCATTGCTAAAAGAAAAATGTTTGGTCCATAAGTGTAAACACTCAAGAGATATTAAGAGAAGAAAAATAAATGATAAATGTGAATATGACAAAATGGTGTAATGTGATAGAAAAATTGATAAAGAGAAATGAGGCATATGATATAGGTGGTGACATTAGTAGGGTGTTATATGAATCAATATTACAATATATATTGCTTTTTTTGGTCAAAATATATATATTGCTAACATCATAATAAGAGACTTTTTTTTATTAATTAGTGGACTATTTAAAATTATTGTCAATATATTTTTGTCTATAAAATAAAAATAGATTTATATACAAAGATATAAATATATTATTTTATATTTACTAACTACTTCAACAATTAATTTTATATATCAAATATTTCTAATTTAATAAAATAACTTAATAATTTTTAAGTAAATTTTTATCTAAGTTAACAACTACATTTATCAAATGTAGACATAGTGTAAATGATCCTCTTAAGAGCGCCTTTTTGCAGACACCTCAGACACACAAGAGCGGCCTCTAGGATTAAAACATACACAATGTACAAATTAATCAACCTATTTTGTCCTGAAATTGATTAGGAATATTATAATTAAGGATTGGACATGATTTTATATCTAGCTATATAACACTGATATTGTTTTTTGCATATACAACTATATTTACAGAATATGTGATTAACCAAATAACCAACATCAGAACGTTATTCAACCCAATGATTCTTAAACATGACCATCAATTGAAATTAACCCAATTCAATATTAGTGTACGTGGAGCTTCATGTAAAGCAAAACGCGTATACATGCAGGCACATCATGACACATAGGGTAGGAATTGAAAAAAGGAAGAAAAAAAAGTGAACTGCAATTTTATTTAGTTACGCGCGGATCATAAAAGAATACATAGACACGTATATGTGTGTATTTTATTTTTTTACTGAAATAAAATGTTTGACATTTTTTAGGCACACAGTTTGATATTCTTACCTCTCAAAGTCAAAAGTAATATATATAGCTCGAGGTTTTATATGGTCTCAAAGAAGACGTGACATCATAAACAAGATTTGTCAATCGGAAAATATGAACTTGGTGAGATGTGCCGGCAATTCTTCAACTTCTTACCTCATTTGCTTTCAATGTTTTTTTTTACACGTATTTGGATAACCAACCAGGTAGGACTCAACAAAACATAAGTCAAAAGGCATCATGGTAATATTGAAATTAAGAAGCAATGAACCTATATATAGACTCTACCGAACATTAATTGTAAAGAGATTAATTATGCATGAGCCATTTTACTTATCAAACTTGGTTTCCTCAAATAAGATATACCACATATTTATATGCGCTCTGTTTGTCTCTTTCGACAATAACAAGAACTTGAAGAGCATAGAAACACAGGAAATCAATTAGGTACGTAACGTGTTTCCTTACGCATCAGCGGAAACTTCCTCATAAAAGTTCCACTGCTCAAATCAAAAGTAAGGTTTGGTATATCTTAGTTTGAATTAATTGTAAAAAAGTTTTCATATATACACGTCTAACGGTATATGCCTAATTAACATATTAACTAAGGAGATCAACGTCAATTATTTCTTATAAATTAGGTGTCAATAAAACAAGATAAAACTTATGTATAAGTATTATATATAGGAAAAAAAAATAGAATGAATCAATGAATTTAACTTCTCCTCTAAGTTGAAATTAGTTTATTTATGGAGAATTGTTAAATATATAAGGGAGCTTATGAAGAAGTTAAGATACAAACTAATTTCAATTCAACCTGTTCTGGAGTAAAACTATACTCCAAATCGACATGATATGGTGGCATTTACGAGTCACGCTGTCGTCCTAATACGATGACATTCTGACGAGGAATGTCAAATATAGCAGTCGACCAGGCCAGTCGAGATATGAACTCAGATACCCCATTTATACTATCGAGAAGCATTGACGAGATGGTGCGGCATACCGCGCCGACATACCATGTCGACGTCTATATCCGAGGATCTGCTGACATTAAAGATTCCACTAGCGCGTGTGTTTGAACGACAGAAATGGCGCGTGAACCCGTAAATCACGGGGACGGTTACACGCGCGTAACCAACTTTCCCGCCCAAATCACATTATAAATACAGGTGATTCAGAGAGAAAAGGTACGCATTTTCTATTACAATCACTACTGTTTCCTACCTCTCTGATACACACTCTTACATTAAGCATCGGAGTCCCTTGCAGGTACCCCTGCACCACCGTCTCCAGCTTCAGCCTTCCAGAGATCGAAGCTTGCAGTGAAGAAGATTCACTCTCGGACTTTCCAGAAGTTCATTGGCGCCGTCTGTAAGGATTTTTGTTCTCAAGTTTGATAATCCTTCGATCTCTAGATTAAACCTTGATCGTCCTCCTTGCACAATGGTGACTACCAGAAGCGGACAGTCTCAAACCGGAGAAGGAACCATTCCTCACGTAACTTCAACCACCATTCCAGCCATGACTTCTTCCGTGGCCGGAATTGTCTCGACACTTGCCGGAATCCCGATTCCAACCTCTCGCGCAGGACCATCGCGAGCAAGAAATGTTCCATTATTCATTCCAGAAAACCTCAGAGCATCATCACCCACCCTCCAAACCAACCTTCCAGAGGAGAACTGATCGACTTCATCAGACGTCAGGAAGAGATGTTAGGCGAGTATGCTCGACGCCTCGATCGGTTGGAACACGAGCGTGAAATTGAGCTCCTCAACCGACGTACTGTTGCAGATCTTGCCACTGGAAGACAAAAAAACCACTCAGCATCAAGCCTCACAGAGAGAGGAACACCTTTCCAACAAGAGAAAATTCCGACTCCTATGCCGACTCAGCGGTCTCCGAGAATCTCAGTCCAATCAGTGCATTCGAACTCGCCACCACCACGGAAAATCATTCCGATAAACGACGAGTCCAGAAATATACAAGACGAAGAGGTGATCCAAGTCGTCCTTCCCTTCTCTGAACGGATCATGCTTTTCCCTATCGACAAGAGGTTTGAGAAGGTTCCGGTTCCAGAGTTGTATGACGGAACAGGTGATCCGCTGGAACATTTGGATGTTTATGAATCTGCTATGTCGGTAAGAAGCGCATCAGGTCCAATCATGTGTAGAGTTTTTCCTCCGTCGTTGAAGAAGACCGCGCTGAGATGGTTCCAGACCCTACCTGCGAGGTCTATCAACACCTGGGCCGAGTTACGTAGTAAATTCATCACAAGCTTTACCACAAGTAAGGTTCAACCAAAGACGGAGGCATCTTTAAAACAAATCCGCCAAGGACCTTCAGAATCTCTGCGAGATTATATCAGTAAGTTCACAAGAGAAGCGTTGCTAGTCCAAGGTCTCCAACCCGGAGTCCAACTTATGCTGGCAAAAGATGGGCTCATACCACATTCTCCTTTTTGGATAGACTTATCCAAAAGAAAACCAAATAACATGGAGGAGTTTTTGAATCGTGCGGAGAGTTACATCAGTTTAGAAGACGAAGAAATGGCTTTGAAATTGAAAGATACAGTATCGACAGATCAACCACAGAAGGAGCAAGGACAGAAGAGTAAAAATAAAGAAAATAAAGGCAACAGAGAGCCTTTCGGACGATATACATCCTATACCCCCTTAAATCAATCTCGCGAGAAGATTATGAACGAGATTCTCCATGTCGAGATGTACGAAGCTGGCATGAGGAGACTAAGACCTCAGAGGACGGGGCCAAATACCGACAAGACCAAATATTGCAGATTCCATAAATCTCATGGGCATGATACAGACCAATGCCTCAATTTGAAAGATTCCATCGAGGAACTCATCCAACGGGGGGAAACTTCGAAGATTCAAGAAGGAGGCTGATTATCAGTCAAGAAGGGATAACACCCAGGGTCGGGGACATAACGAACGAAAGGAGGAAAGACGACACGAATCTAGCCGACATGACAGAAGCAGATCTCGAACGAGGTCCCCACGTCCAGAAAGGTCGACATCTAAGAGGCCATCTGATAAATCTCCACCTCACGATTCTCATCGAGAACGTAGAAGCGTCTCTCGACATCACACTCCATCTCGAGAAGAGCCTTCCTCTTCAAAACATCCAGTGATCTATGTGATAGCAGGGGGATTCGCAGGAGGAGGAGAATCAAGCAATTCAAGGAAAAGGCATTTGAAAGAAGTTATGTCGGCATCATCTTCCCCCCATCCGCGAGGTGGCACACGACGAAAACTTCCCCCATTAACTTTTTCAGAAGATGACTATGGCCCCACTCATCCCAGGACACGATGATCCAATGCTCATAAAGGTCATGATGGCAAATCATGAAGTCAGGAGAGTCTTTATCGATCAAGGAAGCTCGGCAGACGTTCTGTTCATGAAGACTTTCCACCTCCTCAACATTCCTAAAACAGATATGATTCCATATAAAGGGGGCGATTTGATTGGGTTCACAGGAGATAAAATCCAGCTTGCCGGATATGTTGAACTCCTCGTGACATTTGGTGAAACTCCTTAACCAAAACCACTAAAGTACGGTTTTTGGTGGTCAACTGCCCGACGACTTATAACGCGATCTTAGGAAGGCCGACTCTCAACACAATTGGGGCCATCATCTCGACCAACCATTTGATGATGAAATTTTGGAGCGATGACGGGAAGGTAATCAGCTTGCGCGGCGACCAAGTAATGGCACGTTCTTGTTATAAGGAATCTTTAAAAATTTCCAAGACAGAGAAGTCAATTCCACCGGAGAAACGCGAGGAACATCCATCATCAGTTGGTGTAATGTTGACAGACTTGGATGTCAGGGAAGACTTCAAAGAAACCCATCCTATTCCTGACGGAGAGTTTAAAACATTGCAGATCGGATCCAAACCCGACCAAACAGTCCAAATTGGTTGTGGATTATCAGAAAAAGTTGAAGAAGAACTCTGCGCCCTTATCCAACAAAACGCCGACTTATTTGCCTGGACCGCCGCCGATATGCCAGATCTAAACCCCGAGGTCATTTGTCATCGGCTCTCTGTGGATCCGAAAGTCAAACCAGTCGAGCAACGGCGAAGAAACATGTCGGTGGATAGAGCAGAAGCTGTAAAGCAGCAAGTAGTGGAACTACTCGATGCTGCCTTATCCGAGAAGTCAAATACACGACTTGGTTGTCTAATGTAGTTTTGGTTAAAAAGTCAAATGGAAAATGGCGAATGTGCGTTGACTATACCAATTTAAATAAAGCATGCCCTAAAGATTCTTGCCCCTTGCCTAATATCGACCGATTGGTCGACAAATCTTCTGGTTTTCGCCTCTTATCTTTTATGGATGCATATTCGGGATATAACCAAATTCCAATGTACCCTCCTGACCAAGAAAAAACGGCGTTCATGACTGAAGGAGCAAACTATTGTTATCGAATGATGCCATTTGGACTTAAGAATGCAGGGGCAACTTACCAGAGGATGATGAATATGGTGTTTCAACGTCAAATTGGTCGAGTGGTGGAGGTTTATGTAGACGATATGATAGCAAAAAGCCTAACAGACGAGACTCATACTCAAGATCTCGGCGAATTCTTTGACCAACTCCGTCGATATAATATGAGACTCAATCCCAAGAAATGCACCTTTGGAGTTCGCGCAGGGAAATTCCTCGGTTTCATGCTTACGGAGCGAGGTGTAGAAGCTAATCCTGATAAATGTCGCGCCATCCTCGACATGAAAAGCCCCACCTCGGTAAAAGAAGTTCAACAATTAACAGGAAGGATCGCCGCATTAACAAGGTTCATTTCGAAGTCCGCATCCCAGGCACTCCCATTCTTTCACCTCTTAAAGAAAGGAAAGTCTTTTGATTGGAACGATGAGTGTGAAGAAGCCTTTCAGCAAATAAAGGTAATATTATCATCACCACCCGTCTTGTCGAGGCCAAATGTAGGAGAAACACTTTACTATATCTCTCAGTTGGGGAAGGAAGCGATTGCCGCAGGCATTGATCCGAGAACAAGAAGCCACTCAACTTCCAGTATTCCTTCATCAAGCAAAGCCCTGCAAGGAGCAGAACTGAGGTACCCAAGGGTAGAAAAAATGGCGTTAACACTTATCACAGCAGCTCGTCGACTTTGACATTACTTCAAGCTCACCCAGTTATTGTGAGAACCGATCAAACCGATTAGACAAATCCTTCACAGACCAGATCTGGCCGGGTAGGATGGTATCATGGGCTATTGAGCTATCCGAATTTGGAGTGACTTACCAGCCTCGACAAGCAGTCAAGGCCCAAGTCCTTTCAGACTTCATAGCCGAATTAACTCCGACAAGCTGAAATCTCCTGATAGTTAGTGGGATATGCATGTCGATGGATCCTCAAATAAAAAAGGAAGCGGAGCAGGAATACTCTTAGAAAACCAGAAGGTGTCATCTTGGAGCATTCTTTGAGCCTATCGTTCCCAACATCCAATAATCAAACTGAATACGAAGCAATGATAGCAGGATTGAGAATGGCGACCAAGGTCGGGGCGAAACGAGTTCGTGTCAACAACGATTCACAACTAGTAGTCTCACAGATCAACGACACTTACCAAGTAAAAGATCCCATGCTGGAAAAATACCTTGAAGTCGTCAGAAATCTATGCAGTAAATTTATCGAGGTTGAGATAAACCACATCCCCAGAGAAAGAAACGCCAGGGCCGATATACTTTCAAAACTCGCCAGTACAAGGTCGTCAGGAAATAACAAGTCTGTGATTCAAGAAGTAATCTCGGCACCAACTATCGTCATGTCAATAGATGAAAAGGATATATGTTGGTATGAAGATATACAAAAATACCTTCAAGATGGAACCTTACCTGATGACCTTGACAAGTCGAAGCGTATTTTGAGGCAGGCGGCGAGGGTATTGTCTGATAGACGGAGTCTTATATCGAAGAGGCTTAGCACAGCCACTCATGAAGTGCATGTTAGGAAACATTATCGAAATGTCATGGCCGAAGTACATGAAGGCATATGTGGACATCACCCTGGAGGTCACTCATTATCTCGGAAAATCTTGAGGGCAGGATATTACTGGCCCACCATGGAAGTCGACTGTGTTCTATATGTCAAAAAATGCCCCATCCTGCCAGAAACATGCTGACATTCGCAAAGCACCTGCCGAAGCTTTATGGTCCATTTCCACCCTTGGCCATTTTCATGGTGGGGAATTGATATACTGGACCCATTCCCAACAGCTTCCAGGACAATTAAAGTATCTTGCTGTGGCAGTAGATTACTTCACCAAATGGATTGAGGCCCAACCATTAGCTAAGATCACGGCAAAAAACTTATCCAAGTTCTTTTACCGATTCATCATCTGCAGGTTTGGAATTCCCAACACAGTGGTATCCGACAACGGCAAACAATTCACTGATAAAGGATTTCGAGGTTTGATGGCAGACTTTCACATAACACACAGATTTGCCTCAGTGGAGCATCCCCAAAACAATGGACAAGGCCGAAGCGGCCAACAAGGTAATCCTTAAAGGCCTTAAGAAAGACTTGAGTCGGCAAAAGGACTCTGGGCTGAACAATTACCCAATGTTCTATGGGCTTATCACACAACCCCACATTCAACTACGGGAGAAACGCCATTCAGATTGGCTTATGGAGTTGATGCCGTGATTCCAGTAGAGATTGGCGAAGAGAACTTTCGACTTCATGCTTATGATAAGAATTGTAATGAAGGGAGGATGCGAGAAGAATTGGATCTAATAGAGGAAGTACGCGAAAGAGCCTCAATCCGAGAAGCGGCAATTAAATTACAGTCTGCAAGACGTCGTCAAAAGAGCCTCATTCCGCGTTCCTTTGAAGTCGGGGGATTTGGTCTTAAGAAGAGCCGATGTTGGCAATAGAAATGCGACTCAAGGGAAGCTAGCCGAGAATTGGGAGGGGCCATACCGTGTCATCTCAAAAACAGGAACTGGGGCATATAGAATAGAAACTTTACTTGGAATTCCATTACCACGAACTTGGAATATCGACAAGCTCCGGAAATACTTCAGCTAACTGTAAATGTTTTTGATAAATAAAGATTCAGTTTTCATATTCAAATCTCGGGCTTAGTCCCTCGACTTAAAGACTTCGTATCAAGGATATGCTCCTCGGGCAATCTCGGGCTTAGTCCCTCGACTCAAGACTTCGTATCAAGGATATGCTCCTCGGGCAATCTCGGGTTTAGGTCCCTCGACTTAACGCTTCGCGTCGAGGATACGCTCCTCGAGCAATCTCGGGCTTAGTCCCTCGACTTAACGCTTCGCGTCGAGGATACGCTCCTCGAGCAATCTCGAGCTTAGTCCCTCGACTTAACGCTTCGCGTCGAGGATACGCTCCTCGAGCAATCTCGGGCTTAGTCCTTCGACTGAACGTTTCGCATCGAGGATACGCTCCTCGAGCATCTCGGGCTTAGTCCCCTCAACTTAACGCTTTCGCATCGAGGATACGCTCCTCGATCAATCTCGAGCTCAGTCCCTCGACTTAACGCTTCGCGTCAAGGATACGCTCCTCGGGTAAAGTCCGAGTGTCATCCCTCGAGGAGAATATTTAAACTTTACCAAATTCGAGGGATAAGTTCCTTGAAATATTCAGGGTATATACAAAAAGTTGCCCTTGATAATTGTCAATATAATTGTTCATAACAAGAAATACTTAAAAACAAAACATTCAACGTCATTATCATAAATAAACTAGTCAAAGTATTAGAACACAAAAAGAATGCTAGCCTACTGGCCCTCATGCTTCAATAACACTCGAAAGGAGGCTTCTTTATCTTCCTACTCAGTTTCTTCATCTGCTCGAAGTTTTGGGGTACTCGGAATCACATCCCCAGGGTCCCCTCAATGTCACCAGTCGGAAGAACATCGTACCATTTTCCATCTTTGACAGTACAGACTGTCGACATCCCCTTTGTATTTAAGCTTACTTCAGGGTTAAGAAACTTCATCTGTTTTATGGCCTCGTAAAAATACAAAGCAGAAGCATCAATCCATAATTTCTCGGCCTGCACCCTCTCGGCAGTCTCTTCAGCTAATTTGACTTCCAATTCTCTTACCTTCTCTTTTAGCTCAATATTTTTCTTTTTGGGCAAGAGATGCTGCTTCAGAAGCAGATGTTGCGTCACTGCGAGCTGAAGTAAGCTCAGCAAAGCCAATTCTGCCTTCTTCTCAGCAGTTAAAACTTCGACTTGTTTACTCAGAGCGAGGTTCTCTTCATAAAGTTTATCCTTTTCCACCCTCATAAGTCGAACCTCGTTAATAGCTTCTTGCAATCTGAAGCTCATCAGCTTCAAGCTTCTCCCTTGACTTTTCTAACTCTTCCTTCAAAGGCAAGAGCGCATTTAAGTCACGCATCGAGCAGGCAAAGTATTGCGACATCATTGCAAACCTCATTGCCCAACTCGACGCGTGATTCATAAACTCGGTTATTTCTGCCTCAGACTTGTTAACAAATAGATTTTGAGCGCTGAACTGCCAAGTAGCCGCCGAACCTCCTCTTTGGTCATGTTCGAAGGAGGCAAGCTACTACAGGATGGCCCTTCCCCTTCCTTTGAAGTATCCTCGGAATACCAAGAAGAAGCCCTCTTCACTTCTTCGTTACTCTTCTTCTCTTCAGGTGTCCTTGAAAACAGGGACACCATCAATTTTAGCACTGCTCGAAGCCCCTAACTTTGGCTTCTTCACTATTGTCGGGTCAATAATCTCGACATAGCAGTCTTCTTCTGGGCTTCCTACTCCTTTCCTTTTTAATAGTTCCTTCTCGGCAAGTTTCGCCCTCTGTGCTGCCGCCATAGTTTCTGCAAAAGAAGATAAATGATTAAGCATCAACACGACTTTAGAGATAGGTACGAATTATAGAAAATATTACCCAATGACTGTCGAGATGCGTCACCCGCCCTCTTCAATAACTTCGCTACTCGGCAAAGTTCCAAAGTCCCTCACAAAATTCTTAATTTTATCCACGACTTCCTTTTCATCTTCGGACAATTCCTTATAACTGACAGTATATTCCGAAGAAGATTTTTCAAATGGGCTTGGCTCCAGTAAGGATAAATCATCCCAACGACCGTCCTCGCCAAGGATATTTTGCCGACCTTCGCCAATCGGCTTACAAAATACATACTTATCTTTAAAGTTTCGATAGGGACTCTTGAATATTTCAAAGATTTTCCCACCACTACCAGCCCGAAGGGACAACCATGAATACCGGGTTGGACCGTCCTTTACTACCAAGGGGCGAAAGAAGTGAGAAGAAGATATTCGAGTTAAGCTCCAGCTTCAACCCATGGCATAAAATCATAAAACTTCTTACGAAAGCCCATGCGTTAGGATGAAGTTGAGAAGGCGTCACCTCCAGGTGATGAAGGACCTCCAACTCGAACCAGTGAAAAGGAAGCCAAAATCCGAGGTCTTCAAAGACGGATTTATACATCGGAATAAAGAGGGTTATCCTTCAAATCTCCTTGAGTGCATATACGGTCGTCCATTCTCGGGGGCACTAAAACTCCACTTATCCTCGTTGCCCTGGTTCCACCCATTCCACCATCGCGAAACCCCGACTCCAAAGACCCCTCGGAGGTGTATATGCTGGAGTCCCAATCGCCTCTCTATCTACCCATGTTAAGCTCGACAACGTTTCTGGCACAGGATAGTTTGTACCTGGAGAGGTATAAATCTTCCGCTTTCCCATCTCGGACCCGTCCAAAAGTCCTGAGTTAAAATTAATTTGAGATGAAGAATCAATTCCGCGGTCAGCAAAGCTGATCACGGATGATTCCGCGGAACATCCCGAGAAGTCATACTTCCCCAAAGTATGAGCAGTCCCCAACAACCGACTCACTAAAACTGAAAGATTTGAACTTTCCCGTATTCCCCTTCTGGCTACGAGATCAGGAATACTAGGATCCTCAGGATCATCTAGAACAACAATACAGTGACGCCCTAGCCTCTAACTTAAGAGCCCTAGATTTAGCCCTAGTTAGAACCATAATCTTAGAAACTCAAAGGGGAAACGAAGTTACCTGTGATAGTTCTTTTTGAATAATCCCTGAATTCTTCAAGAAGCTTTACCACTCCAAAGCTCATACACGAATGAGTCATAAAGGTTTAGCAATGCAGAAACTGCTTTCACTCAAATGAACCTCCGAAATTAAGAAGAATTTTATCTTCAAAGAGCGGATTTTGAATTCTGTCTTCAAAGAGAGGATTTTTGAAATCTTAGTGAAAATGAAAGTTTTTAACTGGAGATAGTTATGAGAAAGGGAACGGTTACTTATGAGAAACTGAAACGGTTCAGATTCCTCTAATTATGAAGCCCACTAGCCCAAATGGATAAGATCGTGACACTTGGCAAGAAATTAATTATCAATTTTAAATAGAAACACTAAGCGACAGAATAATTAAATTGCCGCGGAGACTAGAAATTCAAAAGTCAAGTCGATATTGAAAGTCGAAAGCCTCTCAGAGGAAATCGACTTTCGGGGCAACTGTTCTGGAGTAAAACTATACTCCAAATCGACATGACATGGTGGCATTTACGAGTCACGCTGTCGTCCTAATACGATGACATTCTGACGAGGAATGTCAAATATAGCAGTCGACCAGGCCAGTCGAGATATGAACTCAGATACCCCATTTATACTATCGAGAAGCATTGACGAGATGGTGCGGCATACCGTGTCGACATACCATGTCGACGTCTATATCCGAGGATCTGCTGACATTAAGATTCCACTAGCGCGTGTGTTTGAACGACAGAAATGGCGCGTGAACCCGTAAATCACGGGGACGGTTACACGCGCGTAACCAACTTTCCCGCCCAAATCACATTATAAATACATGTGATTCAGAAAGAAAAGGTACGCATTTTCTATTACAATCACTACTGTTTCCTACCTCTCTGATACACACTCTTACGTTAAGCATCGGAGTCCCTTGCAGGTACCCTGCACCACCGTCTCCAGCTTCAAGCCTTCCAGAGATCGAAGCTTGCAGTGAAGAAGATTCACTCTCGGACTTTCCAGAAGTTCACAACCTATGAAAGAAATTGAATTCATTTCATTTTCTTATTCTAAGAGTTCCATAGAAATCAAAACCACCTTAATTTAGTAAATCTCTTCTACATTTATTCTCCTTTTTGTTTCTCAGTGTGTGCTTGATTAAAAAATTGCATTTTGATAGTGAGGAAGGGCCTTTAAAGTCAACCACACATTAAAAACGAATTAACCTATGGCATTTCAACTCATATGATCATGGACACTATGTGTCAGTTGTTTAAATTTTGCATTATTCAAAATCAATTTTGTAGAATTGATTTTAAATCACTTTCGTCCAATGTACTTTGATCATATTGATATTCAATTATATTTTTTTTAATTTTAGGTAAAATCTCACATGAGCTTTACTACTGGGAGGAGGGTTGATCCAACTCCAAGAACAAGACCGCTAAAGCCTCTGTCCTACCCTAAAATAAATATATTGTTAAATTGCTAATATTTTCTCTTCATAAAAAATAATTTAAAAGATATTAATTAATTGAAGAAACAATATTAAAAGGAAAAAATTCCTATTGAAAATAGGTCTATCATCTTATTTTGACTCATTTTTATAATTAACAATTTTATTTATTTTATTTGTTAATCAATCCTAATACACATATTTTATTATTTAATTTATAAACTTTAAAATAGAGAGTAGTGGAGATCCAGTGAGGCTATATATATGAAACTCTAAATAAACTTTAAAAGTTTGAGTTGTCCTGGATACTTATTTAAAAGTCTAGATAGATTTTTACAGTAATTTCAAATAAGCAACGAAAAAAAAATTAAATAAGCCACGAGCTTACTTCTTAATAATTTATTAGATTTATCTTTATGAGAGCAAATGGGTCTAACTCTTTAAAATAGATGAACAAATATATAATTTCAATATAAAAAAATAATAAATAATGATAGATTTATTTATTATTATAAGTACTAAAATAGGTTAATTAACTTAATTATCTGGAATTGTTTTAGATGGCCTAAATAAAATCTGAATTTTTAGTTAATGAACTTTTAAAAAATTGATCGATCTAGTTTTTTTTTTTTTCAAAAAGACCTGGATTAGAGTAGGCCTAATGCTGGTTAAGCAATGTGTTTTCGAAAGGCTACGTGACCTTCTATCCTTATTACCAAAATACATTACCCTAAACATTAATGTCACATGTAATTTACTCAAAAAAAAGTTTAAAAAGTAAAATTAAAATAATATAATACTTAGTTTCATGAACTATTTATTTAATTTAAAAATATATCATTTTACTGTTTACTTTAAGTTTCGATATACAGTAAAACTTCTATAAATTAATAATGTCGAAACCACGTAATTTTATTAATTTAAAGAGGTATTAATTAATCGATAAATTAATAATTTATTAATTTAAAGAAATTTTTTCCGATTCAACGAATTAATCTACATTAATTATTCTTCATGAATAAAACATATGCACATTGTATTGATCGACCAATTGAATGAAGTTAATGTACAATGTGACTAATTAAATATATAATACATCCTAAAAAACAAAGTTTTCATTGTACTGTAGTACGTAAACGTAATACTAGTTAAAACTCAATGCAAATTCATGAATGGTAAGAAAATCAACCACTATGTAAACAACATCAAACATATTTTACTAAGTTGTCTTAGTTATATTTATAATTTATAGAATTATTAATTTATAATATTGAAGAGACCATAAATTTATACAAGGGTCTTTCAAAAAATTATTATCTTATTAATTATCAAAATTATTAATTTAGACCTTGGGTCCAAGTCAAATAAAAAAAAATTATTATTTTAGAGAGATTATTAATTTATGGAGGATTAGTTTATAGATGTTTAGTGTACGTTGATGCACCCTACTTTAAAGTGTGTTTTATAGAATCTACATAAAATTTAATTTAATAAATTTTAAAAAAATATTACTTGCGTTTTTCCTTATCTCATTGATACACTGCAATAACGATACACTACTGAAATCTATCAATTATTTTTTTACTCAACCTTTGAAAAAACAAGTAAAGTAGCACTTCTTATACTACCGAAGAGCATGTTTGGTTGAAAAAATAGCATGAATCAAAGAGATCAAATGCATTTAACTTCTCGATCCATAAGTTAAAATTAGTCTTTGTAGACCACCTACTCCAAAAACTCTCTCATTTAACTTCTTTAAAAGTAACTAATTTTAACTTATAGAGAAGTTAAATACATTTAACCTCTTTGATTCATGCTATTTTTTCACCTAGAAGTACTTCTCTGCAGAAGTTGCACCCAAACAAGCTCAAAATCCTATGTCTTAAGTAATTGTATAGTGTTTGACAAACAAGCTAGAATACAAGAAAATATAACACTCGTTTTATTTTATTTTTAATGTTTAAAAATAAACAGATATATACTTTTTCTACTAAAATAGAGCACATGTGCTCTATTGCATTTTGACTGCCCTTTGTTTTCAGTTTGTATGAATATGTCGTGAAAACAAACATCAGCCATTTTTTTGAGAGAAAACATGCAACGTAAAAATAATTGTTAATTAAATTTTTTTATTAATAATTTTCTATATAATCCACAGTTGAGATTGTAATGAAATATATATTACAAACTTTCTAAAATATTAATAGTATCAATGTTATTATTGCACATTTTATTCTCTAAATGTTTTTTCGGGAACGGCTTAATTTATTCTAAAACGCACTTATATTCTAAATCAACCAATTTTATGAGCATAAAGCTATATAATTTAGTGCGTTTTAGAGAATATAATATGCAGATCCATGATACTATAATTTTATGAGCAGAGGCTGCAGAGCCGCCATATATTTGGACCACTCTTGCTATAGGCAAGATATCCGTCTTCGCTAGATGTTACATTTTTTAGGTGCTTAATTATTGGTTAGGTAGTTGACTATGGGCTACGTACAAAGTCGTATAAAAAACTTGTTAAAATATAACCAGTTATTGTATGTCAACTACCCATCTGAAGTTGTCAAACTTTTCAGATATTATTTAGAAGGTAATTGGTAAAAACTAATTAACGAAAGCGAATACTTTATTTTAAATTTAATTATACTTTTGGTTTTTGTATATTCTGATTAATAACGATTTTAGCTTTGTTTGATATCGTTTTTTTTCTTTTTTGCTAAGCAAAAGTTGAAATGTAGAGTTAAAAGGAGTACGAGGGGTACTTCAACCCATTACAAATCATAATAATAAAGTAGCCTTAGCTCAAAGTTTAAAGAAATAAAATAACTCATTATATAGACCAATACCAAAAAGCAAGAGAAAGCAGTCAATCCCTTCAAATGAGATGAAAACACCCCTAGTTAATAATAAATCCCCAAGAGCCTTTACACAGTAGCTTTCAAATAACAGCACACAGATTCAATACTAACCAAAACACAAACAGGCATAAGGTTGCAGCAACCAAGATGAAAAAGGTATATATAAGCAAAGCTACTATTATAGATTTAAGTCAATTCCAAGAGCGTAACTATATCAAATCCAATATATCAGCCGGTGATAACTTGATATTTGAGAACACCAATTTGTTCCTATCCAGCCAAATACTCCAAATAGTAGTTAACCAAATCAAAGACCACCTAAGTCGCGTTTTTGAATTACAATTCGGAAGCCAAAAAAAAAAAGAAAATGAGCAAAATCCAAACCAATTAAGGCACATCATCCAAATTTGATAGACAACAGGGAAATCAAAGAGGATATGTGTAGCAGTTTCTGAACCACATCCACACCAGTCACATTCCACAGAAGCATTAAGTAAAAGATTTCCTCTTGAGGAAATTTACCTTTGAAGGAATTCTGTCAAGGAATACCCTCCAAGCAAAGCAAGAAACCTTAGTAGGAGCATAGTGGCACTAAACAAACCTATGCAAAGGAAAAACTACATAAATAGAGTCATGAACAACAGTATGATATGCTGATTTAACAATATAAACACAGTCGTCCAGTGCCAAGAATCTGCATTTTCCACATTTAAGTTGATGAAATTAACTTTCATAAGTAACAAGGAGAGAAGACTTAATTCTCATTGAAATAGGGGTCTTCTCCAACACCAGTTCCACTAAAAAACTCCATCTTTTCTCACAATCATGTCATCAATTGATACATCTTTGTTTACAGCAACAATAAATAATCTACTAAAGCGCTTACACAAAAGAACATGACTACACCAACAGTCTCTCCAAAAGGAAGTGTGTCTCCCATTTCCTACATGCCAACACACGGACTAGAGAACCAATAACACTTAACATTATCACACTCATCAATAGACCACAAATCAGACCACCACCTGGACCCAAACATTTTCCCCCTTTATAATGTGGAGAGATAACCTCAACACCGTAAATAGATGTTACATCCTTATTCCATAATCTATCCCTCTCAACTAATAATCGTCATCTCCATTTCCCTAATAAAGCTAGATTAAAAGCTCTTAAGTCCTTCAAACCCAAACCACCATATTTTCTACACTCATCATTCCCACCCAAAAGGAAATTTAAAAACAAAGATTGGAGATTAGAAATAATACCTTTTGGAGCCTTGAAAAAAGAAAGAAAATAGATTGTGATTGAATTGAGTACCGACTTCAAGAGGACAAGTCTCCCGCTAACGGAAGGTCTTGCATTTCTAATTGGAAAGTCATTTTTTCACCTTTTCGATAACCGACTGCCATGTCTTCAAACTTTGAGGATTTGCCCCAATAGGTAACCCCAAATAAAAGCAGGGAATAGTCCCTACCTTACAATTCAAAAAATTTGCCATCATTTCCAACCATAACATTAATTCCCATAAGCTTAATTACTCTTATGAAAGTTTACCTTAAGACTAGCCACAAGCTCAAAGAATTGGAAAACAGCTTTAATAGCCCACACATTAGAAATTGAAGCATCTCCCACAAGAATAGTGTCATTGATATACTGAAGATGTGATACGTACCAAGACACCATCCCTACCAACATTATATCCCTGAAATACTTGCATCTGCACTGCCTTATTAATCAATGGATTAAGCCCCTCTACAACAATTATAAATAAGAAAAGAGCCAGAGGATCTCCTTGCCTTAGTCCCCCACCAAACCCAAATTCAAAAGCTGGACTGCCATTAACTAAAACAGAAATCCTAGCAGTATTTAAACACTATGTTATCCACCCCTTCCACCTCACAGGGAACCCCATTCTTTCCATTACAAATTGCAAAAAAGCCTCAATTAACAGAATCATATGTCTTTTCAAAAGTCAACTTTAAAAAATAGACAACTTCTATTTCTCCTGTTGGCTTCCTCAGTAACTTCATTTGCTATCACCACACTATAAAAATGTATCTTCCTCTCACGAACGCAGATTAACATTCAGAAATTTACAGTATCAATCACCTTCCGCAATTTATTCGTCAATAACTTTGCCATCACTTTATACATACAACCTATTAGAGAGATAGGTCTAAATTCCTCTATTTTTTAGGGTTATCTGTCTTTGGCACAAGAAACAATAAAGGAACTGTTAGAACCCCTCACTAATTTCCATGAGTATGAAATTCACGGATAAAGGTCAGAAAAATTGGCTTCACAATATCCCAAAAGCCCTTAATGAAAGAAACGTTAAAACCATCCGGCCATAGGCTTTTTGAGCCCTCACAATCCCACACAACACTTCTTACTTCATCTTCAAAAAATGGCATAGTTAAAGATAAACTGTCACCTACAGATAAAGATTTAATTAAAGACACACTCATGAAGGACAAGGCCTTTCGAAATTACTCTCTTGAAAATGCTGCTCATAGAAATCCTTACAGCCCCTTAAGGGCTATTGGCTCCGTGTGTCGTTCACGAGATATCTTCAAACATCTAATCCCATTCTTGAGTTGTCTCTTATTAACCCATATTGTACACACATAAAAATATATTTTTATTTGATGAAAATTAAATTTAAAATAAAGTCATATATATCTTTAAAATTTAAAAGATTAAAATTAGAAAAATTTAATCATTTAATTTTAAATAACATATAATAATATATTATTTTTAAACAACATTTATGAGAATAGAGATAAACACAAATTTTAATTTTGTAATGAGAGGATCTTAAACCCGAACTTTGGTGAGAGTTTCTGTTGTTTTGTTATTCGAAAACTAAGCCGAACCCAAAAAAAAAAGTCAAACCAAATTAACGAGGTATAGAATGTTTCAGGACTTGGAAATTTAGAATTTGCCATTGAATGAACTTTTGGCCTATATGCAAGGAGTGAAGCAAGACTTTTCTTTTGGAAGAATTAATATATAAGCGATGCAAAAGATAGCAACTTGATCTATCCTAGTTAATACATTCAGTGTGCTTAAAAACTGGATTATTTGGCCACATACTATAAATCATGTCTGGGTAGTAGAGGGTGAATCGGAAATTCAGATTAGGGATAACAATTGAGCCCAGACCCTATGGGTACCCTGTAAAAATTACCTGTAATGGACAGGGTAAAAACCCGCAAAGCGGATATGGGCACGGGTACGGGCAATAGTCCGCATTTTTTCATGAGGATGAGTGCAGGTACGGGCACTATGATGCCCAACCCGCCCATACCCGCACTTATATATATAATTATTTTAATAAATAATACCATATATATTATATATAGGGATATATTAATTTTATTACAAATATCCAATATATTTATACATATTTTTAAAACTATCTATTTGTGCTTTTTTACTTTATAATATATATGACTAATTAGTGTTAAAAATTACTTTTTACGGATTTTGGAGAATTCTAACACATGATATCCAAATTTATAAAATAGTGTGACGTGAAAGTATATTATAATATTTAATAAAAAATTTATGTTTGTGTTTTAGAATATTAACATATTGTGTTTCAATTTAATTAAATTGTTGTCACTCATATTAAAAATTATGTTTGGACGATCTTCGAGTAATTTTTAAATCGAGATATAGTTTTCTTAAATTAATATTTGTTAGTAAGCTGTTAATTTTTACTTAATAAAAGTGCGGGTAACGGGCGTGGGTACGAGCATATAGGTGCCCAGCGGGTATGGGGACAGACACTAAAAGTTACTGCCCATGCGGGTACGGGCGCGGATACAGGCTTTTTTAAAAAAACGCGGGTACGAGGACGGACACTGTGGTACCCTGCCCAGAGGGTACCCATTGCCATCTCTAATTCAGATGGAGTATGGTAGGTAATAGGTTTGATATACCAAAAGAAGTTGAATAATCTAATATTAAAAAAATTAAATTATACTTTAGCACTAATTCGGTTGACTTTTTCAAATTTAATTTGTTTAACCTCGTTGGAGTTGCAAATTTAGGTAGCGTTGGTAGTGAAACGGGACAAAACGGAACATAATAGAACGGAATGGAATAGAACAGTAATATATTTATAACCGTGTTTGGTAACAATAGGACATAACGGAACTATGTGTTCTATTATGTGTTTGGTGCTTGTTGAACAGAACAGAACACATGATTAATTACATATATATCCCTATCATGTTTAATGTTTGGTTGAGTATAAAAAACTAAATTGAACAAAATAGAACATTTTTTCGCATTTGCTATTTTGTGACTATTATTATATAATATTCTTAAAGTTATTAATATTATTATTTATATTTTATAAAATATTTTATACTTATTTTCTAAATACGTAAATATGAAATATTTGATAAAATATAATTTATAAAATATAATTAACTTAAATATATTATTATTACTTTTTTTGTTGAGCGAAAATTTAGGATGAGGGGATGATGTCCCAGTCCAAGGCAGGAAAAGTCTCCGGGCTCTTTGAAACTACTATATAAAAATATGAAAATGTTCCATTCAAGGCCTATACTGAAAAATCAAAATAAAATTAGACAACAAATCCAATAGTCACACAAACCAATTTACTAAAAAAAATACTAAATTACTTGTTGATATATATATATATATATATATATATATATATATATATATATATATCAACGTTGATTTGAATGGTCCAGCATCCTCTTTATTTGAATGGGGAAAAGAACCGTAATTCAAATAATCAGTATTCAAATTATGTAAATAGCAAAGCACAATAATTCAAATAATGCAAATAGCAAAAGAGAAAAAAATGCTTTGTCCTTGTATGCAGCGGGAGGCAGCGAAGTGCAGGGAAGGGAGAGTGAAAAAAGGAGCAGCGAAAAAAGAATTGCGGCAAGGGTTTTGTTTTTTAGTTGGGTGTGCAGTGAAAGAGCAGTGGTAATTTGTCATTAAAAAATGTTTAATAAAATATTCTGTTCTGTTCGAGTTGGTTCCACCCTTTTTAGGGAACAAAAGTGTTCCACTATTTTAATCATGTGTCCCGTTCCGTTCTCCTTTTTAATTTCAACAAACAGGAACAGAACTCATATGCCCCGTTCTGAAGTGTCTACCAAACACTACCTTAGCTACTCCAATTGTGCTGGGATGACACTGTCATTAATATACCAATAATTTTCATGTGTTCTATTCTAGGCACCTATAGCGACCACGCAAATATGGGCTTTTGGGCAGGAGGGAACCACCATGTAACAAATCTCCCGTGGAACTTAATTTGTTTATTCAACTCTACTGGACAAAATACCAAGAAACTAACAAAATGATGCAGTAAACCATTTTCATGAGTAGTGTTAGTAGACTTAGGTTGTGCTAAATCCTACATCTGGCAAATAGTTACTATTGAGTCAAGGGATACTGATTTGTAATTTTTTGTTCAAGGTTTAGTGCTAGTTATAAGGCAATAACTTAAATAGAGGTTATATCCCCCTACCTTCTTTCTTGTATGCCACAATCAAAGAACTAAATACAGAAAGCCATTTACATTTTTTAACATACTTACCAACACATACATATATGAAATTATTCCCATCAGACACCAGTTCCCCTATCCACATCATTCTCTATAAATATGTGGGAGGGAACAACCAAAAAAATACAAAATTACAGTATAAAAAATTTATGGTCATTTTGTTATGTCTTCCATTATGCTATGATTGATGTTGTTGTTGTTGAAGGTTGACTATTTAAAGTATGCCCCATTTTTATTCTCTATAAGACTTGAATGAGTCCCATGCTCAATTATCTTTCCATCCTGTAAAACTGAGATTTGGTCTGCATTCCTTATTGTGGATAGCCTATGTGCCACCATAACTGTTGTTCTGTTCTGCATTAATCTGTCCAAAGCTTGTTGTACCACACGCTCTGACTCCACAAATGCACTGGTGGCTTCATCAAGTAGCAAGATTTCAGGGTTCTTTAAAACAGCTCTGGCAATGGCCACTCTTTGTCTCTGGCCACCAGATAGTTGCACTCCTCTTTCACCCACTTTGGTGGAGTAGCCATCTGGAAGACCACTTATAAAGTTATGAGCATTTGCTAGCTTAGCTGCTTCAATCACTTCTGAATCAGAGGCACCTTCCTTCCCATAAAGAATATTTTCATATATTGATGTTGCAAAAAGAGCTGGTTCTTGTTGCACAAGACCAATATGCTTCCTAAGAGATTTCAGATTAAGTCTTGTGATGTCTTTTCCTGTAAGAATTTGATTTTATCATTGTTGGAAGAATGTTATTGCATTTCTAATAAATAGCACATTAATACTTTATGGTACATGCATATATAGTAGTCAATAAGCCTTCTCTAGAATGATTGAGCAATGCATGCAAATGTGTTGAGAGACTTAATTCATTTTACTTTGAAAAAGTCCTACTATAATACTATCTACCTTTTGCACTAGTAATGGATAATCAGATAAAATATTGATAGTTCAAATATCTTACCATCAATTAACACCTTCCCAGATGTTGGATCATAAAATCTGAGTAAAGGGAGATCACAGAGCTTTTACCAGAACCACTTTGTCCTACTAAGGCAATACTCTTGCCTGCAGGAACTTTTAGGTTGAAATCCTTGAAAATAATCACATCTGGCCTTGAAGGGTAGTTGAAATGGATCTTCTAAGCTCAATTGTTCCCTCCACTGTCTTCAACTCTTCTCCAGTATCACACACTATTCCTGATTTTCTATCCATCACTTCAAAAACTGATGCAACCATTTGATTCCCTTCAAAAGGTCTGGGGCTAGTGCCAAAGTCTCCCCCATAGCCAATGCTGTTACAATTAAAACCATAAAAGACTTCATAACTGATTTAAAGCTAGCAAGCTCCTTTCCCATCAAAACAGATCCATACCTGCAAAAGGTCTACACGTCTCAAACCACCATTTTGTGAGACATTTATCTTATAACAAATTAAAGAAAGAATGAAATTAAAGCATATACCACAAGGCTAGGCCATAAGATGAGAAAATAAAGAATTGAGAAATGCCATAGAATATGCCAGCAATTTGGCCCCGTTGAAATGAACGTTTGGAAGGTTCAATAAGCTCATTATAATAAAGGTCAAGGATCTTTTCTTCAGAACAAAATGCAGCAACAGTGCGTATATTGCTCACAGCCTCCCCAGCCAGCATGTTAGCTTTCAAATATGCTTTGCTCAAATTGCCACCATAGCCTTTCATGAAAAGTTTCTGAAATGATCATATCAAGGTATTAAGACACAAACAAATATGTTACTTTCTTAATGTTTATATGTAGTGCAAGAAGGAACCATACCTCACTAATGTGACCACTAATGATCAAAGGATATGTGGCTATGACAACAAGTGTTATTCTCCAGTTCAAGAGAAAGGCAATAATAAATGAAGCAACAACCAGACCAACATTCTGTAACAGAATTGTAGAACGATCAACAACTATAGTTTAATAAAGTTGCATCAGTCTCTAAACGCGATGAAAGCATAGAACTTGTGTTGCTTGTATCATCAAACCAGGCAATTTCATTCTTCAGAATAGCTGCAACCAGAGATGCATAAGGGAAGTTAAGTGAAAGAGAAATCACAAGTCCAAGCCTATAATAACTATGTTGTTTTCTTTATATATTTGAAGTAAAAAGGACAACAAATTAAATACTGAAAATGAAAATGCATCTTTAAACTCATCAGATGATGGATTAATCAATGTAAGTAAGAAGCTCGAAAGGAAATATTTCAAAGACATGACAAGACAAGTAGAGAAGTAATAGAGAGAGTAACAATCATCATGATCAAAATTACCAGAAAACATCATTTCTCTGACACGAAGGGTAAGTCGCCCATGATTCCAAAAGAAAGATGTTCAATGGATGGACAGTGATAGTTATAACTGCTGCTCCACAGAAAAGGAAAGCAATTTTTTTACTTCATGACGTGTTGTATCCCAGTCCATATAGTATGATACAAGAGCATGAGATATTCCAAGTGCAAAAAGTGGCATTTGTGCTCCAGCAACAAATGCACTAAGGTCCCAAAAACCCCATAAAACCAGTCAGGACCAACCATAGAATATAGCCTTCTTGCTGAAACGTGCTTTGGCTTGCCTCCCTTTTCTCCTTCATCAGCACAAACCCGACCAATAGAGTCCTTATCTGATCGAAAACTACCACCGAAGCTTCTGACACTACGGGATAATTCTCTTGAGTAATTTATGCTACATTCACAGAAATATATATTCATAAGTAGATGCTAATGGATTTCTATCCTAGTAGCATACATAAAAGATAATAGACAAAATAGTTTTTTTTTCAGTTAATTGTAATTGATGATGACAAATGCATATGTTCCAACTTCTATGTGTCCCAAAGAGCATAAAGTACCTTGATTGTCGTCCCAAGCTAGATCCAACTGAGGGGAGGCGTTCCAAAGAAGTTGCCTCTTGGAGTTGAACAAGAGAAGCATATACACTAGTTGGGTTGGAAATGAGTTCTTCATGGTTACCAGTTTCCACAATCCTCCCTCCTTGTACAACAGCAATCACATCTGCATTCCTAATGGTAGAAAGTCTGTGTGCCACTATCACAGTTGTTCTACCAACCATGACACGATCAAGAGCCTCTTGTACACTCTTCTCAGACTCAGCATCCAGAGCACTGGTTGCTTCATCCAACAAAAGGATTGATGGATTCTTCACATAGCACGAGATATTGCAATCCTTTGCTTTTGCCCACCTGATAGTTGTATCCCCCTCTCACCAACCTATAAAACAGATTTAATAGTCCACCATTTTCCAACCCTTGTTTAACAAAGATTGTGCTTGACACATTTATTACACATCATGCAGTATAATTCAAATGTTAATTCTACATTCTAAAATGTAACTTTTTTAAAGAAGTGAAATCTTAACTAGAGATGGTACTGGTTGGATTTTCATAAAATAAATAACTATAAATATTTATCTTTAATTGATTGCAATCCATTGTTGCAATTGGTGTTTCAACCATTTATAAAACCAGTATAATCGTCATTTCTGGTTGTCCTTAGTTCTCTGTTCCTTTTTTATCACATGCTTAAGGGAAAAATATACTAGAATATAGAGACAAAAAAATAACACACATTGGAAAATATATCACCACATGTTTAAGAAACTTTTTGGATATTGTTTTGCATCAAAAAGCTAAAAATGTATAGATAAACATAATTTTACCTGAGTTTCTAATCTGTCAGGAAGATTGTTAATGAAAGACTGAGCATCTGAAAGCTTCACAGCACGTTTTAGTTCTTCAAGAGTGGCATCATCTTTTCCATAAATATGTTCTCCCTAATGCTTGTAGCAAAAAGTGCAGGCTCTTGATTAACCAACCCAATTTGTTGCCTAAGCCATTTAAGATCAAGTTCCCTGATATCATTCCTATCTAATAATATCTGACCAGAAATGGGTTCATAAAAGCGTTCAATCAGTGATATGACAGTGCTTTTCCAGAACCACTTCCTCCCACAAGGGCTACAATTTTCCCTGAAGGAATGTCAAGACACAGGTTATTGAATATTGCTATATCCGGACGAGATGGGTAACTGAAACAAACATCCTTAAACTGGATATGACCCTCCAATTTGCTTAATTTGCGACCAGTTTTTGAGCTGTTTTGGTCATTGTGTCCCTCTCTATCATCTCAAAAATGGGATAAGCTGCTGCCTTTGCTCGGATAAATGCAGAGATATCTGGTGCTGCCTGTCCAAGTGACCTGAGAAACCAAACATGACCTTTAGAAAAATAATCTCTTCTAAAAATTGTAGAATACAATGAAATGGCTTGGACTCAACATAACAAAAGTTAACAAGGACTTACAGGCCAGAAATTACAACATTGAGCATGGTAGTGAAAGACTCGCCCCCATTGGCAATATTCTTGTGAACAACAATGCTAGTGAACCAAACAAGCAAAGCCCAAGACAGAAAAAGGACACAATGCATTGAGCCAAGTCCTAGACCCTTTGCTAAACCTGCTTTTCGACCATTTGAGTAAGTTTTCATGAGAGCCGCTTTGTATGATTTCACTGCTCTTTCTTCTCCTGCAAATGCTTGTACCGTTCTAACATTGCCTATCACCTGAAACCCACCAAGTATAAGTATAACATAGTCACTGAATGTCATCTAGTAATTAATGGATAAGTTTGGATTCCTGAAGGCAACTATTTCTAGCGTTGAAAATGTGAGTTTACCAAACACAACAATACTCATTTTGGTTCTTAATTAGCAATTTGTCAAATTTGAGAGGGACAAGACAAGAGCTAATTAACTTTACCTCTTCAGCGATTTCACCAGCTCTGACATAGGCTTTCCGAACTTTAGCAATGAGGCCAATTGTGACATATGCATAAAGGCCTCCAGCAAGGGCAATCAAGGGGACAATTGAAAGTGTCACTAAACTGATCTGCCACACTCTCACAAAGCCAATAGTAAACCCCGCAATAAAACGGCTTATGTAGTGCATGAAATTCCCTACCTGTAAATTCCAATCTTCAAGTATGATCTATCTTGTACTAATTAACTAACTACTAACAGAGAAGTTAATAGCAAAAAGAATAACAATGTAGGTTCTCTGACAAAATTACTGTCAATGCCATTGCACCACAGTTAAGGATGTTTTAATAGTCACAAGAGTTTGCAGACTGAAATTTTTCATGATGTGCACCTTGACAAAAATATTGAATTTACTACTAGGCAGAGTCCATTGTTAGAAGGTGCAACACACCAGACCAGGTTATGTTACTGGTTGTGGCTACGTGTGTTGCGGAGGGGTGATGATGCAGCTAGTAAGGGGTAGATGGAAGATGCTTAATACTCATAATTGCATGCACGGGTGCAGTTTTATCGAGGCACATGGTCATGAAGAAGCTAGCTCAGCCAAAAAGTGCAAAACCTTAAAAACGACGCAACCATCTCTCACCAAACATATAAATGCTGCTATCCAATGCATTAAATCCCACACTGTTCGACTCTCACAAATGATGGTGTCAGAAAGAAAACAAAAGTAGCATCAACCGCTTCAAATTTAACTGCTCTCGTTAACTCCTCACTCCTCCCTCCTCAATGCTATTTATGTTCAAGCTTAAAGACCGTAGAAGTTGGGGAAGCCACCATTAATGCAAGATTTAATAATTAATGAAAACCATTAAAGTAGAATGAGGTCAAATTTGAGATTGCCCTGTAATTGTAAAGAACATACTCTTGTTTATTTTTATTTTTAACAGTCATTTTAAATGAAAATTTTAATTTAATTAATTATAAAAAACTTAATTAATTAATAAAAAAAGGTGAAAAAATTAAATTTATATATATTATTCAATGTTCTAACAATAATTATTATCGTCTATATATTGATTTTTTAAGCGGTGTGTTTTTAATTTTTATATGATTATTACCTTAATTTTTTTATAATAAAATTGGGGGAAGTTATGTGTGTACCTTTTCGGATAGGGCATCTTGAACAATGATAATGTCACTTGTAATGGCAGAAATGACCTCTCCAGTTGAGGCCTCGGTATCAAATAGGCTTATATCTTGATTCAGCATTGACTTTAAATAAGCCAATCTCATCTTTGCTGCTTGACGTTCCCCAGTATGCATCCAACAAGCCACCTCTACAATCAAGCAAATCACAAATCAATTGAGATTAAAATTATTATGTATTTATTTTGTAACTTGAGTAGCTAGTTGAGTTCTAAATAATTTCATACCTGTCCAAGATGAAAACAGTATTGCTATACTTAGATACACAAAATCCAGCGAGTACTGCAAAATTGCAAACAAATATTACATTAAAATTTACAATTAAGAGAACAGATCAATTCCAATTATGAAATTGAGCCTCAAATTAAATATGTAGTAATTTTTTGATAAGGTCATATATAATTATAACATTTCTAATAAGCAAAAAGTCCAAAAGTGCATGAAAACAGGGGAAGAAGACAAAACAGAGAGAGAGAGAGAGTTCTTTTATTACAAACAAACCTTGGCAACTTCGTGAGAAGCTTCTTTGGGGAAAAGGTAAGCCAAGCCTACAACGTTGATCAACTTTCCAAAAAGATAAAGAAAACAGGAACAGAAGCACCATGAATACACGCCCCAACAGATCCAATAGCCATTAAGACACAGTCATAGTAGTCAGCAAAGGAAAACAGCTTTAAGAAAGGAACTTTGTGCTCCTTTTTTCTTCTCTCTCCTTCCATATTAGCAGCAGCATCCATGGCCGAGTCGCCGGAGAAGGTACCCCGGTCTGACATTTAGGCCTGAAAAGGGGAGAATCCTTGACTGAAAAATGAATATAAAGACTAGAAAGTTATGCAGCAGCAATGTACGTTGCAGAGGAAAAGTGAAGATGATGGGTTGTGACAGAAAGGAAAAGAGGGAGGTGGGTACGTTGTGATGGTGATTGTATTGAAGAAACTAAGATGGAGAGGTTAGGAATGGGGTAGGAAGTGGTGGATGTGTCATAATATACGGTAGAAAAGAAGATGGAATATTTATTAACAAAGATAGAGATGGATAGATAGAATGCAAGGTTGAGGTTCAAAGTTAAACTAATTAAGCTTTGGACCTCTTCTGAGTTTGATTTGTTTTACGGTTAGGAGCTTTTTGTGCAGCCACTTGGGAGACTATTTCACTTACAACTGAGCTAGCTAGCTAGCTGTGTGGCTTTTGCAGCGAGTTGAAAGAAACGCGCATTGCATTGCATTGCATTACTCTGTCTGTCTCTCTCTTCATTAAATTGCATTGAGAGACAGTTGTTGAAGATTGCTATATATGCGTGTAGGCTCCCTGAGAGTTGAATTGGGTTTGGAAGAGTGAATAAATAAGTACTTATACACTGTACTGTTGCATTTTCTTCTTCCTATCTTCTTCTGTTAACTAGTATAGCTGGATTTGAGTAAAAAAAAAAGTCAGTGGCTTAAACTTACTGATTAAGGATTATACAGGAAGAGAAATCACAACACTGATTATATCAACATTGAAAGTTACACTTCAATAAGAATTTTGTTTGATTTCTTAACAAGTATTCTTAAAACACACATTAATATTTAAAAAAAAATACTAATATCACACTCGCGTACGAATACTACTTATAAATGTTTAAAATGTAAATGAAAAACAATTTCAAATCTTCGTTAAATTAAAAAAAATCATTTAATTTGTCATATAAATATAAATTAAAATTTAAAATGCAGGTGTTTGAAAAGACGCAAAACTTAATTTGATTGATAGAAAGTTATTTTAATGGTGATTTGCACAGATCCTATATCTATCTAATATGTTGTATTGAAATGTTTAAATATATTAATTAGAATTTTGAGAAAAAGAAAATGTCATATTTTATTGAATAATTAACTACAAAATAATAGTAATATAATTTTATATAAAATCACTTCAGGCATTGATCATAATATAAGAAAATGATTGAATAATCTGAAATAAAAAATGATAAACAAAAATAAAATATAAAAGATGAAATCACAAGTAATTTATAATAAACGAATGAAAAATAGCGAAAAAAAATTGATCATATGTAGCATGATTCTTTGATAAATTAAAATTAGAAAATATTTAAATTAATATAGTAATTGCCATATTAGAATTTTGATTTCTATAATAATGATCTTGTTGATAATTTGGATTAATTAAATTATAATTAAATTTTTACATTACTATATTTGATGAATTACATTATACATATATACATACATACTATACTAACGACGTCTATTAGTTCAAATGGCAATGAGTTTTTGCATGTACCAAAAAAATGACAATGAGCTTCCTTTTAAGTAAAGTCTTTAAGTTTAAATTTTATGTATTAACTATTAAGCTTTCGAATATTAAAAAGTGTAATTAAAGGAAGAGATAGGAAAAATATTTTAGTATATTGATTGGTTTCTTTATCTATTTGCCTAATTAAAAATATTTGCATTTATTATTTTTGACTAAAACCGTCAATATTCATATATAGAAGTTAATTATACTAAAAGTCTGACCAATTCAAGTTGATCCATTTAAAGAGGTTAAACCCTCCCAAACCTTTTTTTTCTTCATTTACAAGATTTAAATTTTTGACATCTTACTTATTACTAACCAATTTTTTTTTCTTATCACTTAGAGTCTTAGACCAACAAACATTAGTGAATTCAGTGTTAAATAAATAAAATAAATTATTTTTTAAAAGGTGAATGCTAACAACAAAATTTTATCTTTTATTCTTTTTCTATTCTATTAATGTAAAATTCAGTTTAACAAATTTATTAAATGTACAGTAATGATTTATTATATTTATTATACATTTATTCGACATTGTATTGATGTCAAGATTCTTTTGTCAATTTTAAAAATAATCTTTTCAAGTTTATATCAACTTCATATAATGTACAGTAATCTTGCAGCTGTCTGGGAAATTTGGTTACCTAGAAATTCAAGGGTCTTTACTGGTCAAACAGTTCCAGTTTTACAGATCCAGTGGAAAGCTAACTCTTTAGCTAAAATCTTCAAATCTGTGTTTGGTCAGGATCAGGTTCATCCTCATCAAGATGTAGTGTGGGTTAAATCGCCTGCTCCCCCTCATGGTGTTGTTGCATTGAATGTTGATAGTAGTCTTTTTGAAGACAGTAAGCTGGCTGGCTATGGTGGTATTATTAGAGATAATAGAGGCAATTGGTTAAGAGTTTTGCTGGCTCTCTATCTACAACCAATATTATTGAGGCTGAATTGAAAGCAATTCTTGAGGGTTTAAGATTGATTTGGGATGAAGGCTTCAGATGGATCTACTGCTGGTCTGATTGCTCTACAACTATGAGTCTGTTTAGGTGGAACTTCTGCAGAAGTTCTTCTAGGTGAAAAAAAGAGCATAAATCAAAGAGGTCAAATGCATTTAACTTCTCCATAAGTTAAAATTAGTTACTTTTGGAGAAGTTAAATGAGAGAGCTTTTGGAATAAGTGGTCTACAGAGTCTAATTTTAACTTATGGAGAAGTTAAATGCATTTGACCTCTTTAATTCATACTATTTTTTTCATCTAAAAGTACTTCTGCGGAAGTTCCACCCAAACAGACTCTATATCTTTATGTAAAAGTCCTTGTCCAGAATACCATGCTCTTGCAGGCCTTAATTTAGATATTAAGTGCTTGCTAGATAGAGATTGGCTTGTCTATTTAGATCATATTCCCAGGGAAGGGAACAAATATGCTGATGCTATTGCTAAGAAATGAGCTTTATCTAGCTACCCTTCTATTGTAATCGTTGAATCTCCAGTTGATTTAGTTTCAGCTGATGCAAGGAGAGAGGTATATCCTAGGGGAGGGTAAGTTAGGCTCTCTGTTTGTGTATTTTGTTTTCTTTTCTTTTTGTTTGCTTTCCTTATTGTTACCAAAAAAATATTAAACATTAATTGTATTTTTTATTTAAAAAAAATATTGAATATTGTATTTTTTGTCCCCACTAGTAATTAATGTATATAATAATTACTATAATATTAACTATTTTATTAAATGCACAACTCAATTCTCAATAAAAATTTTATTCTCAAAAAAATTTCTCAACAAAAAAAATTTGAGCCACTAGGGTCGGTCTTGTGGTTGGGGGTTGGGTAGGTTAGCACGAGATCTTAGGTTCAAACCTCATTGCATTCCATGTAAACAAAAAAAATCTGAATAAAATTTTGATCTTTTAATATCTTTTCTATATATTCTATTAATGTAAAATTTAGTTTAACAATTTTTAAAATGTATAATTTAATTACTAAAGAGTTGTGACTCAGTTGGTAATGTAAACTGAGATTGTGGGAAAAAACTCTCGGGTTTGATCCCCACTAATTAAACACAATCTTAAGGAGGAGTGATGAGCCTTAATTAGTTAATTGTGATTAGGCCCCCAAACATGGTTGCCCCTAATAATAGGGGATACTTGTAGTTAACAACAAAAAATATATAATTTAATTATTTGTTATATTTATTTATTATAGATCATATTGATGTGAGTTGTCAATTTTTTTAAAAATTAATCTTTAAGTGTTTATACCAAATTCATATTAAACATTGTATTGATTACGTATAAGAATTATCATATTACCTATTAAATTATTCTATTAAATGCACAACTTCATTGATAATCACAAATTCTATTTTAATATCAACTATTAAAAATGAAAATTATTATTCATTAATTTATGCTTCTAATGTAATATATATTTTTTATTATAATAAAATATTTTTACTTTTGGAAGTTTTATTTTAATTAGGGCTGAAGTTATCAAAATAGATAAAAGTTTTCATTTTTTAATCTCCTTTTTATCCCATTAATAATTTTTTGTTATATATATATATATATATATATATATTATACATCATTGTACATTATATATTGAAATTAATGAGTCATTCTTTGCGATTTTTTTTTAAATAATCTTTAAATGTTTATATCAATTTCATAAACTAATTCAAGTTGATCCGTTTAAAGAAGCCAAACACTCTTAAGCTTTTTTTCTTCATTTACAAGATTTGAATTTCACATTCTACTTATTGCTGATCAAACTTTTTACCACTATATGTACAAGAAAAACTTTTTACCACTTAGACCAACCAGTTTTAGTATATTTAATGTTAAATAAATAAATTGAATGCTAAAAAAATATAAAATAAGTAATCTATTATATAAGCTGGTTGAAAAAATGAATGCGAAAGTATCATATGATATAGGGTTGCACACGAGTTGGGTATCAACTCGACCAACTCAATCCAAAGTAGAAGTGGTTTCGGTTTGGGCCATCGAGTTAAATGTTTAATGAAATTGAACTTGCTTAATTTCGATTGGGTGTCGAATTTTCACATTTTCAACCTGGACAACCCAACCCAACTCTACTCGACCATAAATTAAATATAAAAAATAGTAAGAATGATAACGATAGTATAACAGGTCTAAATTTTCCCCAACCTGACTCAATTACATATTATTTGTGTGTTTCTTTCTTTCCATTTTTTATTTCATTACTTTTAATTTTTATATGAACCCAACTACCCAAACATAAATTTGGTAAATTTGGTTTGTTTGGATTGGGTTTCAATTAAAAAATTAAGGAAAACCAACCCAATTCAACCCAAAAACTTATTTAATCGTGTGAGTCCAAATACCCTTTAACTCGACCCATGCATGTGCACCCTAACATGGTATATGCAGGTGACACGGTTAAATGATTCATTCAATTCATTTAATCGGTTATTAATTGATTGTTTGTCTTTATATTCACTAGTCAAATTAAAAAAATTAGAATTAATTTTATTTACATTAATTAGTTGATGTAATTGAATTGACTTTTTAACATTAAATGCTAAAAATATGAAAGTGGTTTTGGAGAGGAAAAAATAATACTAAGAGTGTGTTTGGCTTGCCATTTCAGCTAGCTGAAAGTTAAAAATAGTATAGCTGAAACTATTTCAGCATGTTTGGGGAGGTAGCTTTTTTCGGTAGTTACAAACTTTTCTTAAAAACTACTTGGGGTAGTTTTTTTAAAAAAGCTTCAATTTTCAGCTATACTAGCTAAAAATTAATTACATGTTTAGCCCTCAATCACCCCACTTATCATTATTTAATAATTAATGTTGTCCTTAAATGTCATTCTACATCATTTTCAGCTAGTTTTACCAAACACATTCAATAGTTTTTCAGCTTTCAACATAGCTTTTCAGGTAATTTTACTAACACATTCTAAGTCACCAACAAAGCTTGACTCAATTGAAAAATAAATGAGGAAAGTGGTTTTGGAGAGGAAAAAACGTATGTTTTGAAAATCACAAAAAAAAAAGTTTTCAATTATATTGGTTTTGAGTTGTAAAAACTTGATTATAAAATTTTTAAAAACCAAAAACTCATAACTACCCCAAACATGACCTAAAATTTTTGAAACCACTCCTAAATGTTCTGAAAATCTGTATTTTAGTTTTTGTTTTTGTGGTAGTAAAAATAAATCATTCCGTTCATAAAAAATAGTTCTTAAAAAATGGTTTTATAAAATAGACACCCTAAAAATATCTTTTATGATGTTAAAAATCAATGTTTTTAAAATCACAAGATGATTTTTTTTATTTTTTTATTTTGAGCTGTAAAAAAATAATTTAAATTAAAAAAAAAAAAATTGAAAACTTATTACCACCCGAAAGTGGGTTTAAAATATTGATTTTCTGTTCACAATAATTCTATTTAACCATGAAGTGTACGTATCAACTAAGCCTACCCCTCAAACAGAAATTAGTCCCTAATGTAGTCTGTATCTAGATCCATTCTTTTGAGTAAAAAATTGTTAGTGTTGATTGAAAAAATCACTTTCAATATATTTGGTTTCATGAATCTAGAATTGATTTCTCTTTTTAAAACATGTTTTTATCACAAGTAACTTTTAATTACTTTTGATTATGGAATCAATAAAGAGTAAACCACCAATTTCGTCCCCAACGTTACAGTAATTCATTAATAGTCCCTAACCTATGTAAAAAACATCAATTTAGTCCCTATATATGGACTAAATTGTTTGATTAATGTAAAGTATAGGGACTAAATTAATGTTTTTTTTACATAGGTTAAGGACTAATAATGAATTACTGTAACGTTGGGGACAAATTTAAAGTCGGTGGAATACGTTGTGCACGAAATTGGTGGTTTACTAAATCAATACATTATAAAATCCTAACTATTTGTCCCCCGCCGGGCCAATATCCGAAGTCCCATATGTAATTTGTTCACCAGATATGGATCGTTTTTTAGATTTATGGACTAAATTGTTTGATTAATGTAAAGTATAGGGACTAAATTAATGTTTTTTTACATAGGTTAAGGACTAATAATGAATTACTGTAACGTTGGGGACAATTTAAAGTCGGTGGAATACGTTGTGCACGAAATTGGTGGTTTACTAAATCAATACATTATAAAATCCTAACTATTTGTGTCCCCCGCCGGGCCAATATCCGAAGTCCCATATGTAATTTGTTCACCAGATATGGATCGTTTTTTAGATTTATTTCAAAATCAATATATACAGCACAATAAAAATAACTAGTATTGCTATATGTTAAAATTGCCCTAAACCATAAATTATATTTCTTGTTTGAACTTTTCTATTTAGATACTTCATGATGAATAAGCTAATTTGGTATTTTTATTACCGAGTTAGTTTTACTAGTTTTGTTTTCTGGTAGTTAGTTTCTTTAGTTAGTTGTTTAGCTTCCTTCTATAAATATCAGTTTGTATTCAGTTTGTAAATTTCAATTGTAATTTTCTCTTCATCAATGAGAGTTTCTGTTTTCTTCCAATTCTCCCAATCTCTATATGGTATCAATAGAAAATTTTGTTCCGCTTTGCTTCCTCTTCTCTTCTTTCTTTCATGCAGATTCTTCAACACACCCTCTCTCTTGCCGCATTCTGATGCTCCTGTTTGGTGTGGTTGTCTTCAGCCTTTGAAGACTCCAATTACAACACTCGATCAGAGCCATGTTTGTTGCTCTTTCTGTCAAGAATAAAAGGTTTCATCGATGGTTCAATCCCTAAACCTGATGGCTCAGATCCAGCCCTTTCTCAATGCTTGGACGCGTAACAACAACATGGTTATTTCTTGGATGTATAAACTCTGTTTCTAAGAGATTATTGCCAGCATCATGTACTCCCTTTGCTTTTGAAATTTGGCAGGATCTCCGCAACCGATTTTAGCAGAAAAATGGCCTCCGTGTTTTTCAACTTCGAAAAGAATTGATGCTTCTGTTCAAG